>CM032894.1:1861137-1918637 GCA_019176425.1 Megalops atlanticus
CGGGGTACCAAACTGCAACGCACCAAGGCGTCCCTCACACACTTCACCGTACTTCTCCCATCCCAGGGAGCCCCACACACTGGTGCTTCACCCATCTCTGGGGTCCCTCACACTGTGCTTCACCCATCTCTGGGGTCCATCACACCAGGGTCAACCTAACCTGGGGGTCCCCTCATACGGCTCACACACTGGGCACGCCTCTTATGGCCTCGCGGCCAGACATCCCACTCCTGACACCATTTGTAGCGAAGGGCGAGAGCAGTCACCCCACCCGGCCTCAAACCCGGGTCTACGGGGTACCAAACTGCAACTTTGACTGCAACGCCAAAGAGCCAGACCCGTTGGTATGGCAGTCAGAGCACATACTCAACCGTAGTGACGGTACTCTGTCACAGGGGCGATGAGGGGACCCTGGCCAAAACCCTACCCAACCCTGTCCCAGCCCAATAACAACCCACTGCATGAACCATCACTTCCCACACATAAAACAATGTATTGAGAATCATTTCAGAGAATTTATTTTTTAGATCAATGAATATATTGTCAATATGTAAAGTATATATTCTGCTCTGCATTAATATGCTTTAAATGTAATATGTTTTAAATGTTCTTGGGCCGAGCAACATATTTCTCAATATATTACAATGTGTGTCATTTATGTAAGCCGCAGCCTGACTGACTGATGGAGTCTTTCATTAGCAACATTACAGATACAAATTCTGTCACAAATGCAGTTACATGGCAGCAGTGTGGCGTAGCGGGTTAGGAGCAGAGCTTGTAACCAAAAGGTTGCAGGTTTGATTCCCCATTGGGGCACTGCTGCTGTACCCTTGAGCAAGGCACTTAACCTAGAATTGCCTCAGTAAATATCCAGCTGTATAAACATGTAACATGTAAAACTGTAACCTATGTAAGTTAGCATCTGCTAAAATTATAATAATGTAATTTAATCTACAAGCCTGAATTCAGCTCCGTTACAAATGTAGTCAGGGGCCTGAGCTTTGGTGGCTGTAGCTGATGGAGAGGCTGGCTGTCAGGGTGCTGCTCCCTCGTGATGCCGCGGTGTAAACGGAGCCATCGCACGAGAACACGGACAATGTCATTTACCACCCCGTGACCTTCCACCTCGGATAAGTACCCTGACCTCTGGGAAGTCTCAGCTTCAAACTCTGAGGAGTAAGTCGTGGCTTAAATAGGTCTGTGCAACCTTTTGCCAAGCTAAAGTCGCACAGAAAATGGAAATATTAGAGACCAGATGATAAAGCACATCTGCAGGTGATGTGATGTGAGCTATACTGAGGTGCAGAGCAAACTGCGCCACTGCACACCACAGTGTTCAAACCATAATGTGTAGGCCTACTCTCTCACAAAAGTTCTTACTCTAAAAATAAGCATTAAAAAACTTTTTCCTTCAATCGGAAAAAACACATTTAGGCTTTAAAATTTTAGGTTTTAAAACACTTTTGAACATCCTCAGAAGAGATTTTTCACTTTGAATATTTTTATTGCATACAGTTTGAATATAAAGAAAAAAAGTAGCTATAACAGATACTAGGACTGTGTAAATTGAAATGTAAATTTAATATCACTGTGTTAAATGGTTTGATAACTGGGTGAAACATACAGTACAAATTAATTCATACCAGGTTTATTTTAGCAACCTTTCAGCCAAATGCATAAACTCTCTAATATTCACTGGCTTTTCCTCAAAGAACTCAGGATCAGATTATAATAAAGCACTATTTGTATTTTTGAAACTTTGTAATGTATCAGTGTGGAGTATAAACCCCTCTTACGAGTGCCACATTGATCATTCTGCACCCCCAGATAATTACAGCCAATCAAGTGAAGCGATGCATTTATCAGTGGATGAATGGAGGTTAGCACCCTTTGGAACAGGCCTCAGAAATGCGTTTCCAAAGATATTCACATTCACTCCCATAATTAAGACTGACTGTGTGAACAACTACAACTCTGAACTACGATTGATCATAAAAGCCACCTTACCCAAGAGTAATGAAGATGCCTCAGTCTCTCCTTTCTCTATCCTTTACTGTCTCCCACTTTTTATACCAGCCTATACTAGCCTCATCTACCCCTCCTCTTCTGAATTAGTTCTCTAATTCTGATCTTATCTAGAGATCATTTTCAGAGAGATTTCAGACACTGCCACATTTTCAGTTGATATGGAGGTGTTATCTGTGGTATCATGAGGCAGTCTGGAATCTGTTGATCTCTATTGATGGATTTCAGTTCTGACTCACCTTAAATCATTATTTTATCAAAAAAGGAGGAAAACACTTGTGTGATTATATGTTTTACTTATGATCGCTGCATGCAGAGCAGATAAAGGTGAATGCTGTTGCTTCCCCCTCACTGTCCCGTCGGGGGTTTTCCTGCTGTGATCTCTGGGTGGAGTGGGGTAAGCAGATAAACACCGTGAATGAGAAAGGCTGATGGTGTTTTTATTAAGGAGCCCGTGGCTGATTGTGATTGGCTGATCAGGGTGCTGGCAGCTGGATGTGTGAGTGAGGTCACTGCTCTCGTTCGCTCGTGCTGATGTCACGCGCAGCAGGTCACAGCAGGGGGGTGCCTGAGGGGTCGGCTCTCTGTGTGTTTCATACATACTGTTCAGCACATGTACAAAAATCAGCCTCAGAGATAGAAGAGCACCCCCACAAAAACAAATTTGGCTCAGCCTTGGACCTCGATAACACCCCCCCGTACCACAAAAAGGTGTTGCCAGTTACCAAAAAATTATTTTGCTAAAATGATCGCAGACTTTTTTTTCCCCTCCGCCCACTTGCAGCTGAGATATCGGCTGCAGACGCTGGCGCGATCCCCTGAGGCCAAGCCGAAACGTGTCGTTTCGGAAGAAGGGGGGAGGCTGTCAGTACAGCATCACTGTTTTCTCATACAGCTGTACTCTGATCAGTGTCAGTACAGCATCACTATTTCCTCACACAGCTGTACTCTGATGGAACAGCACCACTGTTTCCTCACACAGCTGTACTCTGATGGAACAGCATCACTGTTTCCTCACACAGCTGTACTCTGATGGAACAGCATCACTGTTTCCTCACACAGCTGTACTCTGATCAGCCTCAGTGACTCTCCCTCAAGGGGAGCGCGGTCATCTGTCACATGTGCCGGTTGCTAGGTTACAGCGTCACGGTGTGATGGCGCCCGTCTCCGCTCCAGCGGTCACCTCCCTCCGCTCATTCCGCACGGCCGCCCGTGCGTCAGACTCCCGCCTCCGCTGCACGCGTCCGCGCCTTTCAAAAAGAACAACACAGCCAATCACAGCAGCCGTTTTCTTACTGCGCCCCTGCGGCGAACAAACCGCCCTCTTAGGGGACAGGATAGCCTCCTGCCAAGATGGCCTCCCGCCGCATGTCGGACAGACACCACACAGCAAGGACACGCTGAGCAGGCTAGCAAGAGCACACAGCGTGAGCAAAATGCAGGACTCATTTCAAAACAGCTTCTCCTGAGTGCTGGTTTTGCTTAGGCCTCTGAACAAACCACCAGAATAGAGGTGTAAGACGGTGCCTCCAGCACTGCCTGAAAGCTGCTCAGGTTCGCTTCATTCTCCAGCTCAGTGCTTTTGCGGAGTTCAATACACAACACAACCATCATCAACCTCTGTTACATGCAGTCACACAGCACAGCTTTACTTGGGGTGCATTTGAGGATATAGATGTAACATATATAACAGTCATTATGCCTGTTCCCAACATTGTCAGCATATGATCTTTATTAATTATCTGCAATACCGAACCTGACCAGCTCCACTTAAGGGGGCGCCATCATGCTGAGTGGCTTACTTTCCTTTTTATTGATATTAGCTCAGCCCTTCTGCATAAGGGAGAATCACTTTCGGTGAAGAATACGTAGGATGTGTTCTGAGGGGGCCGGTGGGGGCTGGTGGGGGCCGGTGGGGGTGATGGGGTTGGAGTCCTGACTGGGGGAGGGGGGTCATTTCTTCCTCTTCGTCTTCATCTTCGATGTCATGGTCCTTCTGGGGTGGGATGGCTCAGCGCTAGAGTTGTCAGGACGACCTCTGGTGGGTGAGGATGATGTCTGAGAAAAGGAGGAGGGATGGAGAGAAGGTGAGGGAGTGAAAGAGAACTGTACTTTTAAACCAGCATTGTAACGCTTGAAAATATGACGGTGCTTTGTAAGGAAATACTCTTTGTCACAACCAAGAGGGGGAGAGAGAGAGAGAGAGAGAGAGAGGGAGAGAGGGAGAGAGAGAGAGAGAGGAGAGAGGAGGAAGGGGAGAAAACTGGGTACACTTTCCAACATTGTTCTGTACAGCAAATTATCCACTGCTTTTCGAGAGCACAGCTCTGGGTGTGTGTAAAGATGTGTTTGGGGGTTGTGTTTCTCCTTACTTTTCTGAGCTTGCTTTCTGGGAAGGGGGGTAGCTTGGAGCCCCTCCCTGCAGGAAATAGCAGAAAGTAAGGAACAGAGGGGGAGAAGGGAGGAGGTGAGGAGGGAGGGGATGAGGGAGGGGCTGTATGGATGCCGGTGCGAGGGATCCTGTAGACACCGGCCCAGCGCCCCTCTTTTCCCGGCTCTTTCTCTCTGAGGTCCTCTACTGCCTCCTCTAGGAGAGGGGAGAGAACAGAGACAGATTCTCAACTGCATGGTGAATAACTTTACAGGAAGAGCTCTCCTTTCTCACAAAAATCAGTCTGAGGTTATTACATCCAGTGCATTTGCTTCTCTGTCCCACAATGCGTCAAACGTTTAAAACTTTCAAGCACTCTACATGTTTGTGTCTTTGCCACTGACTGAGTTTCGCGAAGCTGAGAGCGCCGCAGTGACGTGTGTGAAATCGGTACGTAATTCGGCCACTGGGTGTCGCTATTACACTCTATTAGTTCATTTCACTAAGGCCAAATCGGCGAGAAAAATGTTACAGAAAACAATCAATTTTAATGTGACATTTTAACAGGTGGAGAGGTACATTTGAACTATCTAATAATAACGTTTATAACATAATAATGTATTACAAATTTGGAATATTTTAACATTCTCCTTTTTAATATCATTAATCTCTTTTCTCATTATGTCTTATCTTTCCTTCATTTTTGTGTTCTTGATAAATTTATTTTTGTTTATGTTTATTTCTTGGAATCAGTTTTACTTGTTTTAGTTTTTTGTTCAATGAATAAAGGCTGTTTTTAACACAAGAGGGAAAGGTTTCCTCAGGAAGTCGGTTTATCCTCTCAGATATGACGCAGTGATGGCCAATCAGAAAGGGGGGAGGTATGAGCCGAGGGAAGGAGGAGTTTGAGGAAGTGTGAAGGTATGCCTCCTACCTATGGAGTCTCTGAATATCCAGAACCCCACTCCTTCCTCCTCTGCTCCCCCTCCTCCTCTTCCTCTCCTTCTTCCTGGAGGCCTGTGTTCCCGCGTTCTGCTCAAACGGGCCCGACCGATCAGAGCAGAGCTGTCCAGCAGTCCCCCTGACTGAGAGGGACAGGGGGAGGGAGAGAGAAGAGGACATGCTCTCAATATAAAAGAAATATTTATTTCTTATATAATCATATGATTATTTACATAATCACATAAGTTTGTCATATTTATGTGACACTTGCGTTTGCAATACTATGCATCTGTGTGGTCATGTCAATGAATGTGAGAAAAGAGAATGGGAAGGGGAGAGAGAGGGAGGGAGAGAGAGAGAGAGGGAGGGAGAGAGAGAGGGAGAGAGAGGGAGGGAGAGAGGATGAGGGAGAGAGAGGGAGAGAGGGAGAGAGAGCGAGTGAGAGAGAGAGGGAGAGAGAGAGAGGATGAGGGAGAGAGTGAGAGAGAGAGGGAGGGAGAGAGGGAGAGAGTGAGAGAGAGAGAGGGGGAGAGAGAGAGAGAGAGAGACAGAGAGAGAGGATGAGGGAGGGGGAATGGGAAGGACAGAGGGACTGTGTCTGTTACACCGCAGGGGTGTAAAGGTCACATCCTCAGGGCCAGCAGTGCAGAGCAGAGTGGAAGGACTGGACCTTGCCCCTTAAGGTTGTGTGGCCGAATCTCGGACTGTAAAAGTGACGGCAGCGGGAGGCTGTAGTATAATGCACCTGCATTAATGATCTGCGAATGTATACACACACTCAGCCTGCTCATACCTCTCCGGGAAAACACTGTCTCTGAAAATCAACACGATCCCCTAGTGTACCTCACCTCAACACAGGAGAAGTCAAGGGGCGGAGCCTCCAGTTTTGAGCCTCGTGACTGGTCTGCATCAGGCGCCATATATGCCTCAAGCGAGTCGTATATCTCATCAGACCTCCTGTTGAGTAGGTGAGAGGTCACATGCACCTCCTGGGGTGAAATACGAGCTCTGTTTGCTTCCATGCTGTTGTCTGGCTCCACATTTCTGCAGACCCATTGGCTGTCCTCAGGTGCACAAAACCCTGATTGGCTGGCTTTTGATTCCCTGTCTTCTAACTGGCTGTCCTCTGCATTAATTTTCTCTGAGTGGTCATCATTCTGGCTTTGCTGAGTTTCGCTGTCTCCTCCTGTCTGTGACTGGTTTGCAGTCTCCATGGGGGTGGCGCTATGTCTTTTGGGCATGCTGGACCCCTTCTCCTGTGTGAAAGTTTCATCAGCCAAGTCGATGGGACCACTGTAGACCCAGGCAAAGTGAAAAACAATCAGAAATGTCACCAAATGTAAACCATCTGTCTGGCAGAACATCCTGTTCTGTATTTACATCTAAAGTGGAAAAGAAAAACAGGAAACATAAAAAACTGCTCCAACATGGTCATGTGACCAATAGTTTCTTGAAAAATAAATGTTTCCTGAAATACCGGTAAGATTCATGAATAAATACCTTCCTGATGACAAAAGTATAAATGCTGCCAGACTGGAAATACTATGAGGAAGTGTAGCGTGGAGCAGTGAAGTTTCCGTGTGTGTGTGTGTGTGTGTGTGTGTGTGTGTGTGTGTGTGTGTGTGTGTGTGTGTGTGTGTGTGTGTGTGTGTGTGTGTGTGTGTGTGTGTGTGTGTGTGTGTGTGTGTGTGTGTGTGTGTGTGTGTGTGTGTGTGTGTGTGTGTGTGTGTGTGTGTGTGTGTGTGTGTGTGTGTGTGTGTGTGTGTGTGTGAGTGTGTGTGTGTGTGTGTGTGTGTGTGTGTGTGTGTGTGTGTGTGTGAGTGTGTGTGTGTGTGTGTGTGTGTGTGTGTGTGTGTGTGTGTGTGTGTGTGTGTGTGTGTGTGTGTGTGTGTGTGTGAGTGTGTGTGTGTGTGTGTGTGTGTGTGTGTGTGGGGGGGTCAGGGGAATGCACGCAGTCAGTGGGATGATATTTGGCCATCCAAAGCAGCCGATACATTCCTGATGTGATAGGACTCACTCAAAACTAGAAGTAAAGAATCTCCACATGTGCCGCAGATAGACACGCAGAAGTGAACACCTGTATAAATACTGCTCTCACGCTGTGTTGATTAAATAAGCCACTGTTTGTCTTAATTGTTAGTGTTTGAATGGCCACAGGTGACACGTTGAGCCTGTGGTTTTTAAACGCAAAGCTGATCACATGGCAGGGAGGCTCAGGGGTCTGAGCCGGACACCTGTATGTCTCATCAGCACACCTGCGCTGAGTCGCCCGGCCCTGATAGATGCAGGTGGAGGTGTCACCACCATGAGAGAGTGATGTAATGATGGCGCTATGGCAACCACTCCTGGAATCTTCAGTCAGCATTCCTGACATGATCATGGGGGGGACAGGCGATCAGGTGTGTGTAGCACTGTAATTTCCCCAGGTTTGTCACACTCATTCCCTGTAACAATCATATCAAATTCGGAGCAGCTCTCATCCTAAACAGTCCCGCCCCCAGCGCACATAAACACTACTACTGCCAGGTGTCGCAAATGCCATGGTTCAGCAGCTGCGATACCAGGGAACTGGTTCTTTACGAGCTATATTCAGAGGCAGAGTGTTACTGTTTGTAGATGCACCAAGATCTTCATTTTGATCTTGATTTTCAGATCTCACCTTATCTCAGATGCAGGCAAGTTGCCATTGCGTGAATCAGCAATACTGAAACGCTGAAAAGAGCAGTTACTGTGCTCTTTCTCTCCATGTTCACCGTGACAGCCCAAGCACACCTGGTCACCATGTCAGCGGGCAGATCAGTGAGGACATTCTCCCCCCTGCATTCTTACCATGCTGAAGTCACATGACTGCCTTCAGGAGGGGGCGGGGCTTGGTTTTTGATTGATGTCTGACACACAACCCCCTCTTCCATTTTGGTGGGTATGTCACCACAAGTGCCATCCTTGATTGGCTCGTGCCTTACATACCATATGGTCTGTTTAAAAAAGCAAGAGCAAAACAGTGTTAGCTGAATGTCTGATTATGATTTATGATATTAAACCAAGACATCAAAGTAATATTGCTCATATAACCCCAAGCCAAGGTGTTTGAATTCATCCAGCAAATTGCCTTTAAAATATGTGAAGATTTAAGAAGTGGCTCGTAATAATATTGATAATGATACTAACAATAATATGATGAGTAAAGTTATGTTGAGCAAACGTTCAGTACCAGAGGGGCCAAAGTAAAACAGACAAACAGAGAAAGCGAGACTTACCGCCTGTGACTCTCTCTCCTCTCTCTCACTCTCTTCCTCCGTCTCTCCATCCTCGCCATGGCTCCCTCCGATCCCTCTCCTCTCCCTCCATCTGTCCTTTATTCTCTGCGCCAGTTTCTTCACTTTCCCATCTGTCAGTCCTTTCACCTTCGTCTTCTTCTTCTTCGTCCCGGTTTGGGAGGTGGAGGTCTTCTCTGCTGCTGCGGTCTCACTGGGGAGGAGGAGGCCTGCCTCGCTGTCCTGCTCCACAGCCTCAGGAACATCCCTCAGATCCACAGGAGCAGAGTCCTGGCCTGGAATTTCGGAATTCCCCTGGCACATTGTGCTGAGGGGTTCTGGAATCGGAATGGCAGCCGCGGTTCCAGAATCGCTGTCCTGTTCAGAACTCCGAGCGGAGCCTCTTCGCTTTGGATCTTCAGCGGGTGAAGCTGTCCCCCGGTCCCTGTCAGGGGTGGGATGACAGGTGTCCAAACTGACTTTCTGAACTTCTGGAGAGATGACATTGTCATCACACGCCTGTGTTTCAGAGATGTTTGGGCAGTCGATGGTGTCCGCAGCTGCAGTCCCTGTGGGTCCCTCTGCACTCTGCTGCGAGGGGGTCAGGTCACTCCCCACATTGGGACCATCTGACTCCTGGTCCTGAAGGAGAATGGAAAGAGGCAGCAATCGCCTCTGCTCCCATTTAGGAATCTGATCCAGGGACAAAAACTCCTCCTCAGTGGGGCTGGATTCTGGACCATCGTCCTGTTCAGAGGCTAACCCTAACCCTAACCCCAGCGCTAACCCTAACCCTAACCCTAACCCTAATGCTAACCCTAACTTTAGCCCAGCCTGCGTGTCTCCGGGATACCCTTGTTCTGACTCCGCGGTGTCCTGTGCCGTCCCAGGCGTTTGTTCAGCAGAGGACAGGAGTCTACCCCACAAAGGGGGAGGGGGTAGCTCCCGCTTCCTTTCCCACCTGGGAATGAAGACGGGGGAGTCCGCGTCCTCCGGGACCGGGGTCCACTCTCCCGATTTTCCATTCCTCCCAGGAGTCTCAGCTTCCTCCTCTTCCTCGGAGTCCGGGGGGGGCACTTCCTGTTCGCCGTCCCGTTTGGCCTCATCCGCGGACGGAAGAAGGCCGTCAGAGCAGCCTGATGCTTCCTCCCCCCCGTGACCGGGCCCCACCCCGTCCCCGTCACCCCCCCAGCATGGCCGACCCCCGCCCGGACGAGCCACCGGAGTGGCCACAGCCAAGTTGGGCTCCGCCCTTCGCAGCATCAGCTGCAGCAGACCCTCTGAGCTGCCCTGAGACATGGGAGCCAGGAGAGGAAAGCACAGTGCTAACAGGAAAAAGTGTTAATGAGCTACAGTGTCCAGTCAGTCTCTGTATCTGTACTGTACTATATTAGCCCTCTCTCTCAGTGCAGTGTTAATGTACTGATCAACTAAACCATTTTATCATGTACTCTTTTTCTTAAGTCCTGTGGCTTTTTACATACTTTCCTGTGGTGTTCTTCCTCTCCTTTCTCATGCTGAAGTCTGTGTAAACTGCCTCCTTTATTCTCTTTTCACCTCTTCTCTCCTCCCCTTCCTCTCTCCATGTCAATCACTAATGATACAGCTCAAAATCTGTGCCCTCCCTCTGTTCCTCTCTCCACCCTCTTTCTCCTCTCCCTCCTTCTCTCTCTCCTCCTCTCTCTCTCAGTGCACAGATCTGGCATTGTTGTGCCCCATACATATACACTCCTTACCGTTGAATCCACCCACTTTTCAGACTCATATAAACATAACTCCGGCAGAATGTTTCTTCTTGCAGACCTTGTGGTCGTGCTGTCATTGCGCACGGGAAACAGTCACATTCTTCGGATTGTGCTGAGAACCTGACTGACGGGAAAGACATGCGACACAGTTTCATTCCTCCTTCCTTTTCATGTCATAAAACCTTGACCCCCCCCCCCGCCCCAGTCCTCTTTAGTGTGGAGGGACTGTATTACCATCAGTATCAACGTGTGAGTTTTTGTCTGACTGAAGATCAATTATCAATAAGATCAATAAACATTTTCTCCAGGGAAATGACAAAGTGGCTGGAGTCAAACCAGCTCACCTGTGGAAGCCAGCAGTGTTCTCGTAACCTGAGGGCTTATAAGGTACAGAGCAGTAGTCTCAGACAGCACAGCACATGAGGTTGCATTAGTGCAGGGGGGACATGACAGCACCAGGCATTTTTGTCACTGACTGTCGAATAAGCTAGCTTCACAAGAACCGCTATACCAAGGAGTGTAGATGGACTCCTCCCACAACTGCAGATCCTAGATCATCATCCACATTTTAGGCAAAGTGGCAAGCATTGCTTAGGCATAGGTGTGCAGATCCTGAGTCAGTTGGAAAGGCCAGGCTGAAACCAGAGTGCTCTAGGACTGCTGCAAGTGTCAATATTCTGTGTTAATCAGATTAAAATGCCCAGTCCTGAGCCCCTGAGTGTCTCAGTCAGATAAGGCACCTGGTTTGTGTGCAGACTGAACCCTGCTGCCCAGATGTGCTTTGAGCCTGAGCTGTGAAACTAAGCCACGATCACCAGAACATAGCTGGCTCTGCTCCACGCAGGTGAGATGAGTTAGATCAGCTGGACTCCCCTCGATACGACTCAATAGCACCCTCTAGTGACGTGCCAGGCACCTACAGGGTGCTCAGATGATGCCGTGGTTATCAGTTTTGAGTCTGCCCTGAGGTGCACTATGGGTCTTGTAGTGCAAAAATAGCTGTGCTCACAGGTAAGGGAACCAGAGGATTGCGTCTGTCATGCATCAGCGCTCCTCCGTGACTGTACACGGTGTTTCAGGTGAGACAACCTTGATTGTGCACAAGTTCCAAAGTCAGGGGAAAGAGAAGGAAAGCACTAAAATGCATCCGTTTCTGGTTAACGAAAACATCCATCGCTGGACAGGAATTTTGTGCCTCTTGCATCACATTTACAATATTTATTACATAATTATGTTCATCATTAACCATCGTGTGAGTGATAGCTCTTTCTTCCTTTGGGACACAATATCAGGCTCGTCGACATAAGGTTAAACATATAAATATAAAAAATACAAATAAAGAAAATATACCAGAACACAAGTGAACGATACAGTGCTCACATCATAAAGTAAAAGCCTGACAAGCCAAGAAATCTACCTGCCTAATGCCTAATGCAGGAGAATAGATGCGACTTCATGGAAGACAGGTAAAAGGGAGAAATTTACAACCAACAGAAAGCATTAAACAAGTAATATAATAAAGGAATTTAGAGAAACATACGACATGTTGCGTTATTTATTCTCACTTCAATGCAATTTAAATAGCTAATATTTCAGACACTGATTCTGCTCTAAACTCGAGTAGGCTGCTAACCACTCGCTGAAGCGGACACCAGCGACGCTCAAAGGACTTAAACTTGTTGGAACCAGGATTTAAAAGATTTAGTTTAAAACCCGGTTATTCAAACACTTCATGTTTTGACGTGGTTCATTTTGGAGCTCTGATAGGTCGGGGCATCTTTCTCCTAAGGCGCAGAGTTTTCCGGCAGGTAATGTTGGACGGAGCGGTTCAGCCTGTGCAGCGGACGGATCAGCCATTCTACTCGTAGACGGGGAAAAAACTTGCAACCAATGGCGGTTCACGGATGGCAAAACCGTTTACCAATTGGACTGCGTTAGACGTGACGCCTCAAACGTAAACCGAAAACTTCCGGGCAGTCGTTCGTGCACTTGCACTTTCTGATTAAAGTCCACATTAAGCAAACAATTCTATCACCAGCGAACAAAATAATTGTGCACTTACAATGAGAATTGATCTGTGTTCTTTGCGAACGATATTGTAAAAAGATCGCAATGAAGGCAGCAATATTGCACGTGTTGATTGCCTTCTCCTTTTGCATTTCTGTGGCGACCAGCGGGATTTTCAGCTCTGTCCTGGTGGATTTAACCTATGATCACTATGCGGAAAGAAAAGTCGAGCATCTGCCAGGCTTTTTGGCAATGCCCTTTAACTCTCTTGTTAACCTAGGATACATCTTTATGGGAATTTACTGGCTACTTCGGCGTGCGGAAAACCAAGACCACGAAAAGAGCGCGTATGTCAAGGACGTTTTCGCTCTCATGGCCATAGCGTACGCGCCCGTGCAGTGGGCCCGGCTCGCAACCCTCCGTCGGGTGCCCGCTGTTTTGGACCAGTGGTTTACACTGCCTATTTTCGCCTGGGTTCCGGTTTGGTGCCATTTCATTGAGCGCGGGTGGCAGCCGCGCTACGCGGTGGCCGTGGAGCTGGTGTCGTTATCCAGCTACGCTTTGGCGCTTGTGCACGACCGCGGGTTCGAGGTGGCCCTGGGCTGGCACGTCGCTTTCGCCGTGACCAAAGGCGTCCGGGTTCAGCAGCGGCACGGTGACTCCCTCTCCCTGCGGTATTTCTTCCTGGCGGTGCTTTCCTGCGGCGGCTTCGTGGCGCTGAAGTTGCTGGATCACCCGCTGGCCCGTTACCGGGCGTTCCAGCACCTAACCGGACACTTCTGGTCCAAAGTGTGCGACATTCTGCAGTTTCACTACAGTTTCTGCTTTCTCACACACCTAACGAAACTGACACAGGAGCGGAAAGAATAGGCAAATGAGCCACAAGTAGGTCTGTTTAATAATGTACCACTGGAGCTTCGTCTCATATTCCAGATATTTTAACTTTTAAAACTCACGGACGGACAGTAAAACTGCAGTAAAACTCGCGCGGACCAGCGGCATGCACCAGAAAAGTCGCTTAAGACCAGGAGTGCGAGTCTGTCAGGAGAGGACCACTGCTTATGTCCAATAAAGGGGCTCATGCAAGATTTTCCATTGGAGAGAACCAGTCATTTTACACCAGGTTACATTTGCGTAGCAGACATTTTTATCCAGAGCGACTAACCCTAACCCACGTGTATGTTCCCCCAAACAGCCCCTCCAGCACAGAAGCAACTGTACCATGCCAGTGAGTGTTAATTGAATGGTGAATGTATTGAATGTCCATTTTGTTGGCAGTGAAACTGCTTCTATTTCTATATCTGATGTCAGTCCTCTATTTTATTGTTAATTAATACAAAATACACATGTCAACTGCCATACATGGGATAAGGGGATCTACATCTGTAGTACAGTGACTTTAATTTGTTTTGTTTCGTTTTTTTTTCAGTAGAGTTCCCCTCTAAAGTGCAAACCTGTCTAGACATGGGGTCTCCCCTGTTGAAAATATTTCGTAAGATAAAACAAATTGCACACAACTGGAATGCACCAAAATGTGTCTGTGGTTCTTCAATGTGCAAATAAATGAACGTTTAATGTATGTCTCACACATAAATGCACATAAATGAATTAATATATAATGATGATGACATTGCGCCAAAAGCACCAGAGAGGAAGCTTTTTGCTTCTTGCTGTGGATTTCAGAAACACCATGGTAACATGTATGAATAAATGTGATCTCTTTTACTCCGCGTTGCTCGGTGATCCTTGGGTTTCCCGCAGCCTTCACGGATCCAGCCTCACCGCTGCTGTCAGAACCGGCTCAGTGTGCGACTTCTGATTGGTCCACAGCAGGCCTAGCACTGCCACTCGGAAGTCCTGATTGGTGCAATAAATGAGGGGGTTTAACCCACAGTCCAGGTAAGCCATCATTGATGACAGCGTCCTCAGCCAATCAGGGGCCGGCGACAGGTCCAGCCTCCCCAGCAGAATCAGCTGGAAAGAAGCAGAGAGTAAGATGATCATCGTTAGCAATGGGGCACCACTGTAAATGTCACTCATACATGCACATTTTTCATACTGATTACTGAGATATTATTGTATGTGTGCAGGTAGAAAACTGCTTTGGGATCCATGTAATCCTCTCACCTCCGACAGTACGAATGGCATGTAGCAGACTGTGTAGAATACCACTAGCAGAGGAGTGACTGAGGAGAGATCACTGAGGGAGAGAGAGAGAGAGAGGGAGATGTGAATGAATGGAGTACACATCAGAGACCAAGACCTTTAAAACCAGTAGTCATATTGAGACTGCAGAGGATGTTGAACCCATTTTTGAATGTGTCCATAAGTGAGCTGCATGAGATATTCGGAAAAATGTCTCTACTCAAAAAATTGGTCAAATTCTCAAGAGTACTGTAGATTGCTTTGGGATGAAGGTGCTATTTTTAAAACCTATTTGAATTTACAAATGTGAAGCTTTTTTTCTGCAAAACAAACCTTTGCACTGAGCATTCATGAGGTAAGTGAATAATGTTATTGGTTAGATACCCCTGAATTCCTCAAACAGGGGCACCATGCAGGACTGTACTGTGCCAAGAGAAGTGTGGCACACACCTGGAGCAGTCCCACCCCCTGCCAGCAGAGGTCAGGATGGAGCAGAAGACGATCAGCAGGAAGGGGAGGAAGATGCAGACGGAGAAGGCACAGAGGATGTAGACCAGCATGTCAGAGTAGCTGCTCTCCCAGAAGACCGCACAGAGCATTTCTGCAGGGTCATATCTGACACACACACAGAAATTAAGGCAGCCTTTCACTGATGTTTACACTTTCAGAGCAGTAAAGTACAGAATGTCCCATTACAGCGCTACTAAATCCTATAATAACATGTAATGAAGGAAACTTGTGTTTTTGCATTTCTAAGAGCAAATAAACCAAAAGCCACATGGGATTATGACAGTGGTGTGTAGTCTCCTTCTTATTTTAAGTCCGTCTCTGCAACTACTACAACTTTATGGGTGTGGCTGTAATACATGTCTGTAATAAAGAAAAATGTGTTTGTTGTAATTCTATATTCTCCTATATGCAAATAAACCATTTAAGTGACATTTAACTAAGCAGTGCTGCAGATACTATCAGTATTAAAGAGAATTACCCCCCCCACCGTTTCTCCCCCTCCTACCTGATCCAGTCATACACCACAGGAACACTCCCAAACACCAGCCCCGTCACCCAGGAAGTCACACAAGCTGCTGCCATGACAATGGACAAGCAACTTCCTGTGGAGGCCACACCCGTGGTTCTCTGGACACAGAGGACCGCTGACACATGAAGGGGGAGGAAGAGTAAGAGGAAGAGTACCTGTGCTCTTTTTCTCATTGGAAACAGAGCAGTAGCTGTAAGTCTGCCTGCTCACCTGTTTTAATAATACCCCCCATTATGGGCAACCCCTTCACCTGATACTTTCAAACTGCACCTGCAGCTCTGTTCAGCTCAGTTTATTTCTTTCCAAATATCTCACATCTCTTTTTACCATACCTATTTGGTAGTTCAGTGACAAGAAAACTATAAATAGTTCAAAGCTCCTTTACACAGTTGCACCACAAATCCCTGCCTTGCTCAATCTGGTGTCTTCATGAATATAGGCTAATGTGCTGGTCTCTGTGTCTAATATCCCTACCTACAGACATGTAGTCACAGTTTAAATATGATTGACATGGCTGAAACGGACATACCCAGGCTGCCAATGGAAGAAGTGATGAAAGCAAACTTGAGCAGGCTGACAACCTCACACCACGGTGACCTCTGACCCCTGGTGAGAACAGCCAATAAGGAGCCAGAGATGATGAGCATGGAGGAGCCGAGGTCAGACAGTGACAAACTGAGAAAAGGGAGCCAGTAGCGGCACTGAAACTGACCCCTGCACTGGGGAAGAGAGGAAGACAGGGAGAGAATCACCATTTTTTCTGCAGGTGGGGAATGTGTGATTTCCATTCATTTCAGTTCTTATATATTTGAAATAACCACAGAAATGTACTTTGAAATGTATGCTGTGTTGTGAGAAACTGTGTCTCCCTATGTCGACAGGTAAACAAGTGTAACTGCAGCACACATTTATATTACAGGCAAATGAGGATTGTCCTCCAAACATCTGCATTTTCTCTTTTACATTAATCCCATTTAATTAATCCCATTAATCCCGAGTTTCTCAGAATATAGGAGCCATTAAGATTATTTTAAATCATGGACAGCCACAATACTGTGTCTGTTGAAAAGAACAGAAAAACCACAAAAACGCATTACCCATTCAGACCCACTGAACATCTTAAAATTTTTGCATGGGGGAGTGAGAATATGAACATAATTCATCCAGAAAATAAATGAAACGATAGACAGAATCAACACAGGACAGATTTAATGGGAGTGACTATCTGAGTCAAAATTATCGCAGAGCAACAGACTGAGGCGTGGTGAAAGTGAACCCTACCTTGAATTTTGTCAGTAGAATTATAACATTTCCCACAACCCCCAACACCATCTCCACAGTCAGGACTGCCACAAACAGAGACCTTTCAATCCTGGACCTGGACTCCAGCTCCATGCCTGAGGTGTTGCTTGACAGATTCACTGAGAGAAAGAGATCAAAACGACCATATGTTAGTATAAAACCTGAGCCATCTGCACATTGTTATTCTTGTTAATGATGCATAATGTAGCTACATTTTTTTCTGTACAGATCAGTCAATAATTTGTAAGCTTTTGTAACAGATAGGAAACACACAGAAGCCCTGCAAATAAATTCATTTTCAAATCTGAGAGAGCCTGAAAGAGAGGACTGCACAGCATAGACGCATTAACAGACTCTGGCTTCTGCCAATGCGATATCCTATTACACTATAACTGCTAAGACTGCTACCAAGAATGCTACTAAGATATTCTTGCTTGCTAATATCTTAAACTTATTGCATACTTACTCTGGCATCAGCTGTGATTCAAATCCTTGACAGAGAAAGAAAAAACAAAGGCAGACTCTAACGGAGCATCCACATAACAGAGGGCAGTGCAGACAGGTATCATCATCCTCGTCATCATCGTCATCATCGTCATCATCGTCATTATCGTCATTGTTATCCAGTTTAATTGCAGCCCCCTGCTTTGTTTACACTTGTTGGTAACATCCTTATTTGGGTCCATTCAGTGTCACTGGTTTGGCTAACAAACTGTGAATAATTTAATTTAATAGAGTCAATGGAGAATGTGCAGTGAAGAATGAGACTGTGTGTGTGTGTGTGTGTGTGTGTGTGTGTGTGTGTGTATAATGACAGTCTTGTGTTTTACAAACTATACTCTAGTACTATACTCATACAAATTCTACAGTTTGACAACCTGAGCATTACAGAAATAAGAACTGAATGGGTGGATGCATGGGGGTGAGAGGGGATTGTGATGAGATAACCCTATACCTACAGGGAATTCATCCGTTTAGGATCACAGGAATAATTCAATTAATTGGTGCCACTGAAATGGTAACCAAGCCCTGTGACATCAGCACGGCCCTGAGTGATTTTCATTCTGGAGCTTTGGGACCTATGGTTACATCCAAATTCTTGGTACTTCCGCTTATAGCTTTTTGTAAACTGAACACACAGTTCGACCCACAGCTCATGTGTGAAGAAAGAGGGATGATGACAGAAAGTTTATTTGTAATAAATGGTGGCCATGTCGTGCGACTTTGACGCTTCAGTGCCACATTCAAAATGGCGGCTGTTTCATACCAAACTTGCTTCCGGCTCACCTCCTCTTCCTACGCTGCCGCCGCTGGTTTCCTGTGCAGTCTGCTGTTCTGGTTGAGAAGGCCAAATAGCGACAACTCGGTGAGTTTCAAAGATTTTAAATGTTTATGGTAACTTTGAAATATCGCGTGGGAGTTTTAGGCTGCATTCGCCATGTTTAGCATTTATATTGCATGTTTGTTTTTTAATGTTGACCACATCGTTTTTGATACAGCAGTACGACAGTCATTGAAAGTCCTTGAAGAGTTATGCTAACTAGCTAGCGCATGTTAACGTTATATAGCCGGTGAACCTGCTAATTGAGTCAGCAACGCTGGCTACATTTACAAATTATTTTAAAGCTTTGTAATGACAACGTTCATTTGTCTTATGGTGTATTTGAGCCTTTCTGTGGTAGAAACTGGGTTTAGCTTATGGTGTAGCGGCACTGGTTAGCCGCATCCTTCCCCAACCTTTTACCCGACTTGACCCTCTCCAACGCTTGCAATATTGCGATCGCAGAATAAACGAATCGGCTTCAAAATAGTGTTGGAACAGTTTTAAACTATAAACAGTAACTTCTAATTCACTAAACTATTAGATTAAACCAAAGTATCCAGAAAGTTTGATTTAGCCAATAACGTGTTGTGTTAGGTAAGCAATGACATTTTTGCATTTTTTTATTTTATGAAATTTAATGTATAAATCTTTTTTATCGCCACTGCTCAAAATTTCTCACACTTGCCGTAAAGAACTGTTATGCCAGTAAATCATTCTAAGATAATCAGTGTCATTCACGTCGTGTGTGATATTGTTATTGCAACAGATGTTGTACTAACAGCGAAATACGCTACTCGTCTGTTGCTGTCAGTTGTGATGTCTGTATCAGTTAAAAGCATCAAATTCCTCCACATCGGTCACATTTACGGTCGCTTGTTTTTGTACTTCAGCCGATGGACAAATCTGATATTTGCCAATGGTGCTGTATTTAGTGTGGAACAAAATGACACATTTAAATTACAAAAAGCACTTAATCCCCGGGATTGGAGACAAGGAGATTTGAGCGCCCGGCACTGGCGGAACAGCCCGTTTGGCACTGAGCGTTGTGTTTGTCACGCGTCATCTGGATTCGCGATGGCAAGCAGCGCAGCGGCCGGTGACGGTGCAGCCCACGACGCGAAAACCAGTTACTATCGCTGGATAAAAAATAAAATACGCGCTCAGGCGAGAAATACTGTAACATTTGTATGTTTTTTGGATAGTCTTTTCATAAATTTCAACCAGTCTTGTTTAATTTGCTGGCATATAGAGCCATGAAAATGCTTTGGCCGGATGCTGCAGGTGTTCAGAAACAAACAAGTTCAGACTCAATTTTGAGTGTTCCTTTAGTAAACTAATGAAGTTACCCCAAAGAGCAACAAATTCAGTACATTTTTCTGAGAGGTATCTCAAACCAAAGAGATGTTGGGAGGGAGCACTGACAAAGAACTGAAACAGCAAAAAAGAAAGCAAAAATGATTTAAAAAACCATAAGGGAAATTATGGTGATTGGAAAGAAAACATTGGGAAACTGAAGGGTTGACTGGGGTGTTAAGTGGATTAATTGCCCGTTGGCATTAAACGGCAGCTGTCAGTGGCTAATCTGAAATGACTCACAGCGGCAGGATTAGCAGATCTGAGCTGCAGCAGGGTGCTGCTGATGGCTGTGTGTCTGAGAAAGAAAAGGGAGCCCTGCTCCCATCACTCTGTCAGCGCGGCTGTTTATTTTGCCTTTGCCCAGTAATTGTTTCACATTCCAGAGCCCCTCTCTGCATCCCAAAACAACAGGATGGCGTTTTCTATAAAAAGGCATGTTACATAAACGCAGTGAAATCACGAGCTCCACAGCAGAAGGGTTTACTTGCGGAAGGGTGAGGCCTGAGATGGAAGGGTAAGGCCTGAGATGGAAGGGTGAGGCCTGAGATGGAAGGGTGAGGCCTGAGATGGTGGCCGCAGAGAACTGCAGGGGGTGGCCAGCTGCAGAGCCGCGTGTTTGCGGGCAGTAAGGAGGGGCGTTTCCCTGATCTCGCGTCAGCCGGTCTGACAGTCTGTTCACCCTCTTCTCATCTGTGTCCCTGCTGGTGAGCTCAGTCTGTCGATGGGTGTCAGTGGCTAAGAGCTCTGCTGCGTCTCTGACATTTAGCCTCACATTAAAAAAGGCCACGCTTTGTGGTAAGTTGTAGCGTCACACAGGTAACCTTTTAACTGGCTGCATGGCTGTCTGTAGTGTTACATCTTTCTGTCTCTCTCTCTCTCCTCAGCGTGCTCTGAGCGTGATGTCTACGGCGTTGCGTGTGCTCTACTCTGTGTCCAAGCCAGGTGAGTCTGCTGCAGCTCAGCCTAAAAGAGTTTCTTACCTGATTAATCTACTAGGCAGCAGTGTGGTAAGAAGCAGGGCTCATAACCAAAAGGTTGCCAGTTCAATTCCCCACTGGGGCACTGCTGCTGTACCCTTGGGCAAGGGACTTAACCCAGAATCACCTCAGTAAATATCCATCTTTAAAAACAGGTTACAGTTTTTACATGTTATCCATGTAAGTCTGGATGGGAACATCTGCTAAATGACAGTAATGTAACGGGTGGAGAGACTAGGTGGGTCTTTGGGACAGAGCAGGTGTAGTGCGTGTCAGAACAGGGTCACAGGTACAGGACTGCTGGTAATACATCAGTGATAAAGCTGCTAAAACCAGCTCTCTGATTTTATTACCTTACGTTACAGGACCTGCACATAGTGCCGTAGAGGAAAGAGCACTCCCAGTCCATAGCAGTTTCAGCCATTATAGATTTTACTAACAGCAGATCAGTGTACTGAGTGGAAGCCACCAGCAAGTGACCAGTAGTACTTAACAGTGATTGATGACTGAAGACCAGCATTGCCTTCGAACGTGTAGTGTAGTGCCACTCATGTAGTGCTTAACACCTCTTGTTAAACATGGAGAAAGTTATGAATGGAATCCCCTTTATCGCTGCTGTTGTGTTATCATTGTTGCTGCTGCTGTTCTCATTGATAGGTCTTCTGCCTCACCAGTTATGTCATTGATGATGTCATTGATGACTTCACAATTATGTTTGTTTTCAGGCACTTTCTCAGCCAGCTCTGGTCTGGTGCGTCCATTCAGTCTGTCTGTCCAGAGGGAGGGATACAGTAAGTAACACAACACTAGATACCCAGACAGTGGATGGGTAACACTGCTGTAGATGCACAACTTCCAGACGGTTCACAGTGGAGCAGTGTGGCTGTGCAAATGCAGGAGAGGACAGAGTGACGGTCTTTTTTAATAGTATAAATAACTGTCTCTTTCTGTGTGTTAACAGTCATGCATTCCATGCATTGTGTCAGTATTGTGCTGTTTTAACTTAACTGCTGTGTGTAGAGGGTGTTGGGTGATGTGTTCCTGTGGGATGCAGTTAGCTGCGCTGGGATGAGATCAATTATGTAAATATTGCCAAAAATGTATTACACAGCACAGAAAGAAAACAGAGAAACTAAGAACAGACAGAAAAGAACAATACCTCTGAACCAGTGAATATGCATACAGATTAATTTGTATTAACTGATTTAGTTACCATGAATAATTCTGTCAGATTTAAGACTGAAATACATGCCTGTTGGATTGTTTATTTGCTGGTTGGTGTGGAGTGGTCACGCGTTCGCTTTCTCTCTGTAGAGTATGTGAACGCACAGGAGCTGCCCACAGACATGAAGTCCATCACAGACCGTGCCGCACAGACCCTCCTGTGGACCGAGCTCTTCAGGGGTGAGACCGCACTCTGAATCCCCGATAACCCCAATCCTGACCGCACTCTGAATCCCCGATAATCCGAATCCTGACCACACTCTGAATCCACGATAACCCCAATCCTGACCGCACTCTGAATCCACGATAACCCGCATCCTGACCACACTCTGAATCCACGATAACCCCAATCCTGACCGTACTCTGAATCCACTGAACGTAACATGTACATTGATAATAATAACGTTCTTGGAAAGTTACACTGTGCAGCGTGTCGTTAACCCCACCCGTTAAACCCAGGACTGGGGATGACCATGAGCTACCTGTTCCGGGAGCCGGCCACCATTAACTACCCCTTCGAGAAGGGGCCGCTGTCGCCCCGGTTCCGAGGGGAACACGCCTTACGCCGATACCCCTCCGGAGAGGAACGCTGCATCGCCTGCAAGCTGTGCGAGGCCATCTGCCCTGCCCAGGTAACTACACACCTGAACCACACCACACTGCCCTGCCCAGGTAACTACACACCTGAACTACACCACACTGCCCTGCCCAGGTAACTACACACCTGAACTACACCACACCACACTGCCCAGGTAACTACACACCTGAACCACACCACACTGCCCTGCCCAGGTAACTACACACCTGAGCTACACTACAGGGCCCTGCACAGGTAAATACACACCTGAGCTACACCACACAACTCTATCCAGGTAGAGATAGACCTGTAGTGTAAGAGTGTGATACAGTGCCCTTTTCAGGTATTTGCTCTAGTACTATATTCCACTACTATATTACACCTGAAGCAGCACTGCTCTGTCCCCCGCCCCCCCCCACCCCACCAGGCCATCACCATCGAGGCGGAGCCCCGTGCCGACGGTAGCCGGCGAACCACGCGCTACGACATCGACATGACCAAATGCATCTACTGCGGCTTCTGCCAGGAGGCCTGCCCCGTGGACGCCATCGTGGAGGTAACCGCAGGAGTCTGAGCTTGCTGTTCTCACACTCTCCAAACTACATTACCGATGTGCCCCAGTTAAACAGGAAGTGATGGATCATTCATTTGCTTCCTGTGTGTGGCTGTACAGAACACTCCTCTGTGTTAAAGGGCAAACATCCAGTCATGTTTCTTTCAATTGGCAATGAAGGTGTTTTTTCCATATCTCTCCATTTAGAAAGAAAATAGCAGGAGGAGGCAAATGTTAATGTTAATTATATTAATGTTAAAATTAAATCTGTCTCTGTCCCTCTCTCCCTCGCTGTCAGGGTCCCAACTTCGAGTTCTCCACAGAGACACATGAGGAGCTGCTGTACAACAAGGAGAAGCTGCTCAACAATGGAGACAAATGGGAGGCCGAGATCAGCGCAAACATACAGGCCGATTATCTCTACAGATAGATCAGCCAGCTCCCCGACCCGCTCGCTGACTGACCGACTGACTGATCCGACTGACCGACACGCACACGGACTCACTGACCTGCTGTGACTAGTCCCAGTCCTGAAGGGCTTGAGTCCGCCAGGGTTTCCATCTCTCTGTACATGACTGACAGTTTCAGCCTGGAGGCTCAGTTAAGGCAGCGTAACATTTATTCTGGTCACTGTAGAAGACACCACCTGGTTCCTGTTCGTCTGGGGAAAAAAAGATTGGGCCGCCAGTCATACACACAGACCGACACACACGGACTGACACACGCAAACACAGTGTTGACTCTCCAGATGCATAACGGACCGGGACAGGCAGGCATTTCAGACTTTTATACTGGTTGACTGGCTGCAGTTCATGTCCCTCCTTCACCTGAATAAACCAACAGTTTCCAGTAGTCGCTGTCACTCTGTGTTCTCAGTATCAGACAACCTGTTGACACATGTAGACCCAGGCGCTCTTCAGCTGTTCGTATACACGCACGTATACACATTGTTCTAAGAACTGTATAAAGATTATGTAGAGCTAAAATTGTGAAGAATAAATTAAAATTCCTGTCATGAGTTTTAAGTTTTGTGTGGTGCTGTTGTTTTGCATTCTTTGCCATAGCTCCGTGGATTGGAACTGAGAGATCCCAGCTAGGTAAAGTGTGAGGTGGGTTACTTGCCCCAGTATATATACAAATATATAACAAACTGCACAGGGTGAACCCTTGAGGACAAAGTAAAGAAAAACATAAAACAGCAATCTGGGCAAGACTGAAACTGTTGTACTAACAATGCAGGACATAATGTTGTAACCATAGGGTGCTAGGTTCATTTTTTTTTTAGCATTTTTTTTACACTAGCTAAGCAGATGCCTTTATCCAGAGTAATGTATATAGTTTACCGTTTTTGCATATTATTGATTTATACAGGTAGATATTTACCAAGGCAGTTTGGTTTAAGTGCCCTGCTGAGGGAGAGAGCAGTGCTGACCTGCCTGGGAACCATCCGCCGCCTGCTCCTCACTACGCTGCCGTTATCCGTAATATTCTCAGAGGCACTCAACCCAAAAGATTCACGAGCCTCTGATCAGTGCATCCATACGTAAAGCAGACAGTAATATTCAGAAGGTTGTGAGTTTTTTCCACTTACACAATACCCTTTACGGTATATTATTTTGCTGTCTATGGCAAAAAAACATTCAATTATGTGTGTGAAATGACCGATTCACATGTATGAATTCATTCATTGTCAACGAGGAAACGCCTGCTAGCCAATAAAAACGATCTTTACAAAACTATGCAAATAAGTAGCAAAGCATTGTGGGCATTCGTCAATCATAACATTTACAAGATTTTTTAAAATCACAACCGTTTGCCGCCAGTATGAAAACAATGGTACAGTTTGACAAATTGTTGTCTGCTAGAAGTGTATGTATAAGATTATGTAGAAGAATGCGAATGTATGTGATGTTTTATACATCGCGGCAGATTTCCCGATGACGCGGAAGTCGGTCGAGCTTTCACTATGTCACGCCGGCTTTCAAGCCTTTGAATGAATAGCGCAATAGCCACAGCAGTTTCTCAGAAAAATTCTATCGACAGATTTTAACTGATGGCTTCGTTGTATTAAGATATTGATGTTTTATGTTTAATAATCATGATTTTCTCATTATGTTTGCTTAATATTTGAATGTTACTTTGGACTCCCAGACCAGCCGGCAGCGCTCGGCGTGGCGCAGCGTTGAATTTATACACGTTGCGCTGGATCCCCACCGCGCCGGTGACAGACACCATGGGTGAAGCTTGTCGTGAATTTAATGGCTTTGTGTCTTCGCGCTGTCATCATTAAGACTATACTTTCAGGGATCATTTCTATAGTTTTTAACTGGTGAAATGTGTTTCGAAAGTGTTTGGTCTCGCTAATCACGATGACGAGCATCGGCATCTCTTTCTGAGCGCGAAGCGGGCGGTGAAGCGTGTTTATGGCATGCTTTTCTGCTATTGATGACCGTTCCGGCCTGCTTCAGTGGGCTCGGAGGAAAGAGATGCGATCTGAGTGATTATGCTATCTGACGTATAAATAATAGAAAGATAACACAAAAAAGTTTTGTGACTTTCTGTGATAGGGCGTGAGTGGGAAAGTTACAATAATTGACTGATCGAATACAACTCAATGAAGAACACTGATATAGTCAAAGAAATACAGCTACCAATTCTATTAGGACTTTGGCATATGAGGTAGTATGCCTGTGAGCATTTGTGTTTGTTGTCTGGTTAAACGTTAGGGTAATTTACTATATCCTCAGCTCATTTTATGGTTCACTTGTAATACTGTTACATTACTTACATGTATTGTAATACGCCACATTTACTGGAGAGATATAACGCCAGACATTACCCACAGCGACTTACATAGTCTAAATTTATACAGCTAGGTTTTTACTGACGCAGCGCACCCTACCCAAGCGTACAGCAGTGTCCCACCTGAGAATCAAACCTCCCTGCTGCCCGGACAAACACCATCCGGTGCGGCTGTAATGTGTTGTGTAGTACTACAAGGCTCTCAGGCTTACGAAACATTTTTCCAGGAACGCTATTATGCAGCTACACGCCACGAACATACGCAGGAGGCATCTCCCCAGCGCGTATTAAAATAAAACGCTGCTGCGTTAAAATTAAGCAAGGGGTGGTGCAGTGCGGACCCGAGCAGAGCTAGATGGCGCACGTTGACGGCTGTGTGAACCTGTCTGTTTAAAGAGTTGGCGGGACTCATGCACAGAATCATTTTTCTCCGAGTACAAACGCGTGTAAAGCAACCGGCGCTCGTACTACCAGATGCAAAAACAAGTGTACAGTTTCTTCAGCTTGTAAAACCTTTGCCGGAGTTCCAAAAATTGTAAGATTAGCCTTTTACAACATATCGGTGTAAGGTACTGTGCTATCACTCGGAAGACAATGCAACAGCTGATCATAACGTTGCTGCAAATTAACACACACCACCAATCAGACATTGTTTTTTGTCCAAAGTTTGACGTAAATAATCACATGATGTGGGCGGAAGTCGTCACGGGCGATCCCTGAAGTCGCGGCGGCTGGCGCCATTTGCTCTTTTCCCATTCGTCTCAACGCCGGGTGAGTGCGGAACAATATTTTCTCAAGTAATTTCCAATAATTTCTCTAATCAGCCGAACGATATTAAATATCAATGACCTATCTTAGTGGTGCATTATATGTTAAATGAAAAATTCTGGCCTTGTTCTGAAAGTATATGAACAAACTAAAGTTATGTATTGTTTTAATATTTGCTAGGAGGCTAGCTGGGCGCGCTCAGCCCTCTTGCTTTTCAATAGCGGGGCTAGCGTGATTTGCAGTATCTTTGCATTATTGTTTAATATTGCATGATTTAAATTGATAAAGTGCACTGCCACTATTAAAACCAACGTGTTCTGGGTGGCTTTCTAGTTAGCAGTACTTAATAGCTGTAGCGCAGATCGCTAGCCTGTATTTTTCTCCCTAGTTAGCCACCCAGCTAGCTGTACCACGCCGAGAGGGAAAGTGGCTGATCAGTTTTTACGGGAACGTGTCGGCGCTGTAAACTCTCCTCTTAGCTGGATGGGTATTTGGGTGATTAGATGGTTTGCTGTGTTTTCATTTCGAAGCAGATGGTGTATATAACCTAGATCAGCTTTGTCAGCTGGCTTAGGCTAAGTATCGGTGGGAGAGTCCAGGCGTGAGGTTTAGATCATGCCGTTTCCTCTTGCTGGCTACACGAGGTTCTCGGCCAGGTTTAGCACATTGTCTCTGGCTCCAGTGCTAAGTTTGAAGTTGCAGTGCACAAGGGCAGAGTTGACCGGATATCTAAGTAAAACATTTTAGTTTGCTGGCTGATCTTCAGTCGGATGGCACTTTCTTAAACTTTTACCTTGAGACGCGAGGCGGGCAGCGAGCGACGCTATTGTTCCTGCCCGGCGGCTCTTTGTCTGCCCCGTAGCTAACGTTACCTTTCTCTCCTCTCCCGCCCGCCATCAGTATCCTCGTAAGATTCAGAGACTCCGCTATGGCAGAAGGCGAACCGCAAGTCCAGTTTAAGGTGAGTTTTTCCCCGTTTGTAATCACGGTAGTAACCATAATGCATCTTCCCCTGCATGCTGTACCGTGACGAATTTTATCAAGCCAGCGGCCGCGCGGTTTCCGCAGCGAGCAGCAGACCCGGGACCGAACTGTTATTGGTTTCCTGGGAGGCCCACCGGTGTGGTGCTTACTTCTACTGCTGTCATCAAGTACAGAGTAATATCAGAATGTTTGAAATGATTAAATTGCGAGTTTTTTAAATGGAAATTGTGGTGGTATGCAGGGATGTATGCTAGCAAAAAATCTATAAGAACTTTAACGGTAACTTGTGTATCTCGTTTGTGTGTGTGTGTGTGTATATATATAGTAAATAACACGCATGTAAATGTGTAGATGTGTGTAGTTTTAGTAGCCATTTAAAACGGAGAACTAGTGAATCAGTGCAGGAAGAAAGGAAAAATCGTTACTCATGCTCAGCGAGTTGTTGGTGAATGAGTGAGTCTTGCAAGCAGTAATGTCATCTCGTCATGACTCATCTGTGTCATTTTTCATAATGTGGAACACAGCTGTCTATTGCAGCGTTTCCCAACCCTCTCCTGGAGGACCCCTTGTCCGGCATGTTTTAGATCTCTCCCTGCTCCAACACAGATGATTTAAACGATCAGTTTGTTATTAAGCAGCTTCAGGAGTTCATAACGAGTTGATCATTTGAATCAGCTGTGTTGGAGCAGGGAGAGATCTAAAACATGCAGGACAAGGGGTCCTCCAGGAGAGGGTTGTGAAACGCTGGTTTATTGCATGTGTGTGTTTGTGGTTCTGTCAGCAGTAGCAGAATAATGGCCTGGTTTCATTTGTCTTCTCTCAGCTGGTGTTGGTGGGTGATGGAGGCACAGGGAAGACCACCTTTGTGAAGAGACACTTGACAGGAGAGTTTGAGAAGAAATATGTGGGTGAGTTCCTCATTCCCCCTCCTCTCTTCCCCCTCTCCCTCCCCTCAGCTGAGCAGCCGTGGGACTAACCTGCCTCTCTTTCCTGCAGCCACGCTGGGTGTGGAGGTGCACCCCCTGGTCTTCCACACCAACAGAGGGGCCATCAAGTTCAACGTGTGGGACACAGCCGGGCAGGAGAAGTTCGGGGGGCTCCGAGACGGCTACTACATTCAGGGTACGAGACCCGTCCGCCGTGCGGCCCGTCAGCGAGGCGGTGGCTGGACCCCAGCCTCGGTCTGTGCTGTGTGTCCTGCAGCATCCGCCTGGGCAGGGAAGCACTGAGCACAGCCGCAGAACCTGCGGCCATTTTGCCTCGGTACTTCAGGGTACTTCAAGCATCTCTGGTACTTCAGGGTTGCTTTCGGTGGCAGTAATCTTAGTATGTGTGTCCATGCATTGTGTGTGTGTGTGTGTGTGTGTGTGTGTGCGCGCGTGCACTGTTTTGACCCTCCTTTCTCCCTCTCCAGCTCAGTGTGCAGTCATCATGTTCGACGTGACCTCGCGGGTCACCTACAAGAACGTGCCCAACTGGCACCGTGACCTGGTGCGCGTGTGCGAGAACATTCCCATAGTCCTCTGCGGCAACAAGGTGGACATCAAGGACCGCAAGGTCAAGGCCAAGAGCATCGTCTTCCACCGCAAGAAGAACCTGCAGGTGCCCACCCTGCCCAGCTGTGCTCTTCCCGACCTTAAACCCCCTGCTCTGCTGTAGATTAGATTAGATTCAACTTTATTGTCATTGTGCAGAGTACAGGTACAAAGCCAATGAAATGCAGTTAGCATCTAACCAGAAGTGCAAAAACAAGTATTATTTACAGAAAGTATAGGAAATGTTATATTTTACAGTATGTACAGTGTTAACAGATAATAAATATGTATAATATATTATTGTGTTGTACATAGGGGGGTGAAATGGACAGGGTTGGAAAGGGGAGAGTATATATAAGGGTTGTATGTACAGTATTGACAGATATTTACAGATGGTTGTATGTACAGCAGTGCAAATATGACAGTAAAAGTATAGCTTCCCCTGTAGCTTCCCTAACTGGCCTTATGACCTTTAACCCGCACTCTGTCATGATATCCCTAACTCACCGGCCCTCCCATCTGACCTGTAGCATGCACCTGTCAGAGTTTGTGCATTTAATTATGGGTTTGGATCAACACTTCCTTTGTTGGCTTTATCTACACAATTGGTTTTTTCCTCCCTGATTTCTAATTGCTAATGAGCTTGTACCACACGTACAGGCGTGTGGAGATGGCAAAACATTTGCACTGCGTCTCAGGTGAGGGTACCCATATCAGGAAGTAGTTTGCTAGCTAACTGGATGAAACGTAAGTCTGACATTGCTCAGCTAAAGTTAACTGGCATGGTAGACTGTCTATCAAACCGGGCTTAATCGGTGAGTGAGAAACAATCCTGTTAGCTGATATTTGTAGCAAAATATACTGTATTGTGTGGCTAGCTAGCAAGCCAAACAAAGTTGGTTTAGATGTCATAAAACTTGCTAATTTAGCTGGCTTTACTTTGTCCACTACTACCTCACATCTGCAGGTTTGTTCATTGAAGCCGCAATATTTGCTTACTGTAAGTTGAATTAGCTTGTGTAGCTGGCTGAATTTGACTCAGTAAGTACTGTGTCTGATCTGGGCAGCAGTTTTTCTGCTATTGGTAGATCCATTTTCAGGGTCTGAAATTAAGCTTGCAAATGAGGGTAGATTTCCTCTGTAGCAGGTTAAAGTTTCAGGGTCATTGTCCACTCCGGCAGGTGTTTTTTGGCGTAAATAAATATGAATGATCACCGCCTACGGCATTGGCCAGCCCTTTGAAAACGCAAGATGCCTGAATACATGCCCCTTTCAGCTCAGTTCCTAATAGTGTTTTACTGTAAGCCGGCAGCAGGACCCCCAGTTTACAGTTGTGAAGCGCTGTGTTGGGCATCCACCCCATGGGGAGGTTCTGACTCACGCGGCAGTTTGGGTCTGGCAGTTAGCTGCGCTGGTGATGCATCAGTGTTCAGCACAGTGCAGTGTGCTCAGGGGAGACGGGCGTCTCTGGCATTCAGCTTCCCACATTCCGCTGTGACTCGCCGAGGCACGCTAGAGCCCAGGTGTTGAATGCAGGAGCTTCTGCCCGCCGTTGTGCTGAGGGGAAGGCCTGTCCCCCCCCCAGCTACTGTTCGCACCCTTGTGTGAGGTGGTGTCCGGGGGCGGGAGCCAAAGGCACCTGCACGTCCTCCGCCTCCCCTCCCCACAGGACTCATCTCCATCTCATTCGGTTCACACTGGCGTTTACGTATGCTCACGTTTCTCATACTAGGTCATTTATAAGAGTTATTTAAGATTTCACCTGCAATAAATCGTAACATATTGACCCTGATCTGATCGTTGGAGCAGAAATGATTCCCTGTCTTTGACGTGTATGTGTGGTCAGTGTGTCTGGAGTGATGCATGCTCTTTAATGCACCGTTGGTGTATTTACCTGTGCGCTTCCTGTCCCCTTTTTCCATAACTCCGCACTGCCTCTGCATCACCTGGAGACACAGCTGTGTGTGTGTGTGTGTGTGTGCGTGTGTGTGTGTACACCCACAGCACGCTGGTGTGTCAGATATAACACTGATCTACAGCAGTGTGGTGTTCCTGGCTCGCTGTGTGAGTGCAGCTGTTCAGACAGCCTTTCTAATGGGGTTTTGAAACAGGGCTGGCAGTACAACTGTGTGGTCTCTCCCTCCCCCTGTGCTGTTTAGTACTACGACATCTCCGCCAAGAGCAACTACAACTTTGAGAAGCCCTTCCTGTGGTTGGCACGGAAACTGATCGGAGACCCCAACCTGGAGTTCGTGGCCATGCCCGCCCTCGCCCCCCCAGAGGTCGCCATGGACCCCTCCCTCGCCGCGCAGTATGAGCACGACCTCAAAGTGAGTGCCGCTGCACACACGCGCACACACACACACACACACACACACGCAAAGGGATTCTCTCCTGATCGCTGGCTTATTGGGGAATGCAGCCCATCCCCCCATTGAGCTGCTGGTGGGATCAGCAGTGCTGAGGAGAGGACGGCCTGCAGAGTCCTGCCATACAGAGCTCTCTTATCATTGGGCAAAATACGCTGGCTGTTACATTACATGCATTTAGCAGATGCTCTTATCCAGAGCGACTTCCAGCACAACGGAACAGAAGTGCATCTGTTCAGGTTAAATGAGCAACAGTGTCAGACCAGCTTAACAACACTCCCAGACCAGTGAGTATGAGCACAACACCGTTAAAGCACTACCACAAGTTGAGTTGTGCTAATCTGAGACTAGGCAGACTAGAAAATTGAGGGAAGTCAAGTACATGCACTACTGTATATCACAGATGGAACTTATGTCTTACACTAATGTTGATGATGGGCATTTTAAACCTGTGTACATTTTATGTCAGGTAATGGTACAAACATGATTCCATTTTCCCCCCCCTGCAGGTGGCGTCAGAAACGGCGCTCCCAGATGAAGACGATGACCTCTAACCTGTGACCCCCCCGCCCTTCCTGCCCTCCCCCACGGTGGGAGGAGTCAACAGATCGACCGTGTCCTTGGTTAACCTTTAACCTTTTGCTGTAAAATCCCTTTTTTTTTTTTTAAGAAAGTTTTTTTTTTTTTTGTTTGTTTCAGGCTGAAAATATGTCCAGTAGTGTGTACATTTCAGTGTAGACACACTTGACACGTTCCAGATACAATGCTCTGTTCAGACGCACACACCTCACAGAAACACATCAGGATGGCAAGCGCAGTATTACACAGTACTGACAGACAAACATGGAAGCACTTTGAGAAAACCTTTGAATAAAACGTGTCTGAATTGAATATGTCTTGTCCTTTTTCTTTTAGGGAATTGGTTGAAGTCTACCTTTAAATGTTTAAATACTTGCAGGAATGTTTGCCAGCTAAAATGTTCTGGCTTACCTGTAGCAGCATTCAGCAATGAATTTTCTATGTCTGTTATCACCATCTGTGTCTGGATACTGTAGTGTGTGTGTTGAATAGGAAAGGACAATCTAGTGAGTGTGTGTTGATTACCCAGATCCAAAAACTCTTAGAAGTTTCATTCCATTCGGCAGCCATTTTAGCCCAGGGAGGGTAATAGGTTTAGTGTAATAGGAGCGCTGAAATGACCTGTCCAAGAGAAAGGAGGCACACAGCGCTCTACAGAGGCCAACTTGTGGTCACACCCTTTGTTGTGTCCTTAAAGTTTACAGAATAGCTGAGCTTTATGACCGTTGCCTTTGGGATATAGCACTGGAGTGACGCACATCAAAGTGCAGTAGCCTGAATGTTTCTCAATAGACACTTCAGTTTTTTTTTTCCTTGTCTGTGTCGTTAATATCCCATGCTAACTCAGTGTGATCCCCTGCACTCTTGTGCTCCCAGTTTGAGAAGCACTGGTTTACTCAGCTGAATGGAATTGTGAGATTCTGAGAGAAATATGAACTGGAAGTCAGTGACAGTATCTGCACAGGAAGTGAGCTTTTCTCTGATCTAATTAAGGACAGGAATTGTGTGCATAGTGGCAACAACACACTAATGGTCTGAAAGCAACAAGCATGTTTTACGCAAATGATGAATCTCAGGATTTTACACTGCAGCAGACCTGGTAATTTATCGGGATGGACCCAGCTCCACAGCTGGGTAACCTGGGAAGAACCAGGAAATCCCAGCTTTCCCAAGGTAAATGGGATCTGTGTGAAAGTGACTACTACTCATGCAGCGGGAGTAGATCTGAGTAGACTTCTCCATCAATGTGAGATGAAGGGTCAGCATCTGACTGGCTGGAGTGAGCAGTCTGTGAGGAACTGCCTCATATGTCCTGGGAATGTTAAAAAACATTACTTAAAAACCTCCAGTAAACATGCTGCATGGTTTTTAAATACAGGGGTCACAGATATAGGCTCTCTGATTTTACTGGAACCAGAGGGGAAAAAGGTTTTGAAAGGGGCCTCATTGCATTGAAAGTCAGAGGAGTGTGCATGCATGCTGGACTACAGGTGTGTGCCTGCCATTTCTACAATCTACCAGCAGATGGCAGTACTTTTCACATTTATGATAAAGTAATCCAGCAGTGTAAGGGAAGGAGCCAATAAATGTAGAACTGACAAATAGATACTCCTTGAAGTGTACAGAAATCAACATACAAATACAGACATTCACACAAAAATATATATCAACCTATGTACATTCATTAAGATTAATCAGCTGCCTAGTTTTTCAGGAACTCCATCAATGGGAAAAATAGCTCTACTATGTCCAAATTTGTAGCGAAGTGAAGTGGAGTGAGTTGAAGCAGCAAGACAATTTACCTCTGGTTTGGCCTCCAAAGGTATAACCCATGTTAAAGTGAACAAAGGTAGCTTATAGACTTCAGAGTCTTAGGGAACTGTTGGGGGAATACTGAATTTGTTTAATGAGGAATGGCCTTGGATTCATACAGATAAGTAGAATAAAATTAATCAACAGTATTAAATTAAACTGCATAGAACTGCAGTATTTATTTTTCTTAATTTCAAATTACTTATTAAGAAAATGTTCATTTTCTGATAACCAGAGTCAAAAGTGAACAAATACTTTAATCAAATAAAAGACATGGAAGGTTAATGGAATTGCAATTCTAAATGCACCATGCTTATTTTATATTAGTAATAAGTCAGTGCCTGAAACGGTTAGTGTTCAATTAAAGCAATGTTTTGTTGCAATGCAGAAAGGACATTCTGTGCCACAACAGTCAATATCAGTTCCAATTTGTGATTGGTAAAGAGAAAATGGCATAAAATTAAAGTAAGTTCCTTTTCCTATGTATAAAATAATATATAATAGAAAATATTTATATTTATATTTTAGAAAATGGGAAAGATTAGTAAATTGAGTGAAATGCCTCTCTTGACAAGGATAAGGTCTGTGACAAATCAGGGATGCATTTATACCACATGCCATTTACTTATTTGTAATGTTTCAATTAGTCTCTGAAAATAAGCCCTTAACTGGAAGGTTCCCTTGTGTTAATAGTGATGGTTACAATACAGATGCCCATCATCTCTGTCTGTCAGGCATTAATACACTAGTTCAGATATTTTTGCCTGGCGCTTGGAGGGCAGTGATACAGTCCGTGCGGCTCTGGTATCTGCTTCCAGTGTCTGACAGAAAAGGCCCGCGGCCCAGCCAGAGTAAAGCCAAAACGGAAGGTCACTCTGGAGTTCACATCCAGCTGGACGCTGCCGGCAGGAGGGACTGCTGCTCCTCTGTCAGTGTCACAGAGAATCCCACTCTCCTTCACCACACCACAGAAGAGGAAGTGGGGGTCTTCCTCTGTGGTGCAGCCAGGCCGGTCCTCCCAGAGCCGGTCTGCCTCCACTCTGCTCAGAATGCCGCTGAGGCCGGCCTGCTTCCCTAAGAAGAAATGAGCCACTGGACTGACTGAAGGGCTCATGCACCTGAACTGCTCTGAGAAGCATGTGTCCAGTGAGACCAAAGCACTCTGCACTGGCGTTTCCTCAGAGACGTCCCCTTCATCCCAACAAAGGAGGCTCGACAAAAAGCGCAGAGCAATCTTCTCCTCGCTGGCCAGTGTCGTTTGTGTACTTTTCTGAATGGCTTTCTTCAAATCTGACTTCAGCTTGTCTTCCTTCTGCACTGGGTATATGCGCGTTGAGCGTGGACTTAGGTAGCGGAGAACAATACTAGCCAGGATGAGATGCAGCTCCTCTCTCAAACTCATCTCCCCACGGGACTTATGCAAGATGAACTGGTAGCTCTGCACTATGGCCTCTGTAGCTGCGTACCCTTGCTTATCAGTCAGGTACCTGAGAATCCCACTACAGGTGTCCGCCTTCATCCTCTCCAAGTCCTTCCTCTTCTCCTCCACCTGCAGACGTTCCCTCTGTGCATCAACTCCAGGGCTAAGCCTGCAGAACACGTCACTGTAAGTTCTGAAGCACGAGTCCAAGTCGACTACCATCAGGGAGACCTTTGCTGAACATGGTAAGGTGAAGTTTGAGAGGTAACACTCTAAAAAATCTATTTGCTTCTTCATTGCCATTTTCAGATTGTGCAGGTGTTCATTGTATTCTTGGAGAGTGGTGATATAGCTGGAATGCTGTCCATTGTTAGCCAGCAGATCATCCACTGTGATGTCTCCAGCAAGGTATTGTACCAGGGTTTTTACTCCATCATTTTGTGCAAACAGAGGACTCTTTCGCAGTAATTTGAGTATGATGTCATAGACACTGATCTCTCCCAGGAAGCAAGAGGCAGGGAAGCGGGCACTGCAATGAGGGTTACATTTAGGGCGGTTTGTCTCCTTTGTCAACAGGTCCTGGGCTTCGCGGAATTCAGAGATGGAAAAACAAGCCAGCTTGAGAAGTTCTCTGAAATCCTCTATGGCAACAGCTGGCGCGGTGATGATGTCGAGTTTAGCTGTTAGTTCACGTTTATAGACTTCAGCCAAAGTGTCAGCAAAGAGAAAACTTTTCCTGTCCTTATTCTTTGCTTTTTTGGCCCATTTTAAAGCCTCGGTGACATTGTCCCTGTCAATATAGAACAGCGCGTGGAGGTGTAAAATCAAGGCGTTATTCTCAAACTTCCTGCAGGCCTCAGTCAACACGTCCTCCACAGCTTCTGGAGTTTCCTTCATGATGGCCTGCATGAGTGGCGAGAAGCTGCTGTCTCTTTCCTCCTCATCAGACAGCCTTGTGCAAAGCATCCCCACAATGTCCTCCTCCAGCCTCCTTTTCCCTTGGGTGCAGTCGTGGAAGGCGTCCTCCTGCAGCAGCAGATGAACGATGTCCTTCTTTGTCACACTGTGGGTGAGCGTGAGCTCCTCCAGGCATTTCTGAGACACGCTGCAGTGAATGGGGCGCACGGCTTGGTATTTCTCCCCTTCCTCAACAGCACAGCGAGTCACGAGTTTGGAAAACTGACCAAACTCCTCTTCAACTTTCAGGTACCCATGCCGTGGTTGACCTTCCAGACCCAGGAACCTCTCACAGAGAGATACTGAGAGACTGCCGCCTTGTGCATACACATGCAGAAGGACGAGCACTCCGAAGAGCTTTGCTTCCTTTTGCTCCACAAAGTTGAAATGCTGTAGGTTGCTCTTGACCACACGCGTTATGTACTCTGGATCAAAATTGTTTTTCATGATCATAAAGCTGTAGAATGTCTCTACCTCCTTTTGGTCCGTTTCAATCTCTTTGAGCCTTTGTTCAAACAGCTTCTTCTCATTAGCAGACAGCTTATTTCCCAGGAACACAGTGTCACTGTTGCCAGTGGCTTTTGGCTGTGTCTGAGACTTGGCGCAGCTAAGAATTACCACCAAAGTGTCTCCAGTGGTCAGATCTTCAAGCTTGATTTCTTCTCTGATTGCTTCCTGCAAGAGCTCTTTATTTTTGTCCTCAAAACCATCAATCATGAGTAAGACAGGAAGAAAGACTGATGCTGACTTTTCCTTGATGCCGTATTTAAGCAAAGACATGACCTGCCAGGCAACCTCCTGGTGATCCACGGCGTTGTCCCTCAGAACAGCACATCGGAACTCATTTCTGAGGGACCATAACACGTGCATCGCCAGGGTTGTGCCTCCACAGCCTGGGTGGTGAAAGAGGTCAAAGGTCACACAGGCTCCACTCTCTCGTTCTGACGTTCTCAGACGGATCATCCTTTTGATGTAGTCATGCTTGTCCCTTTTGACCACAGACTCCTCTGACAGGTGGAAGCTCCACCAGGTGGGCGTGGCACCTCTGTAGAAGCTCCTCAGCTCATCGTCTCTGCTCTCTTGTTGCCCCTCGCACTGATTCACGCACAGCACGCTCAGGGCGTGCATGCCCTCCTCATCCCTCCTCCGGAGAACAACGGTCGCGGTGTTGTGGCACGGCAGAAACCGCTCCGAGCTGCGGGTTAGGCTCAGAATTGTCCCGTTCACTTCAGCCAGGTTCAGCTTGTAAATGCACCTTTCGGTGATCTGCTCGCCGAACTTCGCATCCACGAGGTCCTTCCACGAGGTGCAGGTGGACTCGCTGTTGCAGATGAACAGCATGGGCTCCACCCCTCCCAGCTCCTGATAGAAGGAGCTGAAGGCCTCCAAGAGGGGGTCCATTTGGTCGTCCACTCTGGACAGCAGCAGAAACAGCACCTGGAACCTGCCTCTGGGCATGATGTCCGTGCGGCACAGGAAGGAGACGGTGCGGCGCACGGAGGCTCCCTTCTCTTTGCGCCAGGCTGCGGGAACGGAAGGCCTTACGTCATCTGACACAGAGCCATTGCAGAAAACCCAGCTGATGATCTTGGACAGTTCAAGCTTACGCACTGTTTCATGTGGTACGTCAGAGCGGGTGTAGTCCTCGGGAAAGTGCGCATTTGCTTTCCTGTGCTCCCGGAAAAAACTGTAAAGCCCTTCGGATTTCGACTCAGGATCGAAGTCCAGCACAGCAAATAGGTCTAACTGCGTCAGGAAGTGCAGAGATTCCAGCTGCACAGGGTGGGACTTGTTAGTCACCAGTATGTACCACTCAAAGTTCGATTTGTCCAGCGAACCGCTACCGTTAGTGATGGCCTCCTTCAGCTGTAAGCCTTGCACACTGTTCTGAACACCTCTGCTGTGGTCCTTCTCTGCTTTTTTTCTCAGTTCTGAAATTTCTTTAATAGTCTTTCTGCTGTATGTACTGTGTTTCGGGATGTTTTTGTCTTTGTTCTCCGCCACTAGATCAAATATGCTTGACCCCTGACGGATGTAGAGATGCCTCCTATCGCTGCTGTGCTTCTTTGTCTTTTTGTTTGTCAAAGTTTCAGAAGTGTAGTAAAGGTCCTCTTGGCATAAGGCATACCTGGGCTCGATGTCCACCTCGATTACAAATGTGTTCTCCTCGTCGCAATTGGGATTCAAGACCTCAACAAACCGGGGGACTTTGATGCACTTCATCACGGTCTCCTTGTGCTCAGCTGCAAAATACTTCCCAAAAGCCTCCCACGCTCGGACGTAATCCTCCTCCTGGCTTTTCGTAGCAGAGTCCTTGTCGGATTTTGCCTCCCTCCTGCCTCCGATCCCCACCCCCACTATCTTGCCGTGCGGGTTGTCGAGCACTCCGAAGTGAATGGTCCCATTGGAGCGGGTGTTGAGGCACGCCGCCGCGAAGCGCACCGCCTCCTCCGTGAATTTCGTCAGCTTCTCCCTGTGCGTCCCTCCCTGAAGCGCTTTGAATTCGTGGCAGGGCTCTATCAGGTTCAGCGGGCCCGTTTCCGGCACCTGCAGCCGGCGGTTCAGCACGTACCTGCAGCTGTCGTGGAAGCAGTTGAAGGGGTACGGGAGACACCTCTCCGCCCTCTCCCTCGGGACCCCGGCGCTCGCTGCGCTGTTTTTCGCCGCGTGTCTGCGCTGAATTCGCTCAGGCGTCTGATGATGAGTTTGGCCGGCCCGGGCTTCACTCCCAGTTTCAGCAGGCTGTCCTCATCCAGCAGGGGCAGCATGTCCCCGCGGAACTCCGCTTTGTACAGGATCTGCGCGGTGGCCTCACCCAGCTCCAGCTCCCCCAGCAGCCACTCCCTCACATGCTCTCTCGTCCAGCTGTCCCTGTCTGCAGGTAGCTCAGACTCCATTCCGGACTGTTACCTATGGAAAAATGTTAAGTGCAGTTAATCTCTATCTGAGTAAAAAGCAGGATGAGTTTCATGACATATTGCCTCTCCTGCCTAATTGAAAGTTTATAAACATTAGGGTGCCAATATTATCTTTATCACAGTGCGTCATTAGTGGATACTGTATTCAACATTTCACTTTTAGGCAATTAAAGCATTCTGTACTTATCAGCAAATAACCCATAGCTTGTTGCATTATGTGTTTTTCATTTGTAATGTGAACATGTTTGTAGGCCCTGGGAAATTCTTCTGCGGTCCTGCAAGAAGCTGTGAAGTCCCTTAATATGTTTGGTGTGATACATTTTATCTCAATGGGGTCACATCTGGGAGAATCAATTAAACCACAGTGTATGAATAAACAAATATGTCATATAGCAAACATTTGTTTCATGTAGTGAGACTGTTATACAGTACCAGTGGTGCTGTAATAGAAGTATTAAAAATAATTAAATTCCTTGACTGCAGGAGCGCAAAGTGCCCTGACAGTACTTCTTTTTATACCTTACTGACGTTATACGTTACTAACGTTAAGAATTTGAAGCGCCGTAAGGATTAGTTGAGCTAGACAATGGTACGGTGTGGGCTTGCAGTAACTGCAAGAGAAATACAAAAAGTACCATTAGCGTACATTTTTGTATTATGCTGAACCATGTCACTGAACCAGAGAACTGAAACGTGAGGAATTAGTGCGGAATATGGATAAAGGTCAGATAGGTCAGATAACAGCGTAGGTCGCTAGTCTAGCAATCGATCCACAACCTCGCAAAACTGATACCGTTGCTTTCTGATTCTGTAACATGATTCATCATCTGGTAAACATTTAACCTGTTTAATATTATTGAGATTAAATATATTTTATCATCTATGGATAGGATCTGGCTAATACCGTTAGCTGCGTATTGTCGTTCTGTCACTGTTGCCATGGAGCTGGGACGCTGAGTGAAGCAGGTATCTGCGTTCTCACACCTCGCGCATTTTGCACCCAGTAGACTACCTGCTAATTAAAAATAAACAGTCAGGACTGCCTGTTTTTAACAGTCAAGCATTTTATCAAGAAGAAACTAACAACTGTAAGACAGCTATTTTTAAGCTAACTAGCTATCCAGCTACCATTGATTTCCACCGCAATAGATGATGTTCCTAACTAGACTATTTTAAACGAGATCTAGTTAATTAGCGTCTCACTGAAATGCATATATTTCATAGGCCTATATACAAACTATATCTTGCACATTAACTTATGGAGATCATTTTACTTATTAAACATCCATCGCAAGATAACAGTACACTCATCGAGTAAAAAAAACCTAGAAATAGTTGGCATACATGGGCAACATTACTATAATGTGAATAGTTAGCTTTCTGTTAACTTTGCTAAAAGCTTTTAGCGTTTAGCTGAGCTCAAAGGCTTTGATTCCGTTTACATCAAATATACATACAATGAACCCCCATGATCATACTCCGGTGTGAAATTGACTTTCTCACGAATTGAAGTCTGAAGACTCCAGTCTACGATTGTATATTCCAAGCATACAAACTCATGATAAGCCATTACTAAGGCAAATGTGCGTGAGTGAAGGAGATTTTTATAGCTGACGATCCAGTAAGCAACGTTTGCGGCCAAGCTGTGCCCTGACTGCGTACGCAACTTTAGTTGCGTAAAAGTTACTTCGGGCATCACGAGCCCCAAAGGTAGGCCTATATTCAACCAGACAGTGCGGCGGCATAAGAACGGACGTCACTGTAGGGATGCGTTTGTACCGCTAGGTGGCACCACGAACCACAGCGATCCTCACAACTTCACCTGCGCGTAATGGGCTGGAGATGCCCACAGTTGCATTTTTGTTTTCAGGCACTAGCAACTAAATATAAAAGACAGTAGATGATTAAAATGTGCACAAAGATTCGCTGTCATAGAAGCTCCTGAGTTTGGTTTATCGCTGAACCTGCTGAAAATCTAAGACATCATTGATGTCATTGATGAACAAGGACGTTAAACATAGAAAGATTACACTCTACAATGTAAAAGCCTCGTATTACACAAGCATGCATGCTAGTTACACAACAACTGCAATTCCCTTGATGGGAGCATCTGCTTGGCACATAAATAATGTAAGGAGAGTAGAAATGACTGACGTTCTGCAATAGTTTTAAAGTTATCTGGGTTTCAGTCAAACCACTCAACTAACTGGTGCGGTGGAGTTACAGGTAGTCATACTGGTTGTGTCCCCGTGCGTCTGTAGTTGTCTGGCTGGCTGTGACACAACCATCGCATTTCCCCTTCGCCGGGGCTGTACGGAGTCAGAAAACGCATGTAGTGCAGCATTGGAGTTTACCGCACTGCATGGGCTTCCTCAGCTTGTGCTCCCAGATTCTGTAGGCTACATACTTTTTCAGTTAGCTGCAGCAGCCACAGGCTCTATTTAAAGAATCGTATATGCTATATCTATTTATTATTTAACCCTCTGTTAGAAATAAAAAATGCTGTGAATGTTAATTCTGAATAAATACTTTTGTCATGGCATTAAACATTGACACTATAAAACCGGTTTTTGGCATTATGAAACAGTTTTTTTCTTTTTTTTTTTCAAATGAGCAGGACTACAGAGCGCCTTCATTAAGCGCTCGATAGTTGAACCGACTGCAGGTACACTTCTGACAGGGGCGTGGCGTCAGACAGGTAGGCCTGTGACACCGGCGGGGGCGCGGCCGCGTCTGCACCGGCTAGTGCTTTAAGGATCGGGACAGACGGAAGGCGCATGCGCGAACAGCGGCAAGTGCGCTTTATATGGTTGCGCAGGGAGGGAGAAAGAGAGAGACGGAGAGAGAGATTAACTGCACAGTACACAACTGTTGTTTTAATCCCCCTTGAGAGGATAGGCTTAGTAAAACTACGGGTTTGAAAGGCAGCAGCCATATTGCATGGACATAACATTGAAAACCTGTATATCAGCCTTAATTGTTATTTTAATAACAAATAATTATCAGACTTGTGAGCTAATTATTTGAAACTTATATCTGGTTACCGATATTCGAGTTCTGCATAGTGTCACAGCACAGTCTTGGCAGTGGTTGTTATTTTTTTTAAAGATTACGAGGTAGCTGTAAGTTTTTTCATCACTACTGTGCTTTAAAAGTTTCCAAAATGAAAGATCGTTTGCAACAACTCAAAGAGGTAAGTTTGTCTCTGTTGTTGACTTGCTATGGATTCCATAACTATAGTTAGACCGATGGACACATTTCCCATGGATGCATTGATTCCCTCGTATGGTTTATAACGCAGGCGTGTTGTTGAACTCTGTTATAACATACCTCCAACGATCAATATGACCCGCTGAGTAAGTTAAATGATAGGTCACACTCGCAAATGTTCGCCGGTGTCTGTGTTCAGATGAATCAACTGAATGCTTATGAATAAGATTGGAAGCAGATACGCGCAGGTAACTGCATTCAAATGTATTACTCATCTTTATATTTTTCATTCGAAGTTTTAAATAGCTGTTTCTGGAGAGAACTGAATACTTTATTGGTGCTTACATCATTATTATTATTTTGTATTGTTCCATTTTCATAGAAAACATTCATGTAAGGTGAAAACAAAGATTGCCGAGCTCAAAGATGTAAATGAGAAAACATTTGAAAGTAAAAATGGCGTAGACTTCAAGTTTCATCTTATATTTAAGTTGTTTAGTGTGGAGTTTAACGGTCTGCGACCGTGGCAGCCGTGTTTGCACGGGGCGTGATTGAAACTCAGGTCTATAATTCCGATGTCACGGCAGCCAGTAGGTGCACGAAATCCGTGCAGGTGTCCCTCGGCCCGGTAACGTAAGCGTCGCTCCGCGCTCCTCTCTCTCTCACCTTTCGCCCCTTCCGTGCGAATGTCCTTAAAATGAGTGAGTGTCAATCAGCCGCTCCATGAATGAAGCGCCAGAAAGAGGGGGGCTCGGGACACCCGGAGAGGGGGAGGGGTGCCGGCCAGAGCGATTAGGAAAAGAGGAAAGACGAGGATTGTTTTTTTTTCTTCTCATTCTTTTTGATCCCTGGGGCATATGGTCACTCGTTTATCCACTGCCAGTGTGATGGGACTCTTTTTTTTTTTTTTCCCATCTCGAGCGCACAATAGGTCACAGATTACCTCTGGTTATGAACGTAATCGTAATGTATTGTCATGGTTGTTATGCGCTCTGTTTTTCCGGAGTAGGCACCTGCAGATACACGCTGGAGACGGGGTCAGGCCCCGACTGTGTGGCCTTTTACTGTGTTTCGCTGTGAGAGACTCTTGCGCCCGTCATGTTCCGCATTACATAATATTTTTGGAACTTAATTTCCTGTAGCTGAAGCATTGGCATGCAGGGATAGAAAAAATCAGTACTGTCTGCTGATGATATTGTTTTAAGAGGTACCCCTGGGCCCTGTGCCTCCTCAGAGCAGGGTCACCTCCAGACTGCACACCAAAGGAGGGAGCCGTGCATCTGATATGCACGAAGGAACTGTGGGGAATTCTGAGGTGTTTAAAGTCCCATTTTTTTCAGTTATCCTCTGGTAGTGGTGCACAGCTCAGTTCAAACACCCATGCTATAACCTGTGCTATAACCTGGAAGTCAGCAAGAAGCATCTGTCTGTTAGACTGGTTGGACCGTATGCCTTCAATGCCCCAGACTGAAACTCAAACTGAATCATGACCAACTGTGTTCGATGTGGCCATCTAATCTATCTAATCTAAGTGCTGACATTGCATAGCCAACCAAAACCAGGACTAATATGTTAGGGTTAGGGTTAGTACAGGAACGCTCCCCGGAATCCTTCCAATAGTGACTAGAACCTCGCTGATCACAAATGGAACCCTCTCCAGGAAGACGCACCCACCCCAGTGTGCTGTTAGAGGACTACTGCTCCTGTGCTCTTCACTGCAGCTGCAACAACAGCACTGAATGAGAACGCAGCAGTTCATATGGACCCACTGAATGAGAGACTCCGTGACATGAATTGCTCTCCCTCTGACCAATCGCCGCATGCACACGGAGTGACTGACAGATGGGGGGCAGGGCAAAACGTGTAAGGAAGAACCAGCCCCGCACAACACAGGCTGGCGAAGCGTCCGTGCGTGGGAGACGGAGGGAGGGGGAAAGGGAAGGAACGCGGGAGCGGGACAGACGTGTCTGCAGCGGAGGGCTGATCCCGATCAGCGTGTTTGCAGCTCCAGCTGGTGGTGTGGCCGGGGCTGTGAGTGATGCTACATGCTAATCCCACAGAAACTCGCCGTCTTCATCAGCCATACCGCTAATCTGCAGCACACTTACGCCACGCGCTGATGTCAGACGCAGGGCTTCACGCGCATGCAAGATCGCTCTGAGCAACGCCAGCGCACGGAATACCGGCAGAGACCAGCCAACGGGCACAGGAAGGTGGCTCTGTGGCCCTTATTTTATGGATGGAAAGAAACAGCTCTAGAAATGACTCTTATTTGTCAACCCATGGAAGGTGGATCTTTCAGCACAGCCGCACTGAAAAACCACAGCAGAAATCCCACTTTTACAATAATCTGAAAGTTTTGTGCGTGACTGCAGGATGATGTGAGGTGGTTCAGTGGCTTTGCAGTTATAATGTCACTCCTAGAGCCAGAGGGTTGTTTGTTCAATCCCCAGGTGAGACTCTGAAAATCTGACACTGAAAGACAGGGTTTATGGGCAGTGATCCTAAGCCTGTACATCACGCAGTTTCAGCCCACAGCAGTCAGGATCAGCTCCAGACCCTTCCAGCCCCACCCTGCCTCAGCACATTCTCCCTCCGTCTCGTACACCACGTTTGTCATTGTTACAGTTAATGTCCAGTTGTTTTGCTTCAGGTAACTTTTTTATGTTAAAAACGCTGGAGGAAGTGAAGCAGCAGGGGCTGCTCTGTGTGTGTGAGCTGCTGGTGATGTCATGTCTCTGTCTCCCTGCAGACGTGTGACAGAGATGACACAGAGGAGGTTCAGGTTGCCGTGGATAATGCGGCCTTTATGGACGAGTTCTTCTCCCAGGTAACCCTGTCTGTACTGCACCAATGCGCATTATGTGTCTGTACTGCGCTACTGTGCATTATATGTCTGTAGTGCACCAATGTGCATCATGTGTCTGTTCTGCACTGTACTTTACAATTGTTGCTTTACACATGTTGTATTGTATATGCAGTGTGTGTGTGTATGGTGTCTTGAATGTTGTCTACATCTACTGTACACATTAATGAGGTGTGTCTATACTGCACGTGTGTATCTGCAGTGCTGTGTCTGTGTGTCTGTTCACACGGTGGAGGCATCTCTCTGTCTGTCTGCCGCAGATTGAGGAGATCCGAACAAGCATCGACAAGATAGACGAGAATGTGGTCGAAGTCAAGAAGCTCTACTCCGTCATTCTGTCTGCTCCCACGTCAGACCAGAGTACACACACACACACACACACACACACCTTCCTTTTTTTACTCTTTCTGTTTTCTCCCTCTCCCTCAAACCCTGTCCCCCAGCATACTGCCTCTGTCTTCTCTCATCTCTTCCTCCAGTGTCCCTCTTTGCCTCTTTTTTAAAATTCCATGGAAAAACATAACAGATATGTTTTCATAATCCCTTCTCTCCAGCTATCTAACACTCTCTCTCTCTCTCTCTCTCTCTCTCTCTCTTGCTCCTCAGAAACACAAGATGACTTGGAAGCCGTTACCAATGAAATCAAAAAACTGGCCAACAATGCTCGCAACAAGCTAAAGAGTCAGTTACTTTCTCTCTGGACATTTTCAGTGTTATAGTTTCTCACTGTGCTTTGCAGGGGTAGTGAATTTGTCATTGAGGTTGTTGTTAGGAAGCTTGTTGCCGATGATACATGAATGAATGGATTGATGTACAGCTACACGTATGGGTGGGCAGAATCAGTCTTGCATTGGTATACATTATGGAACATATACAGTGCACTTATATTGTATAGACTTGAAATAACTGTTGTGTAGGAGCAAAATTAATGATTCAACTATAACTTTTATGCAGTGTAACATAGTGGTAGCAGGGCTTGTAACCTAAAGGTTCCTGGTTCGATTCCCTGCGAGGGCACTGCTGCTGTACCCTTGGGCAAAGTGCTTAAGCCAGAATTGTCTCAGTAAATATCCAGCTGTATAAATGGATAACGTGAAAATTGTAACCTATGTAAGTCGCTCTGGATAAGAGCGTCTGCTAAATGACAGTAATGTAATGTATTGTAGTTTCCCATGTTGTTGATGTGTTGTTGACGTGTTCTTGACGTGCTGTTGCTATGTGACAGGCATCGAGCGGAATCTGGAGACAAATGAGGAGAGAGTGTCGGCCGACATGCGGATCCGGAAATCGCAGGTGCCTGAGGGCAGGGAGGGCGTCGTCACCACAGCACGCTCTCACCAGCTCTGCGTGCGTTCGGCTGGGTTTGACGCACTTCTCTCCCCATTCTCATCCTCCCAGCATGCCATTCTGTCCAGGAAGTTTGTGGAAGTGATGACCAAGTATAACGAGGCACAGGTGGACTTCAGGGAGAGGAGCAAAGGGCGGATCCAGAGACAACTGGAAATCAGTAAGTCACTCTTGTCACACTGATCCTGTAGGGCAGCAGTGTCTGCAGGGCAGCTCATCCAGGGCTGTGGTGTCTGCAGAGTATTTGTTCCAGCTGGGCTCTTGGCAGCTTGGTTCAGCTACCTGTAATTGCTAACTTGATTGTTGCACCTATGTTTGTGACCTGGAGCTGGCAGACTTCATTCTCTGGTGTGCCAAGAGAGCGGAACTCTATTTCCTCCAGCAACTCTCCAGCTCTGTACAGAGTCTAGTACATCACTTCCTTTAAATTCCTTTTAAAAACGTATTTACACAGATGTGCTTTTTATGGACTTTTACCATTTTAGTTGTATTTTAATGAATTTTATGATTTTATTTGATTTCATTTGCTTTGATGAATTAATGTTTTAGTTTTATTCAGAACAGACGTCCTCACACACAGCAGACCAAATAAACACCCTGGAACAGAAAGACTGATTTTGAAAGACTGAAGACTGATTTTAAAAATTAGTCATAAAAAATAAATTAAAAATACAAATAAAATTAGTCATAATCCATTGTTCTGAATTGTTCTGAATTTCTGAATTGTTCAGTACAGTTCAGTATTCTTCAGTACAGTTCAGTACAGTTCAGTATGCTTCAGTATAGCTACAGTGAGAGACTGAAATTGTATGTTGTTGCTACACTGTGTCAGTGTATGCCAGTGCAGTATTAACCCTTTCCTGGGCCTCCTCTACAGCCGGTAAAGTCACGACCGATGAAGAACTGGAGGAAATGTTGGAGGGGGGGAACGCAGCAGTGTTCACTGCAGGGGTAATGCACTCCCACACAGCTGTGTGAGTGTGTGTGTGCGTGTGTGTGTGTGTGTGGCATGTGTGTGTGCGTGTGCGTGCGTGCGTGCATGCTTGTGTGTGTGTGTGTGTGTGTGTGTATGAGTCTACGTGTGCATATTGTGTGTGTGTGTGTGTGTAAATGCACATCAGTGCAGGGTGAATACAGCCTTACAGGGCTGTGTGTGTTACTGTGCTGTAGTACATCCCCTGTGTGTCACTGTGTGTGTGCTTTAACCCTTTCCTCTCTGTAGATTGTAGACTCAGGCATCTCAAAGCAGGCGCTCAGTGAGATCGAAGCTCGACACAAGGACATCGTACGCCTGGAGAGCAGCATCAAGGAGCTGCACGACATGTTTGTGGACATCGCCATGCTGGTGGAGAACCAGGTACCTGTCTGTCTGTCTGTCTGTCTGCTGTATGTCTGAACATATCTGTCTGTCTGCATCACAGGCTTTCTCTCCCTGTCTGTCTGTCTGCCTGCCTATCTGTCTGTCTGTCTGTCTACATGTGCAGGTATTTCATGGTCTCTCTCATTGTCTCCAGCTTTCTGTGTCCTTACGCTTGTGTCAGTGTGTGTATAGCTCAGTGAGTTTTATGTGCTACGCAATGTATTAGCTTTCGCCGCATGAAACGGTGAATCTAGGTGCACATGTGTATCGGTATAACCACAGACATTTTCTTGATCATTTAATGCTTCCTGAGGGGAAGCCGACTCTAAGGTGAGTGTCTCCATTCCTGTTGTTGATAGAGGTGTGCTGTTTCAAGCTCTCTTTTATGTTAGTGTGTGAATGAGATTTCCTGATGTTTTTGTCAGTGCATCTCATTGTGTCTGCATGTTTGCATCTGTTTTTCAGGGTGATATAGCGGAGGATTTAAAGACCCGGGTCACTAGATCAGTAGGTCATGTAGCAATGCTCGGGGTGGAGACCTCCAGTACTGTCAGGTACCAGAGCGTGTAAGGTACTGTACCCAAGCTGATCAGAGAACCAAACACTGAATTTCGCCCCTGCGCTTGGTTTGTTTCCAGTAGTAAATAGGCTCTAAGGCTTCCAGAATCATTATAGTACACATTTTCAGGTCACTTTTGGCCTTTATAAAACACATTTAAAAACTTTAACTTTTTAAAGTAATTTTTTCAACAGTGGGAACTAAACAGACAAGGTCAATGGTATAGCTTACTATATGTGCCTTATTGTGTAGTGCAAAGTCACTAGCTAGTTAGATCGTAAGATAACTAACATCCTCAAAAATCTGCACTCGTCCTGTCATTTACACTGGATATGAGACTGAATATGGTATTACTGTACATATTGTCTTCATTTGATCAGGCATAACGATATTCCAATGTAGTAGATAGTGGATCAATGCCTGTGTGAGGCAGAAGAGCAAATACAGATATAGATGAAGAGATTTGCAACTTGATTCACATGACTCAGTCAAATGATTTGTTCACTAATAATGCAGGAAGGACACAGCACCAGTATATAGCTAGCTGCACAAATACTATAGTAATGCATAAGATATTATGTCTCACTGCTTATGGAAAGATCATTATTCCTGAGACACACAATGTGGATCACACTCCCACTCTGCTGTGACTCTGTCAGTATTTCTAGGCACCCCTCCTTCCTTTGGCTCAGTTGATCCTATTCTTCCAATTTTCTATTCCTTTACTCCCTCTCTATCTCATCTTTTCATTTCCTCTGTTCTCTGTCTGCCCTCTCACTGTTTCTATGTCACCCTCCACCGCCTCCTTGGCCCCTCCTCTTCCTGTCAGGGTGGCATGATTGACAGGATCGAGAGTAACATGGACCAGTCTGTGGGCTTCGTAGAGCGGGCGGTGGCCGACACCAAGAAAGCGGTCAAGTTTCAGGCCGAGGCTCGCAGGGTGAGTGGCACAGAGAGTGCCCACCCCACCCCCACTTGTAATACCCACCCGAATTAACCCCTTATCCTCATTAATCCCCAAGCAACTTAACCCTTTATCCTCCCCTGCCAGAGTTCCCGCCATGATAACATTCCAGGAACCCTCTGATCAACCTTCACAGAGGATTTGCGCTGCACATGTGTGCTTAGTTACAAACCCTGCTGCTTCCCACACTGTGGAACAATTTTTTTTTTTTTTTTTTAATGGACAATGCAGCTCATTAGAATATTATACAAAGTGATAGAATTAGAATAAATGGCAGGTAACATTCCTGGACTTTCACCTGTATTAGGACACTAACTCGTGCTGTCGTTTGTTACTACTTTACTCACATTTTTGTGCTGGGTAAATGTTGTGATCAGCATCTCTGCCTGTCTTTGAATGCAGCTGTTTTGTGCAGGGTATGTGGTCTTTGCACCATCTCTTAGGAGGCGAATGTGCGCTGTGCTCATCTGTGGCTGGGTCTTAAATCAGTGGACCCTAATCTAGCGTGATCTGGCCAGAGCTTCCTACACTCTGCCACAGAATACCGTCCCAGTGATAATTATGACCTCACAAAGCATGCAGTCGGCTTTGAGGGCACTTTCCTGAAATTATGATGCCAGGTTTCACGCGGCTGTGTTGAAAATCCAAAGCCTCTGAAATTAGGGTTCTAAGCAGAATGATTAAAACTAGGCTTTGTCAGTGTTGTAAAATGTGACGTGTGTTAGCACAGCATGTTGGGATGGAGGGCAGCAATAGAACTGCCTCCATCCCGAGTGGGAGGAGGTGTACGGTGATGCAGGGAGTAGAGAGGCGTTCACACTGCAGAAACCGCAGCGTGCCACAGAGGGAGTGTGCGTTTTGTAAGTGGATTGTGTAGCATTACCCAGCTGATGAATGCAAGACGAAAGTGTGTGCTTCTGGTGTGCACGAAGGTTCCTCCAGCCACAGTGCAATCTTGGCTGAGTGTTACTAATTTTTTGCGTTAGTCTGTGGGAGAAGCCTCAGTGTTTTCAGATGCTGACAGCCTCTTGTGTCTGCCCCTGTGTAGAGGTTGACGGTAGTGGACTGCTCCCGATCCTTCTGTCACAGACTCTTTACGAAAACAGAGTTTCCAGCCCGAACTGCAGCGTCCATCTGTCCTTTCCTCCCTCCTTCCCTGTGCAGACAGTGACCTCCACCAGGAGAACACACCTCCTGTGTGCAGCAGTAAAACCTCCTTCCCTGCCTCCCTCTCTGCAGCGTCTGTTGCCTCATGCTGGATATAGCAGGATGCAATTCCTTCCTCGTCCTGAGAACCTGTCCACCAGTTCTAACCAGTCACTGCTTGGATACTAAAACCAGAGGCGAAACTTCACAGAATATTATGGTACACATGAAAAAGTGGAAACCCGAACACACATGTCACAGCCCAGTGAACGTCACCCGCCATGTACGGGTCGGTGCCTGGGTTTGTCCTGCTCCATCCATCTGCCCCTCAGTTCCTTTACCCGGTTCGCTCTGTCCCTCCGCCCCGGCGCTCACACACTGACGTGGGGAGCAGCCCTGTGAAATGCCGCTGTCACCACAGTCCACAATGACCAGCCTCCAGAGTCCTCACTTTGCCTCGTTTTCCTACCCTTCTGCCTTCCCTGGAGCTCAGCCAATCAAAACTTCCTGCCATGCCTCCTCTGAGAACTGTGCTTATGACAGAACCGCATGAAAGATTGGTGATTGGAACATAGCAGGCCGGCTTTAAAGAACTGTTTCAATGGTTGACATATTTTTACATTACTATTTGTAAATGACTCTGCTTTCCCCGTCTCCCTTCACCCTGGGACCTCAGCGGGGTTTAGCTCTGAGGCCTGTATCATCATTCTGAAGGATGTAGGCTCATTTTTGTGAATGTTCTTCCACAGTCTGTTCATTATTATGGTCTTGCATCAAAAGGTTAATGATGGTTCATGTTAGATTAGTTTGTTTTCCCTTAAAGGAAATGGACAGTTAAATCCTGGCAAAAGTGTCAAAAATTTCAAAATGGACTCAAAATGTATTCCTTTCTGAGCTTGGAACCTTGTCCTATTTTTTTTCTTCTTTTTTTGCACTATTGGCATTGTTTCTTCTCTCTCCCAATCCTACTTTTTTTCCTTTTCCCACTCTCTCTGACTACTCCACACCATGTCCCTTTCTCTCACATCTCTCTCTCTCTCTGTCTCTCCCCCTCTGTAGAAGAAAATGATGATCATGTTGTGCTGTGTCATTCTTGCCATCGTCCTGGGATCGGTTGTCTACAGCTTCTTGACATAAAATCTGCAGGTAAAGATCTAACACTGTCCAGACTTCCACGCTCTGTGACGCTCCACATGCTGTTCCTCGTGGCTTTTCTGTGCATGTTCTTCCCCTGATTGTGCATTGTGTTTAATGCTGAAGCATTTCTCTTACAGTATCTTATTTCTGTTTCTCTGTTGCAGGTGTACAGACCTCACCCTCCCCGGACCGGCAGCATAATTGATTTGAAAAATGAGTTAGACTTTGTTAGCAGAGAGAGATCCATGCCTATTGGTCTGTCTGGAACTTATCTCTTTTTTTTTTTTTTTTTTTTTGAAATTCAGTCTTCTCTCTCTTCACTGTCATCTCTCACTCACTTTCTGTTTCTGTCCTCTCTCCTCTCTGGATGGGACCTGTATTGGTTCTCCATGTAAAAGACAGGAAAAGCAAAGCTTAGTTTAGCAGTAACTTTAAACTGAACTCACACCCTCAACAAGAATACACTCAGATGCCAGACTGTTTTTTTAAAAGTAGCTTCGTGATGAATATGATGACGGAGAATATGATGAAAACATGTATGTGGAAATGGTACCTATCCACCACTGCAACTCTGCACAATAAATACTAGAATTAGTGATATAATCAACAATATTAAATTTTAACTCTTCTTCACAACTATGTGAATAAAAACTACACTAAAAGATGATGCGCCAAATGGGCACACATAGAAGTGGTGTCCTTGAACTTCTTCCGAAATTAATCAGCTCTGCTGAGTTTGCAGCGACGTGACCAGGCATCGGTGTGTATGTGTACGTTTGTGTGTGTTCACTCTCCTGTGATAATCTATTAGTAGCGATATCATAGATACAATGTTTATACGGCCTTTCTATTTTATAGCATTGATTTCAGTTTCTGTAGCGATGTCTTTCTGTTGATGATCCTTGTGTAATTAAAGACAAAACTCAATTCAACTTTTAGTCCATGTACTGTTTTCTCATCGGTTATGTCTTTCCCCTTGAGTGTCTGTTCCTCCATCATCTGAAGTCTGTGTATGGTCTGAAGAGTCCACACTGAATTAGGGAAACGATATTTTTGTGAACAACCAGATTCACAAACAGCCTTCCGATTACGGTAGCGAACCACCTCGCTTCCTTTTCCGTCTGTGTGCGGCGGGACAATTGACAGACCACACTATCCAATTGAAATCAGCGGCTACAGGTAGTAGCCAATCAGCGTCCGGGCCGTGAATTTAAACTCCCATTGAAGGGCGGGCTTTTTATGCCAGTGGACAGTTAAAGAAATGGGGGCCCAATGGCGAGGCGCACGCATTTGTCTTAAGCCTGCTGTGAACGGCCAGTACAGGAACCAGCCATCTGGACTGGCGAGGAGGCAGCGCACGTCAACTCCGTACACACATTCAGCTGTGATTGGCCAGAATTCGCAATTCGCCACATTGAACCAATCAGAATCCAACGCGTTGAATACTTGTTGAATAAAACATTCTACTAGTGTGGTCGTTGAATAACAATTTTTGCCCATACAGATGTCACCAAGAGGACTGTACGCTGATTGGTGGCATCAATGACCCCGTTTTGGCATCCTACCCAATCGCGTCTTCGCTTTCGTTGATCGACATGAACTTCCCATCAGTGAGAACCCATTTTGTTTTTCATCTGAACTGCCATTGGTCTTCTAACCACTACTAAACTTTTTTGGTCTATACGTCCAATCCTTTTCAACAATTTACCCCTCAGAGTGGCATCGTGATGGGCCAATGTAAATATCGCCGGCTGCCTTGTTTTCGTCAATGATTGGATCGTTCCGTGACCGGAGGCGGGTTTTCGTAGGAGGCTAGTGCTGTTTTTGTGACGAGTTGAAAATGGCGGCGAGTGGCGGACCACATTAACTTTATCGGATAATAACACCAACAACAGCGATTTAAAACGCCAGAATACTCGCGTAAGAGGAGATACGTTACGGCTGAACTCGGAACGCAGTTTCTGAGATTTGCGGGGAAACGTGTAAGCCGGCGCGCCGCGGGACTTTTCCGTCTGAAACGATTGAAAGTTCCTCCTAAATAATAGCTGCCGTTGGATTTTAAACTTGGACGTTCCGTCTCGTGAAAGCTCGCTAGCCGAACAGCTCGCGTTGGCACGCGAGGTGTAACGTTAGGACAACTTCTCTCGCGCCAGTCCCGGTGGCGGGGGCAGCGGCGGAGCGCGGTGACATTAACGCCGCAGCGTTCGGGGGAAACACACCGCTCCTGTGCGGCTGGCGGCTGCTGCTGCCTTAATCCAGCGGGGCTGCTAACGCGCTAACGGCGTAACGGAGCTAGCTGTTACGTTCTCTCGAAATCGTTTTTGTGTGGGGTTTTGCAATGCTTCCTTTTAGTGCGGGCTAGTTAGCTAGCCATCGAGCTAACTTAGACAGTTCCGTGTATATTGTAAAGAATTTATATTTTTATAGATTTTCATTATTTTTTATAACGGATATTTTTAATTTGTAGTGGGTACAATGTTCGGCTGTGCGACTCGTGTGGCTGCGCTTCTGTCATCTTGATAGCTGGCGACCTAGCTGACGGGGTAACTAGCTTGGGCCACGCTCTTAACCTTAGTTTGTTTCTTTCGCTGCTTGCTATGTTTGTTTTCCACCACGCATAGGTATATCAAGAACGTACTTAAATAATCATACCAGTAAGTAAAATCCTGGAGAGTTTTTGGCAGTGATCGCCGTGGGAATAAGTCGTCTAGCTCACTACTGCCGAACTTTATATTGATCATGGAAGACGCCCGTCCTCGATACAGCAAGCGACTGGTAAGTGATATGTTATGTTTTTGCCCGTGTGCGAAGTGTCTTTGTAAATGAAAGTGAGTTTAAACTGTGGTCATTTTAATGAACATAATCATGAAATAGAATTTCCTGGTGTTGATAAGTCAAAAAAAGTTGGCCAGCGAGCTGTGTAGCTGTCGTGGCTTGTGTGTTGGCATGGCGATAGACGCGTGTTTGAGGGGCAAAGTTAGTATTTAAACTTAAGCTTGAAACAGCTCTGTCCCTCGCAGTGTCATATGTGACATGGTTACCGGGAACATGGACAGAGATAAAGAACAACACAGTCCCATAGGAACAACACGGGGGATCTTTCCTAAAGCTCCAGAAATGTTACAAGTAATCTAATATTTTCAGGCTTGCTAGTTAACTGGTTAGTTGGACTAACTGAATAGCGTAGGTGATGATGGTGTGGTTGTTTTGAGTCGCGTGCAGAGCCATGTGGAGCTGTTCGGTGAGCGCTCCGTGCAGCTGCGCGCTGCCGGGCGGCGGAGGCGCGGCGCGGGGCGATGCTGTTGAGCGGCGCGCTTCTGTCAGGTGCGACAGTAATGTCACATTGTCCTGAAAGTGGCATATATTTTTGTCACGTGGAGGTGCGAACGTAGTCAGCAGTTGTATTTAATTTGATTAATCATTTCTGAGACCTGATTAATTGGAGTGGTGTGTTTTGGCAGTTGTTGTGCCTACCTTGGTGTCCCTGAAGGGAGTGTAACTTTTGATGTACAGAAGATGCAGTCGCAATTTCGGCATACAGTTATTTACCATGTGGATCAGACATTTTGGCATGTCCGTATCTGCTGAATATGCCAACTTTGCACGTTCATTCAAAACTCCATCCCATTTCACACGGGACGACCTTACAAATCTACTACCACTGCCTAGCGCTAATAGTCTAAGTGAATTGTTACTCATTTTTTACAGTAAAAGGCACTGTACAGCTTCACTGTTTATTGGGTTTTGGGTATTAATGATTAATTTCACTAGGCTTAATATCGCTCAAAACAAAACCAGTGGCAGACGCCTGAGGTTTACAATGTTGCTGTTTCCTTGGGTGCAGTTATGGTAACTCGCCACCAAAGTCATTTTGTTTCGTCGTCCACATTTTGTATATGTAGCAGAACAATGTTGTGTTTATGAATGGCAGTTGTTTATCAAAAATACAAAGAATAGTGTGCCAGGGATACACAGGCAGTTTTTAGCAGTCTGAGGGAGACCCTCAGGGTCTGGCAGTGATCTGTTGCATCTGAATTCACACAATTCAAGGTGATGTGAAGCATTGCTCTCCAGCATGGGTATGATATAAAGAATGCTGGCAGCACAGAGGATGAGTTCCATGATGTAATGCAGAACCACACCTTGCAGACTGCAATAATACCTGTAGACTTTGCTTCCTGTTGCGCGTCTTGACCAGCTGTTTCAGTTTATCACTGTCTTGATTGGGCATATTTATCTTACCTCCCAATTCTGAGAGAGTAAATTGCTGAAGACAGAGCTGGAATCCCTGTTGGACTGAGTCCCACCAGGATGGCAGCTGATTAGCCTGCTCTCCCCCATTCAGCTCACCCCAGGAGGGGAGAGTTGCTTCTGATGTGTCCGGAGATCTTTTTGAACTCCCCCACAATTAGCTGCCATTGAGTGACAGAGAACGGGAGAAAGGACAGGGCAGGTTAATTACAGTAATTAGGGTATAGTGAATGAGACCCGGGCCAGAGCATGCTCTTACTTTGTGTGTGTGTGTGGCTGTGAATTGTAAAAAAAGATGCATGGAGAATCAGGCCGACCAGAAGAGAGGGTGTTTGTGAAACTCAGGGGCTGCCAAGACTGAAAGAAACCGAGTCTGAGGTTGGAAAGTCTGAAAAAGAAAGTGTTTAAAAATGTACCTGAATGACTGAAACATTCAGTACAGATTGACTAATCATGATGTGTAAACTGTGGTAGTTACATTACATTTATTGTATACATTAATTTATGCCAATACATTTTCATATGCTCAAAATGACACAGCTTTAAAAGGATCTGTGCTTGCCAAATTGTTTTGATCTTGTTTTTTTTTGAGATGGCAATTTTTGACAATCCAAATTTGAGCAAACATGTGGAGCTACATATAACGCATTTTCTCAGGGACATTGTAAAAACAAAAATTATTTATAATTTCTGTTCCTACACATTTGAAGTAAATTTATTTGTCCCCTAGTGCATTTGCACCACACAACAGTAAAGAATGTAAAAACAGGAACAGCATTCTAGATTAACCCACAATACTGTTTCACAAGGAGAATATTTTTAAATGACCATATATGGATATGACTGTCGGATACCTCAAATCTGAATGTTACAAGCGGAACACTTTAATAACTGAACATACATTAGAAAAAATATGAAATATATGAAACAAATGTTCTTATTTCTTTATCCCAAGGTTTACAACCAAGTCTTAATGTTATGCAGTGTCTTGGTTTCATTTTTTTCAATGCTAAAGTGAATTTAGTGAGTCTAATTCTTTTCGTAGGCATCTCTGCTGATGCCCTTTTTGCCTCTTTAAATTTTAGTGTAAAGTCAACTGTCCAAACATTTCAAGGGAGCTGTATGATTAGCTATGTGGAACACATTGTGTTATGCACTCTTTTGATTAGTTTAGTTTGTAGTAATATTTTACAATCCACACTTCATTTTCTAGTTCATCCTGTAAAATGTCAATTAATTCAGTAGTTTTGAAAAGGCAGTGTAAATATTAAGATCCAGATCAGCAGGTGCATGTATAATGGTGGTGGGAGTAGTTGCTGTGATTACTAGGGCTTACCTTGTTTCACCCCTTTGAGACTCAGTACAAACTCATAGCTAAAGAACTTTTTCAGCTCAGATTTGGGGTAGAATGCTTGTCATGGGAGAGAAGTTAAGGAAACAGGAATGATGGTGAGAGACCACGTGGTTGTACACATTCAGCATATAGCGCTGTAATATTACAAGTCCTTCTGTGTAGTTTCAGCCTTAGTTTAGTTGGGTTTACCTCTTTAGATCAGTGCCATGCAAGACAGTTTCAAACCCCTTTCCCTTCAGACCACTGGGAGACACTGAATGGAGACAGACAGACAGACAGACAGACAGAGAGAAAGAGAGACCACATGGCTGAAAGAGAGAA
>CM032894.1:1921137-1946137 GCA_019176425.1 Megalops atlanticus
CTGAGCTGTTAACCGAATACCGATTGGGGGTTTGACATATTGATGGCTATCTGCATTAAGTTGTTTGTGAAAGATTTTTTTTTTTATTTGTACCTCTTTAAACCTTTAATGGTTATTATTCAGCCAAAATAAAGTGACAGAGCACGGACAAGCACACACAGGGGACCACAGCACCAGTCTTTGAGAAATGTTGTTTAGAAAGGCATTGTTGAGCTTTGTCCAGTTCTTTGCTAACCAAATCCACTGCAGAAGATCAGGTTTTTCTGCCTTCATTGGGCTGAACTGGCAGTCAAGTTTTTTGTACGTCAGAGGTTGAAGTATTTTGTGTATGAAATGAGTGAAGCTCTTCAAAATAGAGTGGGAAGCTCTGGGCTTGGAGGTCCTCAGTCCTACTGGTGTTGGCAAGACATTACAGCCAGTGCCCAAAATAGGGAGTCATGGGTAATCAGAGTTTTATAGCCGGTCATTTGCCCAGGTGCTGAGTTGTTTAAAGTTTGTTCTGTGCCTGTGTGGATGGAAGGCCAGGTTGAGTGTGGGCATGTGGAGAAGGCCCTCTCTGAGGTGGAGGAGGTGGAAGGAGAGGAGTGAGACACTGCCCTGGGAGGAGGGATTATCCCTCTTTCATCTGCTTTGCCCTTGGGGCGGGTGCATTAGGCATAGGGCAAAGACATCTCTCTCCCTCTCCTCCCCCCTCTCTCTATCCCTCTCTGTCTCCCTCCCTCTCTCTCTCCCTCTCTCTCTTATCTTCCCTTCCTCTCCCTCTCAAATCTCCCCTTTCAGCCCTGAGAGTTGAGTGTGTGCAGCACATAAATTAGTATTAATATCAAAGCAACAGCCTATGGCCTATTCATTCACATGAGGCACAAATGAACTCCCACTGGGGTTAAATGAGGAGTGAAGTTTTTCTTATTCACGAATTCAAGAATTTCTGCTGCATTCCTGAATTCCTGGCATCTCTAGCCCATATATTTTCCATAGAATCATGAGTTTTGTCAGTGTTGTTCAGTATTCAGGTACAATTGTCTTTCTTATTGAAAATGTACACTAACATTATTTGGTTATCATTCAGCCTAATCCACTCTGTGGCCCTAACAGCAGTGCAGTCAGAGTGGGACCAGCCTGCTGAGGCTTGGGTTCATACCGCACTCCCCCCCTCAGATTCTAAGGGATTGTGTGTTCATTTTGCTGGTGTGTATTAAGTGTACTCTTATTTTTGCATCCCCTGGATTTTCCATTTTGTGGGTCAGTTTGCCCAGGCTCCTGTATATTTATGATGTGTAGACAAATATATCAAATGAATCAAGGAGTGAGTGAGAAATTTAGAAATTATCAGAGAATAAAACACTCTTGCGACACTGTCCAAAGAAAAGGAATCAGTGTGTTTTGAGTGGAACTGTTCTCCTTGCCCTCAGCGGTCGGGCACACGACGGCGTTACCAGGACGATGGCATCTCGGACGATGAGATCGAGGGCAAGAGGACCTTTGACCTGGAAGAGAAGCTGCAGAGCAACAGATTCAGCTCTGACAAGGTTAAGCGCATGGAGGGAAAAGGTCAGAGCCCAAACCTGGTGTCACTGCGTTGCCTTCATTATGTGGCCTACTATAAGTTTCGTTAATGTGATGAAAGCATGCGTTTGGATCGCCCCATGGCCTAATCTGGGGTGTGTGCACACAACCAGTTACGAATGTGCTATTCAGTCTACATTTAGGAGACAGATCTCCCAGTGTTTCTTACGCCATTATGCACATCAGTACCTGAGCTAAAGATTTCAGAAGCAGAAAAAAACAACTCATTAATGTACGAGTGCTTAGACTGCTTCATCTTACCCCTTATCTATAATAAACCTTTAAACAGGAGCAAGTGGTCTGTCTGTAGATACACAGTAAAGAGTTGGTGGATGAATTTAACACTGAGAGAGCTTACATTTCATTGTGTAGTTCATTTTGCCTTGCTTTCTTCATCATGTCAGGCTGCTCTTTGGTGATGATTAGCTGTGTGGCTTTCTGCAGTGTAGTGTTTTCATTGCACGTGTGTGTGTGTTCCTGCAGACTTCACATTCGAGTACATCCAGAGAGAGGGGCTCAGGGACCCCATCATCTTCGAGAAGCCAGACGGACTCGGCATCAAGTATGGCCTCTCTCCCTGTCCTCTTCCTCCCACTATACCTTATCCCCTCCCACTCTGTGATGTAAATGTATACAGATGTGATCACAGACACACAGCACAAAAGCTACTGCTACTGCTGACAGCAGTTTTTGAAATGTAAAGGGTTTCCTTGAATTCTCCCCGTTAGGATGCCGGACCCAGACTTCAGTGTGAACGATGTCAAGGTGTTTGTAGGTAAGCACCAGTCTCTCACTCTCCCTCACTTTCTGTTTTATTTGTTTCCTACCTTTGGGTTAATGTGTATGTCTGGGTTTATGGCCTGTACCCCTCTCTGCATTTTTCCTCTCTCTCCCTGCTCTCCCCTCACTGTCCCCTCTCTCTCTCTCCTCCCTGTCTGTCCCCGTTCTCTCCTCCCTGTCCTCCCTCTCTCTCCCTCTCTCTCCCTCTCTCTCCCCCTCTCTCTCCCCCCCTCTCCCCTCTCTCTCCTCTCTCTCTCCCTCTCTCTCTCCCTCTCCCTCTCTCTCTCTCCCCTCTCTCCCTCTCTCTCCTCCTCTCTCTCTCTCTCTCTCTCTCTCTCCCTCCCTCTCCTCTCTCCCTCTCTCTCCCCCTCCTCTCTCTCTCCCTCTCTCTCTCTCCCTGCCCTCCCCTCTCCCTGTCCTGTCTCGCTGTGTGTGTCGCAGGCAGCAGGAGGGTGATTGATGTGATGGATGTGACGACGCAGAAGGGCATCGAGATGTCCATGGCCCAGTGGAGGCGGTACTACGAGACGCCGCCTGCGCAGAGGGAGAAGCTCTACAACGTCATCAGCCTGGAGTTCAGCCACACCAAGCTGGAGAACCTGGTGAAGAGGCCGGCATCGGTGAGCCACGCGGGCTGTATACCTCCACACACACCTGTGCCTCCTGCAGGCTGTATACCTCCACACACACCTGTGCCTCCTGCAGGCTGTATACCTCCACACACACCTGTGCCTCCTGCTGTCCAGTCACTGTACCTGCACTGTACTGTATTGCTCGTCTCTCTCAGTGTGGTGTTACTGTACTACAGTTTTCATTTACTGGCTCCCCTCACTGCATGTGCCTGTGCAGGTAGATCTTATCGACTGGGTGGACAACATGTGGCCTCGCCACCTTAAGGAGCGGCAGAGAGACTCCACCAACGCCATCATCGACATGCAGTACCCCAAAGTGCAGAAGTGAGTGCATCTCCCTCTCTCCCTCTCTCTCCCTCTTGTTAATCACAGAAGGCTGAGTTACTCTTCCCTCTCCTCTTCCTTTTCGCCCGTCTCCCGCGCAGGTACTGTCTGATGAGTGTGCAGGGCTGCTACACAGACTTCCACATCGATTTCGGGGGCACGTCCGTCTGGTACCACATACTGCGGGGTGGCAAGGTGAGAACGGACTACAAAACCTTAACCCCCTGAAAACTACATTTCCCACAGTGTCGTCATCTGAACAGAAACCCATGGAGAGCCTCGGGGGGGAGGGGGTCTCAGACTGCGTGTTTGCAGCGCAGGGGGGTTGCTTTGCCTTGTTCAGTGTGATTGACAGTGTTGCTGTGCCCCCTGCCTCTCTCAGGTGTTCTGGCTGATTCCACCCACACCCCAGAACCTGGAGCTGTATGAGAACTGGGTGCTGTCAGGGAAACAGGGTGACATCTTCCTGGGGGACAAGGCCACTGACTGTCAGAGGATTGAGCTCAAACAGGGCTACACCTTCATGATCCCCTCCGGTATGCACACACACACACGCGTGCACACACACACTCGCACACAAAGATACACACTCATGAGCTCGCAACAGGTGTGAATTGGGTCTGCGAGAGAGTTTCGAACTGATGTTTTGGACGCTCAGGTAAACTCAGGTAACGGCTGAAGTTAGTTAAAGCCAGCTAAAGCCAGTCTGCCCCTTAGCCTACCGGCAGTAGCGCTAGCTAATCAGTCTCAGGGAGTGACATTACCGCTGAAACCGCTCTGCTGCCTGCTACCCTACTGTCTCTACACAGGACTCACACAAGCTTCTAATCTGAGCTCTGCTACACACTCATGCAGAAAGTTATGAAACTGATCCAGGATCAGCTGACAGGGGTGGACTCCTGCATGCTGGCTGTAAGGGCGGAGCTACAGAGTGCTGATAGGCAGCAGCTGCTGACTGACCTGCTGTGTGTGTGTGTGTGTGTGTGTGTGTGTGTGTGTGTGTGTGTGTGTGTGTGTGTGTGTGTGTCCGTGTGTGTCCCAGGCTGGATCCATGCCGTCTACACGCCGGTTGACACCCTGGTTTTTGGGGGAAACTTCCTCCACAGTTTCAACATCCCCATGCAGCTGCACATCTACAACATTGAGGACCGCACGCGGGTAAGAGCACAAATACACACACACTGCACCGTATACACACTCTGCACCATACTCTTTAGACAGAGAGTGCACCATATAGAGAGGGTGCATTTTCTGTATTATCATGTGGTCTTTTTAAAATGTTATATTCATTTTAATACCTATGTGTTGTACTCTTTGGCAGCCTATTGCAAATGGTATAAAGAGGGCATTTTAAATACAGCATTGATTTGTCTGTGGTCCTCAGAAGCAGCCCGTTTCTCAGTCAGTCTTCAGTCTGCCAGGTTGGGCGGGGTAAAGCTGCGTGTGTGCTGTGTGGTGTGTGGTGCTCAGGTTGTCTCAGACTCCCTCCCTCCTGTGCAGGTCCCAGCCAAGTTCCGCTACCCTTTCTACTATGAGATGTGCTGGTATGTGCTGGAGCGCTACCTGTACAGCCTGACCAACACCTCCCACCTCACCCCAGAGTTCCAGAAGCACTCCCTGGGCATCGGTGAGTGCACACCGCTCACCTCTTTCTCTGTCTCGCTGTCTCCCACTCTCTCTCTCTCTCCCTTGCACTCTCTATCTCTCTTGCTCTCTCTTCTCTGTTGCTCTGTCTGTTCCTCTCCTCCTCTCTGACTCAGAGGGAGTGAAACCCCAGAAGGAAGGTAAAGCTGAAGGTGTGTTTATTCTGTGCATACCTCCAGGTTGTGGCAATAGTTTGGAGTTGTGTGAGTGCAGGTTTGACTCCCTCCCTGCTCCCCTCAGGCCTGAAGAGAGACCCCTCCACCTGTCCAGACAAGACCCTGAACGGGCACGTCAAGGAGGAGGAGGAAGAGGAGGAGGAGGAGGAGGATGAAGAGGCGTCCTGTGGGCCTGCCAAACCTGGGGTGAAAGTTCACCTGACGCCCTTTGAGCTGGAGGGCCTGTGGAACCTGCTGGGGAAGCTGGAGTCTCTGCCGTCTCACAAGAAGTGTGTCCCAGCGGGCATCCACAACGCCCCTGCCCTGCTGCACGATATCCGGGTAACGCTGCTGTGTGTGTGTGTGTGTGTGTGTGTGTGGTGCATGTGAGAGTGTGTGAGTGTGCGCGTGTGTGTGTGTGTGTGAGTGTGAGGGTGTGTCCGTGTGTGTGTGTGTGCATGCGGTGTTTTAAGCGGTACCTCTGACGCTTCTTTCCCTCTCTGTCAGACTCTGCTACAGGAGCACGCCAACGACATCCCCGAACTGTCCTACACTGGAGTTCCCATCGTCAGGTGGCCAAAGAGGGTGAGGAGAGACGCACCCACTCACACACACACACACACACACACACACACACACACACACACACACACACACATGCACCTCACACACACACACACACACACACACACACCTCACGCCTCCAGCCTGACTCCCTGTGTGCTGTGTGTCCGCAGCCCTCGTGGTACCAGCCGCCCCCCCCGCCGCCCCCCGTGGGCCGGCCGCGCCTGTCGGGCGTTCTGCCGCCCCCGCGGCCGGTCAAGCCGCCCTCGTCCATGTCGGTGCTGCGGCGGCGGCGCGTGCGCTGCAAACGCTGCGAGGCCTGCCTGCGCACCGAGTGCGGCGACTGCAACTTCTGCAGGGACATGAAGAAGTTCGGAGGCCCCGGCAAGCTCAAGCAGACCTGCGTACTGCGCCAGTGCCTCGCTGTGAGTCCCCGCTCCGCTGTCCTCTCTGTCCGTCTGTCCTCTCCCCGCCCCGCTGTCCTCTCCGTCCGTCTGTCCTCTCCCCGCCCCGCTGTCCTCTCCGTCCGTCTGTCCTCTCCCCGCCCCCTGTCCTCTCCCCGCCCCGCTGTCCTCTCTCCCCTCCGGCTGTCCTCTCTCCCCTCCGCTGTCCTCTCTGTCCGTCTGTTTTCTCCCCGCTCCACTGTCCTCTCTGTCCGTCTGTCCTCTCTGTCCTCCGCTGTCCTCTCTCCTCCACTGTCCTCTCCCCACTCCACTGTCCTCTCTCCCCTCCGCTGTCCTCTCTGTCTGTCTGTCATGGCCCCCCCACAGCGGTCAGGATGGCAGAGTCACTGTCCATCCCCCACTTTCAGCTCCACAGGCTGAAAACTCACAATCTGTTCAGGCTGCATCTTGATTCATCCAACACTGCTATCTAGTCATTTATATTGTATCCTCAGATATAGTTTCTAAGCAAAAGCGCTGTATCCTGCAGCTCCTACTTAGCAGGATGCTGTATTTTGTGTATCTTTTGCGACACTGATGATTTGGTATTGTCTCTGCTGTTGGCTTATTTCCTTTTCCATATGCTTTTTATAAGTCACCCACCTCTGCTTAAATGGCTTTATGCAATGTGTATCTGTGTGAACAAGTGTGTTTGAATGTGCGAGTAAGTGTGTGTGTGTGTGTGTGTGTGTGTGTGTGTGTGTGTGTGTGTGTTTGAGAGGGTATTAACTCTCTGTCTCTGTGGCAGCCTGGTCTCCCGCTCTCGGCAGCGTGTGAGGTGTGTGGGGAGGGTAATCAGGAAGCTGGTGAGACGACAGACTTCGCCCACACGCTCATGGAGTGTTCCAACTGCGCCCAGATCGCCCATCCTGGCTGCCTCAAGGTACCTGTCCACACCTGCGGAATTCACTCACACAGCACACACACACACACACACACACACTCACACATGCACACATGCACACAAACTCACCTGCACACACACACACAGCAGACTCACCTGCGCAGCACACACACACAGCAGACTCACCTGTGCAGTACACACACAGCAGACTCACCTGTGCAGTACACACACACAGCAGACTCAGCTGTGATGTACAGTCCAGGTCCTCCTCACTCACCTGGTCTGTGTGGGTCTTCCTGCTGCAGGTGTCGGGAGAGGGGGTGGTGAATAAGGACTTGCCCAGCTGCTGGGAGTGCCCCAAGTGTGTGCTGGGAAAGGAATCTGAGTCTGAGGTAGCGCCTCTCACCTTCTGTCCCTCTGTCACTCTGTCTGTCCACTAACCCACGTTTAAAGTCAGACCAACAGTTCAAAGTGTCACTAGCCTGAGGGTAAATGTTATAGTTTGCCTTAATTTGGGGGTGGTATTCACCTTTATGTGGAAGATGCAGGTAAAAATATTAGAAGGCCAGTGTTTGTATGCAGCAGTATTTGCGTATGTCAGTGGAGAGCGCTGTGTGAAGTGTTAGCATTGTGGCCAGCAGTGACTGTGGCAGGGTTGCTGGGGGAGGCTGCAGCGTTTGCCCCGGGCCGGAGGAGGGCTGCCCCCCCGCAGGGGCTGCCGGTGACGGCGTCACCCCTCTCCTCCGACCGGCCGCGGGCCGGGCAGGTGTAGCGCAGGCAGGTGGCGGCCGCGGCGCCGGCGGGGCGGGGCGGGGCGGTCGGGCTCAGCTGTGATGTGGGTGGTGCGACGCAGCCTGTGCCCTCAGGATAACCGGCGCGGACGCCTCTCTCCCTCTCTGCCAGTCCTCGGGCAGTGACGATGACAGCGTGGCGTCCGCCAGCTCACTGTCCCCGGCCGCCCCCGCCGCGGAGAAGCGCTCCCACAGGGAGGGCGTGGGGGGCGGGGAGGGCGACGAGGGCGGGGGCGGGGGCCGGGGCAGGGGGAGGCGCGCCGGACGGCCCCTCTCGCTGGCGCCCCCTCCCTCCCACAGGCTGCTACTGCAGCACAGCAGGAAGCGAGCGGGGGCCCTGGAGCTGCAGCTCAGGAAGCGGGTGAGAGGCTGCACACGCCACCACGCCCGCACGCCCCACCCGCTCACCCATACCGCTGCACGCTCAGCTACCTTAGCTTTCTCTCAGTTCCAACACAGCGTCATGCAAAATACCATCCATCACAGGCCGCACTGCACTCGTATGTCGTGGTTATGCATGGACGTAGGCTTGCATGTTGCGCTGAAGGTCCAGTTAACGGTTCAGCTAGCGATGGTAAAACACAGCAAAGTTCCTACACATTCCATGCAGGTTGCCACCACTGCTCCACTTCCTGAACTTTGTTGTTTTGCTAGGTCACAAATAAAGCACCAGTTATGACTGCCAAATGACTCGGATCCAGCTAGCTAGCTGATGTTTTTATACTGTGAGCCACGCTGTTGTGTTGTTCCTCTGGTATCTCTAAACGTAGCTGACAGAATTAATGTGTGCGTTAGAGGGCGATGTGTAATTATGAGGGCCAGGACCTCTCTGAGGAGGATCAGTGGTGTGGAGAGAGCTGGGTCAGAGGCAGGGGTCTGACTCTCTCTCTCCCGATGCTTTGATTGCGTGGCGATGTTTTACAGTGTTAGTGTGGCGCAGCCGTGAGGAGCAGGGCAGGGGAGGCACTGCAGTACCCTCAGGCCGGGGGTTCGGCCTGAGCAGCTGTCCAGCTGTGTCAGTGGGTGACGTGTAAAGACTTCATTCAGGACAGGAGCGTCTGCCACACAAACGCTTATACGCTGTGTTCTTGGCAGCACTTTGATGGTTTCTGCTTCTTTGGACAGTCGTCATTAGTGTTGCTTGAGACATGCCCACAGCAAACAGGTAAACCACAGGAGGAGTTAAACTCACTGCTGGCTGTTGTTAGTGGATGGTGTTCACTTGGAGGATTTAGGTTTTCTCAGCAGGCAAAGTTGGCACATATAAGAGCTGCGTTTAACCTGTTTTGACTTTTCAGAATGTGTTGAGAATTGCAGTTTGATGCTGTCTGTTTAGCACTCAGTAGGTTGTTTGAGAGATGCCAGTACCTTTGTCTCACCACTACCCAGTTTCCACTAGGATCAGTTTCATCCATCACAATGACACACACGGCATCTTCCCTCATGATGAAATTTATTCCATCATCAGTTCCTAGATGAGCAAATCCTCCTTTCCTCACCAGAAAGACCGCATGATACAGATGTATTTTCTAAACACTTAGCGATTCCTTTAAACTGGCATGCTCTGTGATTAATGTTTCAGTTCGGCTGTGGCTGTAACTTTCACTGAATTTCACATAGTCTTGTGAGTAGCAATAGGCTGCAGCTATGAAATGAATAAAGTGGTATTACATGAAACAATACAATACAAAATAATAAATGAATTAAAAACTTATTTTTTATGTTAGCACTATAGCTCAATTAATTTTGAACATTAAGTATTGAATACTAACAGGACACCTAAAAAGAAATGCTAATGATTTTGAGTCAGATTTTGTCAAAATGACAGATGGATTTAAAATTTTTCTGTCAAATCTTATAAAATTCAGTAAACGGCAGCTAATTGTCAGTTAAAAGAAACCATGCACTAGATGGCAAAACAGAATTCTCAGTCTCTTAATGTTTCATGTTTTGTTTTTTGTTTTTTTTTAACAGATAAAAATGGAGCGGAACAAAATTTTACATTCGGTAAGTGAAATTGAGTGTTTGACAGAAGTGTCAGCAGATGATGACCTCATCCTTCGGCGCGCTGACCTCTCCCCCTCTGTCCCCCTCCCCTCAGAAACGCAAGTCATCCTCTCTGGACGGCCGGCCCCCGAAACTCCACTGTCGCCGAGGAAACGAGCAAGACGAGGAGGACGAAGACGACGACTCGGTCAGCGAGGACGAGGAGGCCGACGGGCGGGGTCAGGGAGGCATCCGAAAGCTGTCCCTGCACCCCCGAGGCGGCTCGGCCTCCCGGATGCGCCACCTGCGAGGGGCGGGGCCCGGCAGGCGGGGCCTGTGGAGAGGCTCCGCCCACCGCGTGGGCCGAGGGGGCGGGCTCAGCGCAAACAGCTCCTCCCTGAAGATGAGGCGGGGGCTGGTGGTGCGGGGGGAGAGGGGCGGCCGCGTGCGGCTCCGGGGAGGGGGGAGGACGCAGCGGCGCAGGGAGGAGACCGAGGACGACGATGACGAGGACGACGAAGATGACGAGGAGGAGGACGAGGAGAGCGAGGACGGGCGGCACAGGGACCGGCTGGATAAAGAGAGCCGAGCGCACCGCCGGAAGGGCAGGGCGGAGGACGAGGACGAGGATGACGACGAGGACGAGGACGACGACGACGATGACGAAGAGGACAGCGACGAGAGGGATGTGGACGGAGGAGAGGAGGAGCTGGAAGAGATGGGCGAAGACGGAGAGGAGGAGGAGAATCAGTCGGACTCCGAGCCGGACCCGCCGGTGCTGCTGGTGTCCGACCTGAACGACGACCTGCTGAACGGCTCCTACCTGACGGTGACGCTGCAGCGCCCCCCGAAGGCCAAGCGCGACCCCGGCTCCATCGTGCCCAAGCTGGAAGCCGCCGTGTCGCCCAGGACGCCCAACAGCCAGGGCTACGTCCAGCGCAAGTCTCTGCAGCGCCCGCGGCACAGGAACGGCGCGGCGGGGAACGGACTGGCCCGGGGCGGGGCCGGGGGCGGGGCCGGGGGCGCGGCGTCCTCGGGCCGGCACCCGCGGCACCACGCGCGCCAGCACGACCTCTCCGACACGCGCCTGGACAGTGTGACGGAGCGGGAGACCGCCTCCCCCTCCACCACCTCCTCCCAGTCCTCCGTCTCGCCCACGCCCCCGCCGCCCGCCACCTCCTGCTCCCCTCCCTCGCTCCTCTCCCTGCCCTCCTTCAGAGACGTGGGGAACGAGCCGGGCTGTGAGAAGGAGGTGTGGGTGTCCGTGTTCCGCTACCTGACCCGGGCCGAGCTCTGCGTCTGCATGACCGTCTGCAAAAGCTGGTATAAATGGTGAGTAACTCAGCGCTGCATGCAGGAACTGTGACAGTAACTTTGGCCTGTTTAAGAGCCATGACAGTAACTTTGCCCTGTATAATAACACTGCCTCAGTAACTCTGCCCCATGTAAGATGCACAACAGTAACTTTGCCCTATATAACACTGCCTCAGTAACTGCCCCATCTAACAGCCATATCAGTAACTTTGCACTGTATAACATTGCCTCAGTAACTGTGCCCCATGTAAAAGCCATGACAGTAACTTTGCCCTGTATAAGACTGTGCCTCAGTAACTTTTCCCCTCTTCCTGGTGCAGGAGTTGTGACAAGCGCCTGTGGACCCGGATAGACCTGAGCCGGTGTCGGTCGGTCAGCCCGCAGGCCCTGTCCGGCATCATCAAACGGCAGCCCATCACACTCGACCTCTCCTGGACATCCATCTCCAAGAAGCAGCTCACCTGGCTCATCAACCGCCTGCCAGGTAGCGTCCCTCTCTGTCCCTCTGTCCCCTGCACACAGTCCCTCTCTGTCCCTCTGCCCCCTATACACACAGTCCCCCTCTGTACTTTTTCTGGAACATAATTCTGAAGTGTCCCTGGTTGTTTCGCTCTCCATCCTCTCTCCTTCTCTCTCCCTCCTCATCCCTCAGGTCTGTTCAGCTTCAGCTTTGGTGACTCCACTGTTACACATTTGTTCCCAAAACATGCACAGAAGTATGAAATGGAATAAATAAACACCTAACGCAATATTCCATTAAAGGAAGATGTTGTCAGTATTACAGCTTGAATGCTCGTTAAATGTGAGGTGGTGTTGCTGGTGCCGTACTCTGTCCCTCACACAGTGGCAGGTGGCTTTGTGTCCTGGCAGGGTCCTCTCTCAGGAAGAGGTACTTTCTTTCTCTATCCGGGACATCTGCCAGTTCTGTTCAGGCCTCTGTTGTTTTTGCAGAACACATCTTATGTATTTTTCACGCGTAATTATGAAGTGTGAGTGTGTGGGCCTGCTGGAGCTGACAGCCCGGCGTGTGTGGAGGCCCGGGCTCTGCAGCGGGGCAGCTGCTTCAGTGAGCCCCGCGTCCCTCTGCAGCCTGTAACACTGGCTGTGTGTGTTGCGTCAGTGCTGTTGTTCAGGTGTGCGGAGTGTGTCTCACTCTCTCTCCTCTCTCTCTCTCTCTCTCTCTCTCCCCCCTCCCCTCTCCCTCTCTCCCCCTCCCTCTCTCCCTCTCTCCCTCTCTCCCTCTCTCTCTCTCTCTCTCCCTCTCTCTCCCCCTCTCTCTTCCTCCCTCTCCTCCTCTCTGTCTCCTTCTCTCTCACAGGGCTGAAGGACCTGATGGTTTCGGGGTGCTCCTGGTCCTCCATTTCAGCGCTCAGCTCCCCCAGCTGCCCCCTCCTGCGCACTCTGGATTTGCGCTGGGCCGAGGGCGTCAAAGACACCCAGATTCGGGACCTAATCACCCCTCCAGGTCAGGACAACCCTAACCCTAACCCTCATCACCCCTCCAGGTCAGGACAGCTCCTCTCACAGACAGTAGTGGTTGTGGTTGGATAGCTGTGTTTGTGATGTGACCCGCTGTATTCATATAATCGTCAGCAGTTAGCATATTTTTTAGCATCGCAGTTCTGCTTCACAACATTCAAAATGTTTAAAAACACTTTTCAGGAACAACAAATAAGAGCCCTGTGGCAAAGCAGTGATACACAGTGTGTATGTACAGAGTAGTACTTAAGTAGGCACAGTGAATACTCAGGGTGTAAATAGGGCCTCTTAGAGAAAGAGCTGCGGGTGTTGGTGGGTGTTGGTGGGCGTGTGCGGGTGTTTGGCGGGTGTGTGCGGGTGTTTGGCGCTGGTTTGGAAGATGTGTGTGGGTGTTTGGCGCTGGTTTGGAAGATGTGTGTGGGTGTTTGGTGCTTGTTTGGCGGGTGTGTGCAGGTGTTTGGCGGGTGTGTGGGCATTGGCAGGCGTGTGCGGGCGTTGGCGGGTATGTGCGGGTGTTGGCGGGTGTGTGCGGGCGAGTGCGGGCGTTGGGCGAGTGCGGGCGTGTGCGGGTGTTTGGCGGGTGTGTGTGAGCATTGGCAGGCGTGTGCGGGCGTGTGCGGGCGTGTGCGGGCGCTGGCGGGTATGTGCGAGCGTGTGCGGGCGCTGTGCTGATGGGAACGTGTTTCCGCAGGCTGTGATAACCGCAGTAAGCTCAGGAACATGCAGTCGTTCCGGCTGGCGGGGCTGGAGATCAGCGACTCCACGCTGCGCCTCATCATCAGGCACATGCCGCTGCTGGCGCGGCTCGACCTGTCCCACTGCCGCGGCATCACCGACCAGTCCGTCAACCTGCTGACCGCCGTCGGCTCCTCCACCCGCAACACGCTCACCGAGATCAACCTGGCAGGTACGCCTGTCTCTGTGTGAGTGTGAGTGTGTGTGAGTGTGTGTGTGTGTGTGTGTGAGTGTGTGTGTGAGTGTGTGTGAGTGTGTGTGTGTGTGTGTGTGTGTGAGTGTGTGTGTGTGAGTGTGTGTGTGTCTCTCCCTGCTGTAAACTGCTCTCTCTCTCAGGCTGTAATAAGCTGACGGACGGCTGCCTGCTGTATCTGAAGCGCGTGTCGTGTCTGACGCTGCTGGACCTGCGGGGCTGTAAGGGTGTGACGCGGAGAGCCTGCGAGGGCTTCATCTCAGAGCTGTCCATCAACGCGCTCTTCTGCCTGTCCGAGGACCGGCTCATCCAGAGGATATCCTGAGAGCGCGAAGAGGCGGGGGAGCAGCGGGGGGGCTGCGGACGGTGCTGTAAAAACGACTGTGTGGGGGCGGAGACGTCCTGCAGGACACACCTAACACTCAGCCTAAGGCGCAGTGGCCGGCGCACACAGGTGCAGCTACAGCTGCTACAGAAACGAGACCGAGAGGGGGCCGAGAGGGGCGAGGGGGGCCGAGAGGGGGCCGAGAGGGGCCGAGAGGGGCGAAAAGCGAGGGGTAACTCTGCGTCAGACGTGGCAGCGCGAGGGAGACCGCAGGACCGCAGGCTGCTCACAGGAGAGCCGGGGCCCGCAAAACGCCGAGGAGGATGGCAGAGTGCACGTTCCCTCTCCCACAGGGGGGCGGTGTGTGAACACTCACAGGGTCACCTCCTGCCTCTCTCCCACAGGGGGGCGGTGTGTGAACACTCACAGGGTCACCTCCTGCCTCTCTCCCTCTCTCTCTCACTCTCCGTCTCATGACCTCCACTTTGAAAAGGAGTCAAGGTCACCCCCTCTGCTCTGTTTAAAAGAAATTGTACTGTATCTCACCCTTCACAGATTTAAATTTTTTTGTTCTTTCCTCAACACAGATATTGCTACGTTTTCATAGAACTTGTTTTACTACTTCCTTTATTAAAAAATAAACAGCCTCTCCTCCGTCTCCCGTCATCCTGTTTTTCCTCCAAATTCTAGTCTACCCCGTCAGTCCTTTTACACGTATTTCTTTGTTCCTCCCTCTCTCTGTCCTCATAATCTCAGAAAGGAGTATACATACTTTTGTGTAAATTTGTTTCCTTCACCCTCTATACAGTGACAGCCTGTAGCATTACAATAATTATTTTCTGAAACCTTTTTTCAATTTTGTTTTTTTTTTGTCCATTTGTGTTTTTCCAAGAAAAGAGAAAAAGACAATAAAAAATCTCTTAAAAAGTAAAAATGTGTCCGTCTTGTTCTGAATGGGGAGTTTTCGAACCCGTTACCCACAGCCCGTAAGCACCTCTCCACACGCTCGCGCCCCGACACGTTCCTGTTGCAGTCCTGCCTGATGGCGCAGAACAGGCCCCTCCCCCCACCCTGCTCCAACACTGAACGGTACGCAACGTCACCGTGCTACAGACGGGCTAGACATTGCAATTCTGCATTTCTATAGCACCAGGAATGTATCTACGCTCAGTTTTGTGTGAGAATAAAACTTTTTAATGTGACCAAATATTTTAACGAGTCAGTAAAAAGCAACAACCAGTGAAAGGAGCAATGTGTTCATATTTTTAGATTTTCCTCTTTTTTTCTGTCCAGTTGAAGGTCTCCCAGGTGAGGACCCCCTCGGGTGGAATCTGCGGTCAGACTGAGCATGTGCCACAGCTCTGTACACATCTGCACAGCAGGAGCAAACCCATCAGGACTGTTACTCTGTTTCATCTTTTAGTTCCTTTTTTCTTTTTTTTTTTTTAACTTTTTTCAGATAAACTTCACAGAGGCAGGTGGAGGAGGAGCATGAGCTGAGACAGCCAATTAGTTGTGATGGCTGCAGAGAAAGGCAAGTTAACAGGAGAGGCTGTTTAATGGTGAATTTATTTGAGGGTTTATTTTTCTGTGTCAAACATCACATTTTACATTTTTGTTTCTTTTTATATGGTTGTTTAGTTTAAAAGTAGGGAAAGTTTTAAAAAAATTCATAAGCACATTTAACACTGAAAGCAGGACAGTCTAGACCACACTTTAAAACTGCAATGTCAGTTTTTCTGTATTGCTTATAGCTCCATTTTTGGCAGTGGACAAGTTCAGGGTCAATAGAATTGACTTCTCTCCTACCACTATCCCCTAGAAACAAAAAATATGTTCTATTACCGTGTTCTATAACCAAGGACAGAGCCACCCAGCAAGTACCCACCCTCTTATGGAACTTCTCTATTTGTTCCGTAGTGCCAGGGTGTAAAGTCTGCAGTTTAATTCTGTGTGACCCAAGGTCCTTATCGGCTTGTTTACAGCTTTGCTTGCAGAGGGCCTAAATCCACTGCCAAGGTCAGCCTGTGAGTAACATATTCCTGGGAGAATATCGATGTACATTTTTACTAACGTGTGCATGCCACCTCACATTTGAGGAGAAGAAATGATTTAAAGAGCCTTAGAAGAGGACATTATTTATTGGAACGCTGGAGTCCTTCAGCATCTTCTTTACAAAGTCTGTCATTCAGTGCGTCTGTCCATGGAACAGTCAGCCGGGCTGTAGCGTCCAATCAGACGTATTTCCGCCTGGGTTCGCTGAGAATGACCCCGCCCTCTTTCATGGCGGTGCGGAACTTCTGCACCTAAGAGGAAAACAGACGAAAGAACATTGGTCTTTGTGACATCACACAATGCAGGGCGACTGACGCTTCTGTACGCTGGAGAAATGCCCTGAAGCTCCATCCTCATAAAGCGGACATACAGCTGATCTGTTAGCAGCGCCCAGGGGACTCGTTCTGAGTAACTGCTCGGAACACAGCTCTTGCTCGAGTGAATGCAACCGACTGTGGCATTACCTGCTGAAAGCGTCAGACGCTGGCTGGGATGACTGGGACTGAACCCGGGCCACAGAGCTCAGCTTGCATTCAAAGCAAATGTCTAAATCACAACCCGGGACCCCAGAACAGGAAGATTCGAAGACGCTGAAACGATTACGCTTAAGATGGGGATATAGACACCCGACGGTCACTGACCCTCGCATGTGGTCGCCATGGTGATGCCTGCTGTTCCTCATTCTACAGGTAATATTGGTGTCAGTCGGTAGTGAGACTCTCAGCAGACGCTGACCAGCTACACCACAGAGCACTGTCACTGACTGATGGGTGTGTGTACGCCCAGCTTTATATTCCACCATCCCCACCGCGGCCTCTGACCTCTGACCCCTGACCCCATCGCGGACCCGCGACCCCCCCGCGGCAGGAAGGGGACTCACCGCCTGCGAGCGGAACTGCCAGGGGATGGCCCGGAAGGTGACGCGGAGCAGACCGGCCTCCCGGCAGCGCTGGGCCAGCACCTCCCCCACCGCCTGGCAGGCCGCCACCGCCCGCGTGGGGCCCAGCTCCCGCTTCACAGCCCACTCCCGCGTGGAGCAGGACAGCACCGGCGCCACCGAGCCCGGCGAGAACACCTCCGCCGTCACGTGGTGCTGAGAGCGAGAAAACACCAGCCTGACAGGGAGGGAGAGAGAGGGAGGTCAGTACTGCTGACCCTGCCTGTCACGCAAACTCAGACCCCCCGCGTGTGGGGCTGTGAGTGTGTGCGCCCGAGTGTGTGGGTGTGCATGTATGCCAGTGTGTGTGTGTGTGCATGTATGCAAGTGTGTGTGTGTGTGTGTGTGGTGTGTGTGTGTGTGGGGCTGTGAGTGTGAGCGCCCGCGTGTGTCTGTGTGCATGTATGCAAGTGTGTGTGCGTGCGCGCGCATGAGTGTGTGTGTGTGGGGCAGTGTGTGTGTATGGAACAGAATCCACACAATCTATTCCCCCAGACACAACTGGTCCAATTACTAGCTGTATATTTACACCTGTGCATTTCCTAAAACACAATGCAGGAAAGTATTTCTACAGCATAAAACACAAGAATAATTTCAGGACATTATGTGTTGTCCACAAAAATGTACAGGAAAAAAACGTAAAATTTCCATGATGTGATTTTTTATGGCATTCTGCACGACTACACACCCCGCGGACCTGAAGCTCTGCAGGTCTGACGAATCTGGATCAGCTTCCAGCACAAACCTAGCAGACTGTGACTTTCAAATAAGCGGTGTGTCTCATGCCTGCGGTGGCTCATGGGAAGTGTAGTTCGTACACACCTGTGATGGCACTGACGGGATGGCCACACTGTAGACCAGCCTCTGTCCTTCACCGCTAAGGCCATCTGCTCCAGATTCCGGGGGTTTCTGTTGACGAACTTTTTGCTGATGTGCTCATTGTCGTCGGCCTCGGGTTCGGGTTGAGGGGCGGCCTGGGTCATGCACCGAACTAAGGGAGAGACGGACAGATTGATGACAGTATATGTAGGCTAAGTGTAGCTAGTTCCAGTTAAAGAACAGGTGGTTGGCAGGACACCTTGACTAGTCAGACAGACGTTAGTGAGAAAGAATCATTACCCTACCTGTATTTTTGCACCTTCCAAATCCGCTGCCTCTGCGCAGTCCTTGCCTTTGTACTTGACCTAACAGGAACAGCACGTTTCGACCTAAATCTCCCCAAACCGCCATCTGTCCGTCCAAAAATGGTCACACGCACAGTTCATGCAGAGTAAGGAATGTTACGGGGATTCGCCTCGCTGTCTTTTGGGCGGCAGCACCCGAATGCGCGATATAATCCGCAGGAAAACGCAGGAGTTTATGCGACAGTGCGCTGCGCCATCTTTGTCATGATCTGTGCGCTGGTTTCCGTTTCCGACATCCGCTCCTTCTCTCTCAGCGCGACCCGTTTCATCGCTGCGAAATCGCATGTGATCTCACAAGCGCGCAACACAAAGGTGATGCGTCCAGTTTTAACCTGTTTGAAATCAATCCTGCTGAAGGTCTCTTTGAAAGATACTGCAGTACGCCCATGAAAAATTACGCCGTGGTAATGTGGTGTAATGTAGTCTTATATAGTGTAGCATTACTGACAAAAAGCTTCAGTTTACTACCAATGTCAAATGTAAGCGCCCGAAGACTAAACGCAGTCCTGTGATTCGTACGGTGAACATGCGGTATAAGTGAGCGTGCAGCAGTATGCGCACGGCGATCTGAATGCGGTACAGCATTCTGCTCTAAGTCCTCACTCACTCACGTAAATATACATATAAATAATAACAAATAAACCCCTTGCTGCGGTATGTAACCGAGCGGATGTAATTATATACCCCTGCCTTTGTCTCAAACACACGAAGGGGTAGTTGAAAATCAAGCATTCAGCTCCGGAAACTGATACACGCGGTCCTATACTTTTAAGGCTGTTCATTTTGACACCGGTATTACGACTTTCTGGCAATTAATTAATGCACTGTGTTCAACCGATGAACATTGAGTAGATCAACTACTGTAGGCGCATGGTTCTGTCATCTGAAATGTAGGGGAAATGAATAACAGGATAGTCTATATAATCTATGCACGTATACACCATGGAGGTATGTGTGTGTGTTTGTATAATTTTTTAAAATATAATTTTACAAAGATCCTTGCGTGGTTTGGGAAACAATAAAGATGTCCTATATTATTGAAACTGAGTCATTTTGAAAGTGATTCTCAGACAAAGTAAAAGTGTAGGAAAACCCCTCTACATTATCAAAATAAAGGTTAAAGGTTACTTATAATATGTTGAAACTGAATCATTTTGAAAGTGATTCTCAAACTGAAAGTAGAAGTGTAGGAAAACCCCTTTACATTATCAAAATAAAGATTAAATTATTACTTATTATATGTTGAAACTGAATCATTTTGAAAGTGATTCTCAAACTGAAAGCGGACAGGGAAACCTCTGACCAAGGAGCATAAACTGGACTATAGCTTAGAAACTGCATATACGCATGTAGACATATAGACAATATGACAAAAAAAGAAACCAGTCAGACTAAAAGAGACCAGTCAGACAAGGAGAGACCAGTCAGAGAGAGAGAGGGAATACAAAAAAGCGGGAACTCATTGCAGGTCAACGACAAAGAGCAGCTGAGTCACAGACAGGAGACTCACAGAGAGAAAAATGGAGTCACAGAGAGTAATTGAGTCATTGACCACACATAGACCTGTCACAGAGTAAGAGAGTCACAGAAAAGTTGATAGTTTCTCCACTTCCAGGTCGACCTGCAGAGCGTTGAAGGAGCTGGTGTCTGAAAGCAGGGGGCGCTGGTCTCCCTGAGACAAAATTACACAAAAAATAACTTTTAATAAATTCAATTTGGTAGACCAAAATCTTGCATTGGATTTAACATTTGTTAACTAGAGGCTTACTTCTCCAATTAGTGGAAAACAATAAATACGAAAAGTCATAATGTTTTGTAATGAAAGCTCACCACTGTATGTAAATACGCATTGAATTCAATGTTTGCATTCTGTGCGAAACTGAAATTCACAGTTAAATTCGTGGAGTCATTTCGCTACCGGAATAGGCGTCAGCAAAAGTAAACCCCGTCCTGCGCCCCGTGACCGAGGGGCAAAGAGTAAAGAACCTAACCGATATATAAGCCCCTTCTGTGAGGAGCTCAACGTCATTCACTCAGAGCTTCCGAAACTACAACACGAACTGCCCGCCGTGAGGTTCTTTGCGGACGTACGCTTTCAGGTCGGTACATTTTAACATCTCTATTAAAATGTTTTATATACATACATATGTACAGTACCAGTAAAACGTTTGGACACACCTACTCATAGGATTGTTTTTCTTGACTATTTTCCACATATAGAATGATAGTAAAGACATCAAAATTCCATAACAAATGAAATTATGCTGTGACCAAAAGTGTTAAACAAATCAAAACTATCATTTTTAGATTCTTAAAAGCAGCCAAATATATATAATGGTTTTATATTTCACTTTCAAACTGAATCATTTTGACACTGGTTCTCAAACTGAAAGTGAAACTATTGAAAAAAAACCAACAAATAATCAAAATAAAACTGAAAGTGGTCAGAGAAACCTTCCTGAGGAACATAAACTGGACTGTAGTTTAGAAACTGCACTGACAAAAAGTCACCTGTGCTTTTTTATGGTTACAGATAAGGACAAGACAGCACCTAGAGTCAGCAGACATGGGTGAGTGGTTAATATTTCCATTCCTTATTGCACCATAAGCAAATGCTCCTGTTTTATTTCTTTATGTTTTTACAGGAACCACGTAAAACTTTATTATGTCAGCTACATTCCACTCAGCCACTCTGGGACATATCATTCAGTGCTTATATTTCACTCCCATTCAAACATTACGATACAGTAATCATTACTGAAGGACTCATAATAACGTCTGGATTATTGTGGTGACAACAGCACTAAAACCAGTCTTTACTGGCCTTATAAACAGCTCTGCATAAGAACATCTGACAAACATAATAATACTAACAACAGCAACCTCAACAATACTAATACCCACAACAATATATAGTATAGGTATAGATAGATATAGATATATTATAGGTATAGATCTGCCCACCAACATGTAATTACCGTTAAAATTGTAATTTTCAATTTTTACCAGGTCGTTATGGAGATGTCATGAGAGTTGATACTACAGGTGCTTCTGCTGAAACGTCCAGGCAAGACAATCTACCTGTGCAAGGTGTGTACTGTATCTGTTAGAGCAGTCTACCTGTGCAAGGTGTGTACTCACAGTGTATCTGTTAGAACAGTCTACCTGTGCAAGGTGTGTATTCACAGTGTATCTGTTAGAATTGCCTGCCTATTATGTTAAATGTTAACTGTTGGTTGTAGACAGGATGTGCAGTTGTCATAACTGTTTCAGTTGGAAATATCAGGCTGTTTAAACGAATAAAGTGTACAGTAAGCATTGTAAATCACTGTGGTTATGTAATACAATATTTTGCATTCATATGCATCGTAAGGTACACATACTTTGCATATGGATGGTCATCATATCCATTTTTCATCAAATGGCCAAAGTCACGGTTCAGGCCCTGAGTTTGGCCTCAGGCTCAGTGGTGGTAGAAACCCAAGTGTTTCTCTCTGTCTGTCCATCAGCAGGCCTGGGGTCATGCTTTCAGTCGGTTCAGCGTAATGGCGAGACTCACAGAGGCTCATGGCTCTGAGTGTTTCTTCTCAACGGTGTGGCGTGAACCGCCAGACAGAAAAGGCAGCATTTCCTGATGACTGAAATCCTAAAAGTTTATTTTTATGAATAATAATGCAAACAGGTGTGGCTGCGTCGCACAGAATGGCGCAACATGACCTGCCCCTGATGAACAAATACAAGCATGTCATCGAGCGTGTGGGCCGGTCTCAGGGAGTGGACCCGGCGGTCATCGCGGGGATCATATCCCGCGAATCGCGAGCCGGGGCGGCGCTGCAGAACGGATGGGGGGACTACGGGAACGCTTTCGGGCTCATGCAGGTCAAAACAGAAGCACCAGCACAGACACCCTCTACACCAGCACTCACTGCTGCCTTTCACTGGAACAGCAGGTTTCAGTGCTGCCTGCCTCTCTGTGGCAGGAGGTTCCGGTGCTGCCTGCCTCTCTGTCAGCTGCGAATCCTCTGTCTAAGGCTAAACCCTGTAGCGACTACTCATAACTACACGGCAAAACAGTTATGAGTAGTGACATAATTGATGATGTTAAGAGCAGAGATGGATGTCTGTTTAGTATTCAGAATATTTGTGAAGGGAGACAATTACAGAACAGAACTTCTCCTCTGGCAAAAGATTACAGATTAGAATGCTGCATTCATTCCAAGAATCTATTTTAGAATTGGGCACCAAAGATAGTAATAAATATTCTATGAATGGATCACGAATGTAGTTTTTAATACCCCAGTTGTTTATGTGTCTCAATAGATTGACAAGCGGTGGCACTCCCCACAAGGCAGGTGGGACAGCGAGGAGCACGTTACCCAGGCAACCGGGATTCTCACCGGGTTCATTGACGAAATGAAGAGCAAATTTCCTAGCTGGACCCCTGAGCAGTGTCTCAAAGGTGCGCTCATTGGCCGCTCCCCAGTTAGCGCTGTGTCCATTATCAAGCACAGCGAACCAAGGAGACACGCACTATGGAGAGTATAACCACAGCCTCGATGCCCAGCTCCTGCTGAGGGGTTCAGGCTTAAAATCAGGAAAAAAAGCTTCAAGAAAGCCATGTTACGCCGCTGTAATTGTGTACCTCATTGAATTGCGAGCCACATACGGTATCAGCTGTAATAAAAGTGCAATGCATGCTGGGTAGCTGTGGCAGCGCTGAAGTGTAGCTGGGGATGAACGTGTGCTTGTGCCCATGTGTTTCAGGTGGGCTGGCAGCCTACAACATGGGACCCAGCTCGGTGACATCATACCAGCAGGTCGATGCTCGGACCACCGGCCGCGACTACTCCAACGACGTGGTGGCCAGGGCCCAGTTTTACAAAAGGCAGGGCTATTAGACACCTAACCGTGAGACCGCCTGCAGAAGTTCACAGAACAGTTAGACGGCTCCTGTAAGAACTAACGTACAATGATGTCAACTTGGTTATGTATTGATTATACAGTATTATTGTTATCGCCTTGGTGCTTTGGGACCATGGTAACTCAGTAACTTTGTGTCAAGCTTCCAGTCACACGACTGTTCTCAGCCATGTTCCACAGCATGAAGGACCAGCAAAGTCTGAGAACGTGGAGTCAGTCTGGAACACAGCTGTCAGAATCATGTTTGCTGATTGACTCTTTATTCGGCATTCATATACCTCATTTCTCAATTAACCTTGTTCCACAGCAAACATGATAATAAAGCAGTAATGATTTGATGAGTCATTTGGGAGTTTTTTGACAGTATTCCCACCTGTACACTGGGCTTGGGGGCTTTGGGTGGATTTGGGAAGAGCAGTATTCGTTGGGACATTTTCTTCCAGATTACGTTTCATCATAACATACACAAAAATCATTCCTTTTGTATGATTATGAAAGAAAATATGAAACATTTTGGATGGTATAACAAAGAAACTAACAGTGTCTTAAGGTAGAAGTTGGTTAGGTGTGTGTTCAGGGGGCTGACCAAATCAACCACATTATTCCGGACAGATACTTACAGAGTTGACTGATTTCCTGACCAGAACTACAAGAAGCGAAATACTGCATATTCACATTTGCGCAAAGAACAAGAAAAGTACAAATTCACATTTACAAGCAAAAAACTATGAATTGTTTTAATTAAAGTCAAGCCTCAGATTGCAGTTTAACAGAAGTGTCTGGCGCTTACACATTGCCATCTATGCCAAAATAAAAGTCCCCTGTACTTTGCAGAGTTTAAACGGGGTCCATGATGGAGGCGAAGGAGAAAGGGCTGAGCCTGTAGCCTGATCCGCTGTAGAATTTATTCTGGAACTCCACCCTGAGAGACCAACAGACAGGAGAAATGCCATGAACACAAAATAGAAACAACAGGGCAGTTCACAAATCTGAAGCTGCTGTCCCTGTTATACCAGCCTGACACTGCAGTGTGGAGATGTAGTGAGGTCATAAATCTTTTATCCAGAGTTACATGTAAAAAAAAAATAAATAAATAAGCGTTTGAAGTCATCCGGGAAAGATTGTCTACGCTGGTGTGAAATTAGAAGTGAGCAGGTACTTTTTGGGGGCTGTGAAAGCTTTGCTGGCCTTTTGCGCCATCTTGTGGCAAACAGCAGTAATGTCAGTATCATGAAGGGAGCTCTGGCGCTTGTTCTGCATACAGCCAGAGTCCTACAGCTGCTGTTAGCAGCCAGCAGCCAGCAGGAGCCCCCAGCAGCAGAGCACGGCTGGCCCCATTGCACCCAGAGCTGGGTGGCCGAGGGCTGCAGGGTCCCCTCCTCCCACCGCTCACTAGCACCCCCTACTGACTCACCACACACAGCGCAAAACACCCTGGCTGCCCTTTTCTCAACTGTGCTGACCTCAGATCAGGGATCTGTGGGTGTGCAGTGTGTGTGCTGTGCTGAGCGCTGACTCGGGGTCAGTGTCTCTCTCACCAGTGCAGACGCAGCGCGTGCAGGAAGGCGGACAGACCCTCCATGACCAGCAGGATGGAGACGGTGAGCAGGGCGAAGAAGGAGAAGATCCCGACCAGAAGCACAGAGCCGAGCCAGCCGGGCCGGGAGAGGGAGACCCGCATCACCATCACCCACAGAACCTCCGAGAGCTCTGCAGCACAGCCGGCACACACACACCCATTACACACACACACACACACCCACAGCCATTACCTACACACACACACACACACACACACACACACACACACACACACACACACACACACACATTACACACACACACACACACAGACACACACACACACACACACACAGCCATTACACACACACTCACACACACACACTCACACAGCCATTACATACACACATACACACACACACACACACACACACATTACACACACACACTCTAACTGTTTGAGAAGATATCTGCAGTACCACAGTCTGTATAAGCCAATAACAGTGAGGAGGACTGTGGCACCATGTCACCACACAGACACACATGGACACCAGTAAAGCACAGGCATTACATTACATTATATTATTGGCATTTAGCAGACGCTCTTA
>CM032894.1:1958637-1966137 GCA_019176425.1 Megalops atlanticus
ACACAGCAGGTGTGAGAAAGGGGGAAAAGCAAAGGAACAAGGAGAAATAAAAACCAGGAACGCATGGCACTAAAATCCAAGAATCAATAAAACAAAAGTGGGTCATATCTAGTTATACTTGTTCTATGTGTTTGTACTGTATTGTGTGTGCATGTGTGTGAGTGTGTGTAACCTATACGTGTCTGCATGTCTGTTTGCTTGTGTGTATCTGTGTCTGAATTCTACAATGCCTCTGTTGTCCAACAGGTCAGTTTGACTGCAGTTCCCTTTCTGTGATAGGGTAACTACCCTCGCAAGTTACTCATCATCATTACACAATGCCAGCCAATCACAGCTTCTGCTCTACAGGAACAGTATCTTGCTTCGCCCCCCTTCCCATCATGCATTCTACAGGCTGTAGAACTTGAGGCTTCGGTCCATTCCGGTGGAGGTGAGGAACTGAGCGTGCTCCCCGAAGGCCACGCCTGTCACAAGTCCAGAGTGCTCTGAGAGAGAGACAGACAGAGACAGAGACAGAGGGAGAGAGGGAGGGAGGGAAAGGGGTGAATATGCAAACGTCACAAGCACAGCACTCCTGAGTAAGAGGGCAGCTCCCTCACCTGTGAAGTTGAGGACCTCAGACCACTGCTTGCAGACGTACACCCTGATGTCCGAGCCCCCGACGGCCAGGTACGTCCCGCTCTGATCGAACACCAGGGACTTCACCTGAGGGAGAGAGAGAGCACAGGTCAGACACCACACTGCAGCTCTAACCCTAACCCTGCTCCTGCCCGGGACAGAGACTCTGACGGTGACCCAGTGCAGCCTGGGACTCTCACCTCATAGCTGCTGTCCAGGGGGATGGTCTTGAAGTTCTTCAGTTTTCTCAGATCCCACAGCTTCAGGGAGCAGTCCTGAGCACCTGGGAACAAAAGGATTGTTCCATTAAACACACCTGAGGGACACACACCTGAGAGACAGAGACACCTGAAAGACAGAGACACACTTGCGAGACACACTCTCTGCAAGCTCAACACCAGCCACAACAAGAACAGAGGTGTTTAAAAATCAATCCGTCCAGCACACATAGAGGACAGTGGTTTAGTTCAAAGAACACATACATGCACACAGGACAGAGAGTACACACGCACATAACCGCTGCGGAACAGGCCCAGAGCCCAGTGCACTCACCTGTGGCCAGGTAGTAGCCGTTCTCGGAGAAGGCGATGGCGGTGACGGGGCCGGAGTGGCCGGGGAAGTTGGCCACATTGGTGCGCTCCTTCAGGTCCCAAATCTTAATCTGCGAGTCTGTGGTGCCCGTCCCGAAAATCAGGCCGTCAGGATGGAACTGCGCACAGGTCAGAGCTGCAGAGAGAGCGAGTGGGGGAGAGGGTTACGCGCGCGCACACACACACACACACACACACACACACACACACACACTCTCTCAGAGTGCTTAGTGAGGGTGATTCCAATGTAAAGGAAAGGAGAGACTCACCACAGCCTGCAGTCTCATCTGTAACCTTGGTGAGGACACGGCCGGTCTGGATATCAGAGAAGGCCCAGTACTGAGGGAGAGGGGAGACTGTTACTCACTGAGACACAGGGTGTTCTAATACAAGTATGAGTTTGTGTGTGTGAGTGTGTGAGAGCGTGTGTGCACCTGGTCCTCGGAGGAGCTCAGCAGGTAGTCTCCGGTGGCGTGGAGGGACAGCCCGGTCACACCGGCCTCGTGGGCTCGGACCACCTGCACGCAGTTGCCCCCGGAAACGGACCACACCCGGATGGTGCTGTCAGGAGAGGCGGAGAACACCACCGACTGCAGGAGAGAGAGGAGGGGAGGAGAGGGTTAACCCCTCGCCGCACACACCCACAGACGCTCTCCGCACTGACACCGCACGGCGTCTGCACCTCACCTGCGACGGGTGGTAGATGACAGAGGTGACTTTTTTGGTGTGTCCTTTCAGAGTGGCCACTATCTGCTCCTCTCTCTTATCAAACACCACCACGTTCTTATCCGCCCCGCCTGCAGAGAGAGGGAGAGAGAGAGAGAGAGGGTCAATGCAGTACAGTACAGATACAGAGACTGACTGGACACTGTAGTAAATTGCACAGACAAGATCATCAGACAAACAATTACATCAGGGCAGATGAAAGGCAGAGGGAATGCAGAGAGGCAGAGGAAACAGGAAGTGACATCAAACTGACCAGTGAGCACTTTGTTGGTGTCTGTGGGGCACAAGTCCAGAGCGAGGATACCAGGAACACTGGCACTGTGGAGACCCTGAGAGAGAGAGAGAACACACACCCATATCAGGCCTGCTGTACCACACACACGCACACACACACACCCATATCAGGCCTGCTTTACCACACACACACGCACACACACACACCCATATCAGGCCTTTACCACACATACACCCATATCAGGCCTGCTTTACCACACACACACACACACACACAAACACACCCATATCAGGCCTGCTTTACCACACACACACCCCCATATCAGGCCTTTACCACACACACACCCATATCAGGCCTGCTTTACCACACACACACGCGCGCACACACACTCTCTCTCACACACACATGCGCGCACACACACACACATGCGCGCACACACACACGCGCGCACACACACACACTCTCTCTCACGTGCACGCACGCACACACACACATGCGCACACACGCACGCATGCACGCACACACACACATTCTCTCACACACTCACCGCGTGGGAGGCCACTTGGCGGTACTTGGTGAGGTCCTCGGCTCGCACCAGCTCCTCTGGCACAGTCTTCCCCCTCTGCAACAGGAGACAGAGCTGCTACTCCAACACAGGGCCGACTCCACACCCAGCACCCCAACACTCACAGCCAGCACCCCAACACAGGGCCGACTCCACACCCAGCACCCCAACACAGGGCCGACTCCACACCCACACCCAACACAGGGCCGACTCCACACCCACACCCAACACCCCAACACTCACACCCAGCACCCCAACACAGGGCCGACTCCACACTCACACCCAGCACCCCAACACACTCTTTACTCCCCCAGCTGTGTGCAGCTCTGAGACACGCGTGCAGATGCAGCTCCTCTGCAGTGTCTCTTACCTTCTTTCTCTCTGTGGTCAGGACTGTCGCCTTGTCTTGCAGCTGCAGAGAGAGGAAGATGTGTCATAACCTGTCCCCGCCCCCTTCCCACAATCCTTCACTTCCCTTTTCCTGAATTACAGAGTAGCTGCTCCTGAGACAGCTTCGTGAATAAACAGCGCAATATCGCCCCGTAAATGGAAAAAAAACGTCAGTGAAGCTTATTAAAAGATGTTACAAAGTCCTTAAAGGGTGTAATATGTAATATATTTCCCACCGTGTTCTCTCATGAAGTGACACTGGCAATGCAAATCAACCATTATGTAACAGCATGCTTAAGTGGGGCTCACTGCATTTGTTTCAGGACAAACAAACTGCACACCGTGGTCCTATTCCACAGTTCTGCCAGCACACAGGAAGAGCACTGTAATGCTTATGTTCCTGCTGATTAGGTTGATATGTCTGTGGTTACTGTGGGCAGAGTTCTTTTACCTTCTGGATGATCTCTGGGGTCATTCCCACCTGCTCACTGACCTCCATTGGCTCACCTCCACCAGCCTGAGAGAGAGAGGGAGGGAGAGGGAGAGAGGGCAAGGGGGAGAGAGAAGGAGGGAGGGAGAGGGGGAGGAGAGAGCACAACACATCTAAGATACAGCTTCATGCTTGCATCCTTAGACACTCTGCTTTAGCTGAAATTTGACACTCGCACACTGGATAAAAACTACCCGCGTCCTCCACCCCGCCACCCACACCATCACCGCACAGTCACCCGGAGTTTGGGCCAATCACTCACCGCGGCTGGCGGCTGAGAGGCGGGAACAGCCTGGGGGACGACCAATCCGGCCTGAGGCTTCAGGGTGGCCAGAGCTGTGGAGAGAGAGAGAGGGACGAATCAGAGCCGAGCCGTGACCCGCTGCGAGCGGCAGGGGAGAGAGGGGTGCAGCGACGCCCCAGGGCGGGCGCAGGGCCTACCCTCTCGGGCGGCGGTGACCTCCTTGGTGAGGCGGGCGATGACTCGACAGGCGGCGTCGTGCTGGTACAGGGCGTGAGAGAGCTCCTGCCGGGTCGTCTGCAGCTGCTGCCTCAGGGTGAAACTGTGCAGCATCACTGCATCCTGACAGAGAGAGAGAGAGAGAGAGAGGGGTAATACTGCGCTGCACTGAGAGAGAGAGAGAGAGAGAGAGAGAGAGAGAGAGAGAGAGAGAGAGAGAGAGGGGTAATACAGCACTGCACTGAGAGAGAGAGAGAGAGAGAGAGAGAGATAATACAGCACTACACATTAACACTGCACTGTGAGAGAGGGGTAATACAGTAAAGATACAGTGACTGAAAGGGGACATTAGAGTACATTAACACTGCACTGAGGGAGGGTAAGAGGGCAGCACAGACAGGCTGGCAGGGTGCAGTGGGGGTGGGAGGGGGCAGAGGGGGAGAGGACTGACCCACTCGTCCTGCAGGGCCTTGAGGATGGCCGGGATGCTGGTGGCAGAGGGAGCCTTGGGCCGCACCGGGTGCGAGACTGAGAGAGAGAGAGACATCTTCACACAGAGCCACTCTCTGACGTCAGCTCCAAAAAACCCCACTTCCTCACAAACATCATCTTTTACTGTTTAATGTGCTTAATCTCATAATCTCATAATCTCTCAGATGCCTGCACCCACGGAATTAAAGGTTTGTAGGTTCAGTGGTGGCTCTGCTGATGTGGGATTGAGAAAGGTCAAATGGACGACATCGCAATGTGGTCTAACAATGGATGATTTCTGCAATATAAGTGGGCAATAAATGCTGCCCTCAGTATGGGCATCTGTTACTCAGCAAATTATGGAAAAACACCCTGTGAAACAAGACAGCTCCCTCAAACAACAGTCCACTTCTGGAAATTAATTTCCTTGTGTAGTCCCTATTGTAAAGAACAGACACACAGACCCGACCCTGCAAGCACACTCACACACAATTCTCTCGGGCATATTCGCTCACGCACACACGCACCCTTGATGTCGATGAGCTGCTCCTCGGACAGGGGCTGGCCATTGATGGGGTCGGCCCCGTTCTCGGCGATGTACTTCTCGATGAGCCGCCGCTCGAACACCTGGTTGGAGACGGGCGAGACGCAGGGCCTCTCCGGGACCTCGTTACAGACTGCAACGGCAAGACACGCCGTGACTCACAGATCCAGAGTCACACAAAGACACGCTGTGACTCACAGCTCCAGAACACAAAGACGCGCCGTGACTCACAGCTCCAGAGTCACACACGCCCGGGCCGTGTCGCCCTGACTGACCCGCTCAGTCGCGGCACTGACTCTCCTGCACACACGGCGGAGGGGGTGCGTGACGCACACAGCGGATGGGGTGCGCACGCACCCTGCCCATAGACTGCACCTCCACTCACTCTCCTGCTTTGGCTTTAGCTTTGTTTCAGTCCAGTTTTCCACGCTGAACCATGAACAAACCACACGCTCCTCCTGACAGAGCAGATTTTTCTACATTATTCTTGTCTTGAGCTCCAAAGCTACCCCTCTCACTACGAGAGGCAGAAACACCCCCTCCTCTGTAAGGGCAGCTCCACTCCCTGGTGTAGCGGATTTGAAACCCAAAGGTTGAACTGCCTCAATAAATACCAAGCTGTATAAAGATGTAGATGATATAACACTGTAACACATTGCAAAGTACCACATCAGGCCAGCAACGTGGAACCACTAGAAAAGCAAAGCACTCCCATCTCAGACTACATTTCCTAAACATCTCATGGGAGAGACACTGTAGCCACGCCATTCACAAATAAAGATTTAAGTACTTTTGTCCGACTGATGATCTCCAGGCCCTTACTGGGGTGAAATTTGGAACTGAGCCCTGCTGTCTTCAAACGGTCAAAGAATTTTCTCAACAGGATTTTGTCATCCTTCCTTCAGTGTAATGCTAGGTAGCTGGCAGTGAGGTTAGCCTGCTCCACACTGGAGGAAGGGCAATCAGACTCTACCGCTCACAGGACTGAGTTTAGAATGCTAGCGCTGATACCATAAAACATAATTCAAATTACGGTTTCAAGAGTCTGCTCACTGAACAAGAATGAAAGCCGTCAGCCTCCGTATCAACGACAGTGAAAACGATCAGGACTTACAAAAGTAAAAATGTAAGTATGACATTTTTCATTAAACTCTTGGAGTAACAAACGTAAGCTAATTATTTTCGGGAAATGCCAATAAACCATAAAATGTAGGGACAGGACTGGAGCTACCGACCTTCTGACCCAAAGCAGCAGCGATGGGATTTAACCCGCATCGTGTTGCATTGTAAACACTCCTTCAAAATTCACAATTAATTAAAGTAAAACCACAACCTCCAGTCAGTGCAACTGTCACAAACGGGTATGTAAGTAAGCTAGCGATCAGTTACAACATTTCACAATTTCTCCGACAAAGCTAGCTGGCTAACTTGTTAGCTGACTAGCAGGACAGCCAGACAGACTATCATGTTTTAAAGTTTGTTCTTGGCAAGAAATCTCTGGATCACTATAGTCTGCTAGACAGAGAAGAAAGTGAGTTAGGCAAGCTAGCGATCGCTAGCCAGACGTAGTTAGGACTAAAACAGAAAAATATTTCCGATCGGCCAAACAACATATCGAAACATGTTAAATTTCAACAATGCAAGCATTTCATTCCTGAAGGCCATTCATTTGAACTTACTTGCACAAACTAAAGACATCTTCCGAAAACCGCAGTTTGTCCGATCAGACAGTGACAATACCTAAGTGAACAACCTGTTCTTCTTAGCAGATCGTTGATTTATCAAATATATTCTCTGATTGTTTTTCCTCTGTGTATTTATTTATTTTTACGTGTTTTTTTGCGTGCTTTCCTGTTCCAACGACAAGCTCATGCACGTTGCGCGTCGAACGTTGCCGCGTTGCCCACTGCATGCCGGGATTGCACGTGTCCTCCAGCCCCACCCCTAAATCTGTCAAGCCAATTGGCGACGAGTCTGCGGAGGCATTGGTCCTCCAGTACCCGCCTCTGAAGCGCGAGTAACCAATCTTAAAGCATATTGCTCTCAGTGCCCGCCTTAGATGAGACATTGCGTGAACTTTATAGGCGAATTTGAATGTCTGTTGTAAAGCCTGTCATTTGGGTGTATGGTCGCGAAGCCATCCTCTCCTTCCTTTCCCCTGAACTCCAGCTTTCTGCAGTCCGCCAACCCGGGGTCTGACTTCACATCCACATGAACAGCGAGACAGTGGAGTTTGCTCTAATCTATAGCCTGACACTTTTTAATGTTTGTGAGTTAGGGTGAGACGGCAAGGCCAGGTCCGACAGCCTGCGCTCAGTGATGTCACCCTACACTGTTCAAAGGACTCCCGTTGCCGAGCGGTTTGATCCACATCACCACTAAAAGCAGCAAGCTCTTGCCCAGTCAAGACA
>CM032894.1:2573637-2858637 GCA_019176425.1 Megalops atlanticus
CCTTGTAGTTACTTGGTTTTTTCCCCCCATTTCATTGTGATGTTTGTTGTTCATTCTAAACCTGGGGTTAGCCTCTGAGACAGACCCCTGGAGCTCAATGGCAGCCATAAAGAGAGGCAGATATCACCGGCATGCGTCTGGCATTATGATTCATCCTGGATTAACAGGAGTGGAATTACATCACATATCAATACATTACTTACTTAGTTACATATTGCTAACCCTTGAGGTTGATCAATTTTGGATCAGTTACACCCAGAATGTAAACGTTTGCCAAGACAGCATGACAGCTCTATGCTCTTAGATAGTGATCACAGTGACATGTACCTGTGTCTTAATTACTGATATTGTTTAATGGAGGCTCTCCTTCTTTGTAGCAGATGCTACAGGCTTCTTACATAGTTTATATTCTTGTTACCAACAGGTTTTGAAACCAGCTTCTTATATGCTGCACCATTCTGCATGTATTGCACATCTTGAATAAAAATATTTTGAACTAAATTTCTTGATTGGCTGAGTGATTGCAGCATTGCATAATTACTTCATTTATTGAGGTGATCATTCACAAAAACTGAAATGTAATCCTTCCTTGTCCCCTCTCTGTCCCTCCATCTCCCCCTCTCTCTCCCTCTCTCTCCCCCTCCCTCTCAGTCTCTCTTCACACGCAGTGGAGGAATCTCCACTCTCTTCCTGTGGGCGAGCATGAGAGCGGTACCCTTCTCGTAGTACGCGCTCTCATTCACAAAGAGCGCGTAGAGAGGCTCCTCTCCCCTGTACCTCTCCGTCTCTCCAGAGAACGACAGGAACAGGGGATCACCTGGGTGCAGCAGGCAGAAGTCACGGTCCTGAGAGAGAGAGAGAGAGAGAGAGAGGAGGAGAGAGAGAGAGAGGGAGAGAGAGAGAGGAGGGGAGAGGGAGAGAGAGAGAAAGAGAGGAAGAGAGAAGAAGAGTCGTGCAACTTTAATGCATTCATATTTCTCCTTTTTATCTAATAAGTCTTTCATGCCAAGAGTGGTCAGCAAAATATTGCTAATCTTCTGTGTAGGCGACAACACAAAATTATTTTTAGACTTGAGGTGTCAGAGAGAGGAAGTGAGAGAGAAAGTGAGAGAATGTGAAACAGGGAGAGACAGCATACAAGAGGGAGAGGCTGAATGAGAGAGAAAGAGATAGAGAGGGAGAACTGGTAGGTGTAGAGGGGTAAGAATTATTGTTTGTACCTGAAGTTGAGGATGAATGACACCTGTGATGTCATGCGTCTCTGGGTCTCTTGGATAATCAATATTCCTCACAGCAGTGTGCACCTCCACCACTCCCCCCTCAAACTCTGCACCTGAGAGACTCAGAGAGACACAGCACTGTCACCAGGTGACCACATGTCTGTAGGTGAAGAGTGGCTTTCTTAAAAGCATGAAATGCAATGCAAGTACTCTAACACACACCAGAATACAAATCTGGTAGTGTTACTGCCAAGTAGTAAAGCAACAATAAAGTGTTATGAATCTAAATTCTGGGGGAAGCAGTTCAGGTACCTGAGTTGAAGAGCTGGATCCATTCCAGCATCAGCTGGACTCCCTCCTTCATGGCGTTCAAGATGTCAGCTCTGACCAGACCGTGAGGCTGTGGGCCAATCTCTATGGCTACACAAATCACATACAACTCACCAGAGTGTCTGTTCGGTGTATTATGCATTATAATTCCACATGCACACATGGAAGGTAACACACACACACACACAAAATGCAGACCGCTTACACAGGTCGTGTTTGCCCACAGATGCCAGGAAGTAGGTGTCATCAGGAGGGACATTAAGGTTGAGGAGCCTCACAGGAACTGAGGATATTTTCATCTAAGAGCACAACAATGTCCCATTTATCTCCTAGTAGCAATGACAGTTTGAATCCAGAAAAAGCGCGTTAATGTGGATAGCAGCATTTAAATTACTTTCTCCCTCATGTTATCGACCAGCTATTTAATGAGCTGATGGAAAAGCATTTCTAACTAAAAGTGCAAACGGTGGAAACAAGATGGAGGGTTCAGAAAACCACATCACTAGGAACCATGTTTTACAAGTAACCATAATGTGGCCAGAATATTGAAGAACTGTGAACATGACATGACCACATTACCAGAAACTTATTCAGAATGCAATATACCAAATAAGGTTGAGTGGTGGCGTAGCTCTAACATAGCTCTAGATACAAAGCTGAACACAATTACACTTCATGCACATCCAAAGCAAGCAAAGATGATGGATGTTCACAGACACGCTACATTTTTGAAAACTCACAGCCAATAAAAGCAAACATTTCTGAGCTGAAGCTGGATTCCCTAGCTTGGTGGTCTAATTTCTCATGTTTCCCTACACTAAGGGAAAAGAAGCAAACACCAGCAGATGCGTTATGGGACACAGCATGGAGTAATGCCTGAGGTGGAGCTGTGCAGGGATCGTTTGCTCTTGCCTTGAGGTACTTGTAGATGTGCAGGCAGATCCAATCGCAGTCGGAGTTGGAGATGAGGCACAGGCCCATGTTGGCCGTGGTGTTGTGGAGATCACAGATCAAGTCCATCGCCCCATTGCTGCCCTTCGGCCCCAGAAGGGCGTTCAGCTCCTGCGCCCGAACAACCTCGTACGGCGTCTCGCCCGAAACTGGGGTGCTGAGAGAGAGAGGGAGAGAGAGGGAAGGAGAAAGAAGCAGAGAAAGAGGAGAGAAAGAGAAAAAGAAAGAGGATTTCACATCGTCATTTTCAGCTGGGGCAGGGCCTACTCATATGAGCAAGTTACCCAAAACCCCTAAAAAAGTACCTGGAATACAGGTAAAGTGGCAGTCAGGGCACACAGTCACTCAGCATTGTAGGGTTATAGTTCTGTTTCTCTAGTGTAATTTTACTGTGTGACTCAACACAAGAAAAATATTCTCATTGACATTGTGTGGTCAATGAGAACTTTGACCACACAATTACTCCAGTCAATATCAATTAGTTCTGCAGCTTGAGCAGTAGACCAGGCAACTTTTCTAGCTATTATTGTACTTGTTATTATATTTTGCACTAAAATGCCTAATTTGGGCATCCCCCATTTTATGCAACACTTCTTCCATCATGTCACAGTCCAAATAGAAACATCTTTGTATTGATTTTGCCCAAGCAGTGAGCTCCTCATACACAGACAGGAATCATCTGTAGCACCACCAGGCAAGCACCTGTTAGCCTTCTGTTTCCTCTGGTTAATGAGCAGGAATTGAAACCAAAAGATTGCCGGTTTGATTTCCCACAGGGGCACTGCTGGGTACTTAACCCAGAGTTGCTGCAGTAAATATCCAGCTGTATAAATGGATAACATTGTAAAAAAAAAAAAAACTGTAAATGATGTAAGTCGCTCTGGATAAGAGTGTCTGCTAAATGCCAGTCATGTAATGTAATGGACACCTGGCCAGGCTGAAGCTGCTCTGACCTTCCTCTTCGTGATAACAGCTGTCACCACACGCATTTATTCACCATGAATGGTGTGTGTGGGTAACCTTGCAATCTAGCCAATGCTGTTGGGGCAATTACCTCATTAACCATATTATTCACCAAACAGCATCCCCGTTATCTCAGTTCATCAGTTTTCCCCGGTCATCAGCAGTGGCAGTACCCCGTCTCACCTGAGGGTGGCGGTAGTGAAGCAGCGGTTGAGGTCCTTCTCTACATATCTCCTGCACTGCTGCACCGCGCGCGGGTTCGACATCACGGTCGTCACGGCGACAGACTCCGCCTCCAGCTTCTTCTTCTTCTTCTGCCACTCTCGCACCAGGTAGACTCCAGACAGCTCGTTGCCATGGGTACCGCCACAAAAGGCCACCCGGGGCAAGGCTGGAAGACTGACTGGCTCCATCTAGTGGACAGGGAGGGGTGTTGATCATGACAGGGCTGTGAGTGTAGATTCTCTTTTTGTGCCTCATTTTGGCAGAGGCTTTGATGTAGGCAAATGGACAGTTACTTTCCTCACAATAAAGTTAGCAGGGCAATTGTTGGTGCAATCTGCCTCGTAAAAAACACAGCGTGCAGGACAAATTGCAAAATATACAGAAATATATGAATATATTTTGTGACTAATATACAAGTACAAGTAGTTTAATGTGTATGGTCCTGAACAGTCACGTATTCCACATTGATAAGGTGAGTTGGGAGAGGGGATTGGGGTGGGGTTAGGAATGTGGGGGCCATGAAGATGCAGGGTAACCAAGCAACAGTCAGTAAGTTGCAGATCATCCACACTGCCCCACCGAGGTACACACCCTCTGTGTGTCCATACAAACAAGGTGTTGTTTCGTTCAGTATGCCTTTAAGAAAAAGGTTTATTTATTGTATGGTGTAAGTGTAGGTAACAAGGTAATGCTCTGCATGGTTTGACTTCAGGAAACAGGATCTTTTATTGTTCAGTGTGAAGCCTCTGTCCATCTCTGACCATCATAAAGGTTGAATCAATGACCGCATGCTCCTGCCCTCTGAACCTTGACCTTTTCAGTATGTTCCTGGGTGCCCCATTGGCTTCACTTGATTTAGTGCAAATATGATGATCAGAGTTGATATTTTAGCATGCTGTATTACTGCATCATAAACTGTATGTTATTATATTTTTTCCTGGGAATCTGCTCATGCTCTTTGTTGCCCTGGGTAAGGATGTCACCGAGTGACAAATAAAGATCCTGTTTAACTATCTAATGCTCTCACTCAGTACTGCTTTCTGTGCTTATTGTTCAGCGTTGGGCATAGACTACCATGTTTTCCCTCAGGAGGACCTTTACTGCAGCTGTGGAGCTATGCCTCAGGGTCTCTGCTACAGCAGGACTCAAACCCACAATCCCCCACCACCCCTCAAGGTCCAAAAAACACTTTTTAAGGTCACGTGCCGGATTCCTGTCATTCATTCATTGCCATTGATTCAGTCATCTGGTTACCGTCTGGTTACACACAAAGGGGACGCTTGTGAAAGCTGACTGATTGCTGACAGTTTTAAAGCACAGACAGCCGTGATGTGTTAGATAAGAGAGCAGGCAGTCAGAGTGGGTCAGGGGAGAGAAGAGGCAATACCAGATACACAGGTTTTTAGCACAGCAACAACTGGGGCTTTCTCTCTCTCTCTCTCTCTCTCTCTCTCTGTCTCTCTCTCTCTCTCTCTCACACACACACACACACACATTCCCATATATCAGGGACAATCATAGACAATCATGCACATACAAAATTGCTGTGACACTGTTGCTCCAGCATTGCTGACATGTTGTGTGAATGTTTGCTGTCTCTCCAAGTGGCAGGGGAGCTCTGTTAAATAAAGCTTCCACCCACAGCTTAGATCTGTATACTGGTGAGTATGGGGGGAAATAATCGATCAAAATCAATGTTTTGTTGCCAGTATTTCAGGTATTTTGATAATATCATGTTGAGTTAATTATGTCACATGCATAATAGAAATGGAGACCCGTGATGGTTTCAATTGCCTTATCAAAAATATACTCTGCCATGAGAAAGCAGATACCTCACAAACAACCCCTGAATTACCCGCAGTTGTGAAATATTGAAGAAAATGCACAGCTTGTGTCATCTTACCTTGCAGTTGAGGTGAACGTCAGCTTCTTATCTTCTCTCACTCTCTCCCCCTCTCTCACACTCTCTCACACACTCTTTCTGCCGTTCCTCTATTTGGCTCCTGCTTGCTATGACCTTTGGAGCTGAACTTTGGCAGAGCGAAGGCCCTGTCATTAACACTTGCACTCCGCCACCTGTAACCACAACTTAGAGGAAACTGTACCCAAATAAGGAAGTAAGTAGGAAGTGCAAACTTGTAACCCAGCCCCCTTTTTCACTTCTCCCCTCCCCCTTTCTCTCTCTGTCTCTGTCTCTTTCTCTTCTTCATTGCCTCCAGCCTCCTTCCACTCGCAGGAAACAGGTGCTTCAGATACTGTAGACTCTTAATCCTGTTTGGTCCGATTTGGGTGCACAGCTCACAGACACATGACTCAGGGATTTACAGAGATACACAGACACACACACATACCCCACACACACACACACACACACACACCATACCATACACACACACACACACACCACACACACACACACACACGCACACACACACACACACACACACACCCCCCACACACACACACACATACCACACACACACACACACATACCATACACGCATACACACACACACACACCACACACACACACACACACACACACACCACACACACGCACACACACCCACACACACACACCCACACACACACACACATACCACACACACACACACACACACACACATACCACACACACACACACACATACCACACACACACACACACACACACCCACACACACACACATACCACACACACACACACACACACACATACCACACACACACACACACACACACACACACACACACACACACACACACACACACACACACACACATACCACACACACACACACATACCACACACACACACACACCCACACACATACCACACACACACACACGCATACCATACACATACACACGCACACACCCACACACACACACATACCACACACACACACACACACACACACACATGCACACACCCACACACACACACACACACACACATACCACACACATACACACATACCATACACATACACACATACCATACACATACATACACACATACGCACACACACACACACACACACACACACACACACACACACATACCACACACATACACACATACCATACACACATACACATACATACACACATACGCACACACACACACACACACACACACACACACACACACACACACACACACACGCACACAGACCTGTCCTGGTGGAAGTCCCCTAGAGGAAGTACATCAACAGAATCTTCCATGTGTCCAGGCCAGCAGAACAGTGTGGGGCTTAACACCTGACCCTGATATCCTTTGCACCTGAGGGACTGAACAATGGCCCCACCTGGCTTTACCTGACTGATATCTGCATTTTAATCAAAATAACCCTGGTGATGAATGCCATTTATCAATGTGATGTGTCAATCATCATACACCACAGAGAGATCATGTTAATGATTTATGTTTTATTATGTAATATTGTTGGTTAACTTTACATTGTTAAACAATACCGGTGCACATTCACTGTAACTCACAATTACAATGTTATTACTGTGTAATGGCATATAGTTACACCCTACCAAAGTGGTTGTACAATGAAATATCCAATTTATTATTAATATGATTTAAATTTAATGAAAAAGACATGTTAGATAACTATTTACAGCATGTAGCTATTGAACCCTATAAATAGCAGTACATGTTGTTAATGGGTAATGGCATGAAGTTATATTCCTGTTACCAATTCAGTTACAACGTAACTACAGTGGTATACATGCAAGTTAATGTAGAAGATTGGTGATTGGTAGACTTTTTCAAGTGTTAGTATGGGAGTGATTCTGTCCCAGTTTTTCACAATGCACGACTCATTCCTACACTAGCTGATTTTATGAATGAAGTGCACAACATTTTAAGCAAATGCTTGTGAATGCTTTATCTGCAGTTGGGATGGATTGAAGGAGTTACATGTTTCATTTATAGATATGCATTATGCATTAAAGATAATGTCATACTGAGACTTGGCAGGAGATGCCTACCAGGTTATTGAATAAACACTGACATTTTTTTTAAATAATTAAATATAGTGACTTAAAGCTGATCATTTTCTGTAAAGATTTTGGTGAATACAGCATACCACTTTAAAGAGGCAGTTTTAACATTTGTAGTGTGTGTGTGTGTGTGTGTGTGTGTGTGTGTGTGTGTGTGTGTGTGTGTGTGTGTGTGTGGTGTGTGTGTGTGTGTATTGTAGTATTACAGTGTGTGTCCCAGGACACAGGGACAGAAACACAGAGAGGCGGCCAGCAGTACCAACATACTGGAGCTCACAGAGTCACCAGAACTGGGGGCAGGACAGAGAGGGAGAGAGAGAAGGAGAGAGAAAGAAAATGAACATATGTGTTAGTGTGTTAATTTAGTTATTGATATAAAACAAACAAAAATAATTTTAACAGTTAACTTTGCTTGCTAATGTCCTATATGTCTTTCAATAATTACCAGCTGCATTCCTGCTGCCTTCCAACTCAGTGGAAGCATATGGGTGTGATTTTTACATTCAAATGATTTTTGTGCATGAAACACACACACAAAGTCAGATTTAATTACTCCTAAAATCCATGATGCATCTTCCTGAAAGCTCATTTACAGAAAATAAAATGCATTATTTGCAAACAATAACTTTGCTCTGTAGAATGCAATTAAGATTAAAGTATACTGTTAAAAAAAACCAATGCATATATGTTTTTCTCTTTAAAAAATAGTATATGTATATATTACAGTATATGGTATATTTATTTGGTCATTATGTATGGGACATAATTGGACCATCCTGGTCTTTGGCCTTGAGCAGGACAGCTGAACTTGTTATTTTTGAAATAAAAACAATGCTTTGTTTATTACTAGCTACACAGTATTTCTCCTCAGTCTGTCAGCACACATTAGCACAGGTTGTAAGACTGTGTCAAGGAGCTAAACCAGTAACCTTTTGGTTACAAGCACTGCTCTTTCCCACTTTGCTATCATGGATAATGTAGCAATGTATGCATTTTATACCCATGTGCCCCCTAGACCTCATGCCCTTTAGTCAACAGACAAATTCATCATCAAAGTCTGTGCTCCACAGGGTATGTTGATCCCGGTGTGTGGTTTTGGACCATGCCTCTGTTATGATTTCCTAGTGAGGAAGCAGAAACTTCGATAAGGCTTCCGTTCTGCCGATTTGTGGCATTTCACTCCTGTTCCACCACAAGTGAAGTTACGTGATTGATAACAATGAGCTGGCGCGGTGTTTCCTGTCTATGTGGAGAGGCCGTTGTTGAGACGAGAATTCTCAAAAGTGCTGCCTAAATAAGGTGAACCATTTGATCATAACGTGAACTCTGGTTCATTTGGTAAGCCAACACCTTGGAAATGTACGAGACCAAAGAAGCATTTCACGGAGAGAGGCTTCCCCCTTGTTTGGGGATTCTATGCAGATTTGAACGGTCTCAGTCTGTCGCGCAAATGCTTTGGGGTCATCAGCTTCACTTTGTAGGGTCCAGCAAGCGGCCTCCCCTCACATGGATTAGACTTTTACAGACTTACCTGGGGAAGAGGTAACAGTCGTGGTAGCTGTGAAAGAGCGTGTGGTTCAGAGTGATCTCTGTGTAATTGTCGTGGGTCTTCACATCCTCCACCGTAAACACCTCGAAAGGAGGGATCAGGAGTCCAGTTTCGTTGATGCTGCAGGCGCGGTTCGCGTTCACGACCGCTCTGGCCGCCTTGACCCCTGCGCAGCTGGTGATGCGAAAAAGGGTTCCTGCTGCGTGGCTTTCCCCCGTCGTGGTGGAAACGAACCGGCCGAACCGCACCTGCTCCCCGACCCGGGCCCCGTAGCGGTGCTCTGAGCTGTGGCTCACTGTGCGGCACTGGTTCGGCTGCAGCAGCCGCAGCGCCTCCGTCAGCAGGAAGTGGAGGGACTTGTAGGGGAAGCTGCTGCTGTAGACGCTGCTGTTCGCACCCTGGGACTCGACCGCTGAATCGAAGTCTTTGAGGAATCTTTTGCCTGCGTGGCTGTACACCTGCATGGCCAGCGTGTGCTCCTGTCTGCCGCCTGGGACGGTTTTGCCACATTTTACTGATCTCCACGCCTCCCTGAATGCAACGTTACTCTTCAGCTCCTGCTCCAGCAGCCCCCCCTTCCCCATGACCTTCTCCCGCATCTCTGCCTGACACCCTGAGAACCGATCATCCACTGCACTGGGAGACATGCTCATCTGCCTCTCCTCTGGAGTCACCTGCAGTACAGAGAGGAGAGCACACCCAGTGTGTACAGACATACAGATGGCTGGACCGACTAACAGACAGACAGACAGACTCACAGATATTTAGGTAAATAGACAGAGAGATGGATGGATACTGACATGAAAATGTAGACTGACTCACTGTCAGATAGGTAGACGGTGATACAGACAGACAAACGGATAGATAGATAGATAGATAGATAGATAGATAGATAGATAGATAGATAGATAGATAGATAGATAGATAGATACATAGATAGATAGATAGATAGATAGATAGAATGAACTTACAGTTCGTGTGACTGCTGTGATGAGCAGCAGTGTGAAGAGTGTCTCTCCTTGGCCTCTCATTACCTCTGCAATGTCGCCCTCTGCTGTACTGGAGGTGAAAGGAAAATAGGAAGAGATAGACTGACAGAAAGAAACTGAGGGAGAATGCTTTAAGTGAGAAATATAAAACAGACAGCAGGAAAATGAAAGAAACCAGAGAAAACAGAGAATCAATAAATGAAGGACTGATAACCCTTCATGTTACAATCAATCTAACTCCTGTTAGTCCATTTTGATTACATCATTCAACTGTGGGCAACCAGCAGGTGTCTAAACTGCACCTGAAACTAGTGGTGTGGAAAGACAACTGATTAGAAATAATTCCCATCTTATTCTCTTCATATGGTGAAGGGCTTTAATGATTATTATTCTGTTTTGATTTTGAAAATTGCAAAGACAAAGGAGACACTGGGAATTTACACTGTCCCAAACAATAATAACTTCAGTGCAGACGGACAGACTCTTGCACAAACACAACGGCGCTCTGGTTCTCAGGACGGTAATTCTGTATTGTTACTATGTCCTTATGTCACAATACCATGTCTTCCCATTTATTAAACGTTACCATAATGTTATTAGAAGGTATTACAATGATGATAGGTGTCCATCACAGCAGACTGAGAAAAGTATAGAGGACAGTAACAGTGCCAAACAGTGGCTACAGCACTGAATTTCAGTGCTCCAGGTAAAATCCAGCTACTTTAATGCGTCAGGATCTGTAACTATAAGCTTTGACTATGGTCAGTTGTTCTGAGCAAGGATCCCTGCCAAGGTCATGAATAAAGCAATGTAAAGAAGAGGAACTTGTCTTACCGTCAGAGCTGCTTGGTATCCAGAAAGAAAATCTGTTTTCCAGTTAAAGGGGTGTTCCCAACGCTCCACAATAACACTTCCGCTTCACCTCCCTGGGTACCACTGACTACAGGAAATTTTGTTCCTTATCTTATTCTTCACCTTTTCCTTCCTTTCGGCTAAGGAGGTGTCAGAAGAAGCACTGAGTCACTGAGCGAAGCTTAGTCAGAGGTTCAGAAAAGAGTATTACAGTACAATCAAAGTGGTCTAGATTTCCCTAAACCTAAATCTGGCCGTGCAACCTAAAGCAATGATAATTAATTGAGTGGGCATTACAAAGTGTGAGCACTACAAAGTGGAATGCATCAAACAGGAGAAAATGCTACTGAAATTTTATTTCAATATGGAATGTTGATGTTGAAGGAATCTTTAAAATTTAGCATTGATTAATAACTGCCAACCTGGCTAATCAGCAACTTCACTTGATCATTTGCCTTTTTGCAAGTTTGGTTTTATCTGACTTTATACTTTATGTTTATGATAAGCTGACAGCACTGAATAAGGCTTGGCTAGCCACTTGATTGCTCACTTATTATCTAGCCAGCTAACGTCAGCTCCTTAGTTACCTTGCAACAATGTGCTCATTGGCCAAACTTATTCACTGATTCATGCGTGTCATAGTTCTTTTCCTGAATTCCTATTGTCAGTCACACTGTAGATCGGGGGGGTAGGTGGCTAATGGTGTGCCACCATCCCTAATGTTCCCCACCATGCAGACTCACTCTACTAGCACAATAACCTCACTGATAAAATTTAACAGCCTGAAAGGTGCTGGCTATTAACTGTGTGGCTATGCTTGTGAGTGAATTACTTTATCCCTATTGCCAGCTGTCTCAATGAAAGCAATTTGTGGCAACAGAACTAATGTCACTGCAAACAAGTGGACATGTGAGGGTAAATAAATAATGTTTTCTCTCAATGAATTCAACAATATGTGTTAATACTACTCAAATGGTTTCCTATTTGTCCCTTGGTTCAATGTCTATATACAAGTATTGAAATAATTAGCTTGATACAACTCTACTGTGGCCAAAGAAGTATCATTAGTTACCTCCAATGACAATTAGCAAGCTAGTTAGCCTAAACTGAAGGTTTTAATCCAAAAGCTGTACAAAAAAATAACGTCTTCCATAAGAAAATACGTAACAGCGTGGCATAAAAGTGGAATCGTGATCAAAAAGGTTTAAAAGGTTTGAAACATGCTGAATTCCTGTTTTCTACAGGACAACATGCTTCCATACAACCACTAGAGGTGTTTACGCGCGCATGCGCCGTGCAGGCTCTGTAAAGCACTTCTTGTGAAGCCCGGTTACGGTGTGTGTGTAGATGGCATTTTCCAGGCAGAGGTGTAGGACTGAACTGCAACTTCAGGTGTCTCTCTCTCAGTCGCTGACGTGAGGCGCCAGGAAAGCAATAAACCAAAATATTATATTAATAAGATAGATGATATTTTGTTTGCTGAAGGAGTATGCCAGCGAAACTGTGAGCGCCGGCAGTTCCTTAAACGCGCTGTGAATTGCATCTGCTTTGGATTCACAGCAGGCTGCAGATGCGTCGCTTTCCCTTAATAAAAGTTAATAACTGAGTTTTATTCAGCGCCTAAAATGAGTAGGGCATAGTCTTTGCCGGAGGCGTGTTGAACATGTAGCCTACTTGAAATGCCCCCGTATTTTCTAAAAGACTTAAAGAGAGATTGTATTCGAGGGAAACAAAGTGAGAGACAGGTAGCTGACCTGGTTGCAAGGTAAGATGGCGTAAGGTGTGCGTTACTGTTCTTTTACCTTATTTCATTCTTCATATTTATTTAACTCTCGTGTCTCTGTGACAATTCAGCTTTTAGTTTTTGTTGTAATCTGCTTTCTTACGGAAGTGCATGTCTTTCCCAAACAATAACGGGGCCACATTAAAAACTTTATCAGCCGTGATCAGATTTTTCTAACATGAGAACTCAGGAGAGCTGGAGACATATCGCGTTTCGTCTTGTCTTTTTGCTAATATGTCACACAATGACACTATATTTTATTAAAACATATTTCATCAACGTGTTTTATCATGGATTAAAAGCATTGGAAAAGAATAGGGGCGATAAATAAGGCAAGAGTAAGTAAATAAAACGTAAAAAATACATTTATAGCCAGGATAACAAAAAAAAGATACAACAAATAGTTAAATGATTATAAATCATTTATTAATCCTATGAAAAATAGTAGAAATAGAAAAAAAAATATTCAGGTTAAATTCAAAAAGTTTCAAATGAAAAGGTAAAAAAAAAGCTTTGCCGGTTAAGTCAAGATGAAAGTGTAGAGCATATATTCAGAGCACCCCTGCCTTTAACATTGCTGTGGCAGGCATTTTTATGTTATAGACTGATCTGTTCAGACTGCATCTTGACTCCCCTACCAAACAACAAGGCTTGAATCTGTCCCTCTCATCTCTATTACTGTAGGGTATTACTGTTTTTTTTCTTTGTTGTTGTAGTACGTCTGTTACAACACTGTTTGACCTACTGACATGCAATTGAGTTCTGTTGTTTTTTTGTTATTGTACTGTTCATGAGAGTTAATTATTACACTCTTATGTGGTCTCACTTTGTAAATCTCCCTGCATTGGAGTGTTTTCCAGTGTAAACATGTGGCAGCAGTGTGGCTGAGTGGTTAGGGCTTGGCCTCATAACTTCAAGTTGCTTTGCTAAACTCCAGGGCGGGCTTCTGCATAGAGTGTTTGCTCACACCCAGTGGGAAAAACCCATACATGCCGATCCCACAGAAAGAGATTTCCAGAAATAGAGCACAGCGTTCAGTAAGTGAATGATGCATGTGAGGGGTAGGAGTCTAAGGCAGCCATGGGAGCAGGGTTTAAGGCCCCACCCCTGTCAGCTTCAGAGTCAGAAAGCACAGACAGAGGCAGAAGAGACACAGAGGAGCAAAGGCTCTGGAAACAGATGATATCAGAGGGTGTTTGCAGGTGGGATACTTACATCTGCAGAAAGAAGAGGCAGTTTGTACGTGCCATTTTTACATCTGTAGAGATCAGTTCAGCCAGTTTGGAGTGTCTGCATATATCTGAAACCACCCACCAGCCCCCCCACCACCACCCTGTTTCTGGGAAAACGAAACAGTTGTTACACAGTGCTAGCTGTGTTACCTCAAAAGCAGACCACTTAGTTGCACAACTGCCTGCCTTAAGGCCTTAACTGTTCAGGGTATTCACATATATTCAGTGCTTGCCTGTTGTTACGGAAATAATTCTTCTGACCTTCAGCTTCACTGATTTTTTTTTTTTTTTGTGCCACGGGAGAGTGTGGTGGCCGGAGTGGTGCTGGGTACAGGCAGGAGCTGATCACTGAAAAAGGGGTCAATAAAGGTGTCTGTTTTTCAAAACTCGCCCATCTCTATCTGCACCATTTGTGTTAGTGCAGGTCACCTGCTTCCCCTTCATGTGCCTGTCTGTTCCTGCACCTGCGTCCTGTGTTGGCTACGACACTCACGCGCCTCTGCCAAAATATAGTAACAAGCTACAAAAAAAAAAAAACAGAAAAATGGCTGCTCTTGGCTCCAACCCTGTCATGATCAACACCCCTCCCTGTCCACTAGATGGAGCCAGTCAGTCTTCCAGCCTTGCCCCGGGTGGCCTTTTGTGGCGGTACCCATGGCAACGAGCTGTCTGGAGTCTACCTGGTGCGAGAGTGGCAGAAGAAGAAGAAGCTGGAGGTGGAGCCTGTCGCCGTGATGATGACCGTGATGTCGAACCCGCGCGCGGTGCAGCAGTGCAGGAGATACGTAGAGAAGGACCTCAACCGCTGCTTCACTACCGCCACCCTCAGGTGAGACGGGGTACTGCCGCTGCTGATGACCGGGGCTGTGATGTTGGTGTGAGAGATCATGGCTCTTTTTGACGACTAGTATGGTGTATGGTGAAATCATCCCTATAACCATGGGTAAATGCCAATGAGCTTAGCGTAGCCATAAATATGATTGCTTGTGAATACTTGCGTGCTGGTACTGCTGTAGTCCCAGTCCTAGCTTTGGAGCGACTGGGTCATATATGGACAGGCACTATTGAGGATGATAACGAGGAAGAGCATAGAAGCTTCAATCGGTTATCATATGATAATGTGTGAAATTCTTTCTTCTGCCTTGTTTGCTTCTTTCCCTTTCATTCCCCTGGTTCGCTCTATTTCTCTCTCTTCCTCTCATCTTGTGCTCTTCCTCACTCCCCCCCCCTCCCTCTCTCTCTCAGCACCCCAGTTTTGGGTGAGACACCGTACGAGGTTGTCCGGGCGCAGGAGCTGAACGCCCTTCTGGGGCCGAAGGGCAGCGACGGGGCGATGGACTTGATCTGTGATCTCCACAACACCATGGCCAACATGGGCCTGTGCCTCATCTCCAACTCCGACTGCGATTGGATCTGCCTGCACATCTACAAGTACCTCCAGGCAAGAGCAAACGATCCCTGCACAGCTGTGGATAAAACAATTGCTCCACTACACAGTTTTTCATCAGTAAGGGAGAAAATGAGCGTCCTCATTGGAGGGATTCACAAATAAGACTTGCAAGTAGGCAGAACGCCTATGTTAATATATTAAGGTTGGCTTAGCTTCACAACGTTTACATATTTCATTGACCACATTTTCACTGGCAATGACCAGAATGTGTAGGAATAATGGATTTGTGAATTCCAGGTGGGAGATCTCACTACTTCCATGGACACGCAGTTTAATAATGCACCAGTTTTGAGACATGGTTGTGTAACCCGGGTCCTGGAGGTTGATGGGGTCTGTGAGCATGCTTTGCTACAGGGTGGCTATCGCTGTTTTGCTGATCTGATGTGTGCCAGTGCTATCAGGAGACTAATGGGACATTATTGTGCTCTTAGATGAAGATGTCCTCAGTTCCTGTGAGGTTCCTCAGTACCAGTGTCCCTTCTGCTGAGGCCTACACCCTTGCATCTGTGGGCAAACACAGCCTGAGTGAGTTCCTGTGTGCTTGTGCGTGTGTGTGTTTGTCTGTGTTTGTGTCTGTGTGTCTGTGTTTGTTTGACTGTTTGTTCCTGTGTGTGTCAAATTTACAGTACATACAATGACTAGCATTTTCCCTCTTCTTCACTAAACATAGGTAGTCAGCAGTTGTGTAATTTAAGCTTGTCACCACCACAATGACAACCACTGAATCCATGCAGGTCCACAGGATGAGGTGCGTTCAATCCTCCAATGCGCACACACACATACCATGGCTATTTGCATCGGGAAGCCAACAGCGCTAGGATAGACACATCCTCCTTACACTCTCTGAGACGCCCATGCAAATCCCAGCATGCCGAGCGTAGAACAGTGATCTTGGCCGATCCTTCTCACCCCATTTGTTCTGCCAAAGTTGGCTCCTGGTCATTGTTGACAGGACTTGTTTCAAACCCTGGCCTTAGTGCTGACCCTGCATTTGAAGCAAGAGCCTTAGCTGTCTGAGCCACTCAGGAGCCCTCATATGATGACCTGATAAACACACGCTTTAGTGAGTCGGTTCGTGTGATTTGTGCAGTGATGGAGATTGGCCCACAGCCTCACGGTCTGGTCAGAGCTGACATCTTGAACGCCATGAAGGAGGGAGTCCAGCTGATGCTGGAATGGATCCAGCTCTTCAACTCAGGTACCTGAACTGCTTCCCCCAGAATTTAGATTCATAACACTTTATTGTTGCTTTACTACTTGGCAGTAACACTACCAGATTTGTATGCTGGTGTGTGTTAGAGTACTTGCATTGCATTTCATGCTTTTAAGAAAGCCACTCTTCACCTACAGACATGTGTTCACCTGGTGACAGTGCTGTGTCTCTCTGAGTCTCTCAGGTGCAGAGTTTGAGGGGGGAGTGGTGGAGGTGCACACTGCTGTGAGGAATATTGATTATCCAAGAGACCCAGAGACGCATGACATCACAGGTGTCATTCATCCTCAACTTCAGGTTCAAACAATTATTCCTACTCTACTCCACCTCCCTCTCTCTATCTCTTTCTCTCTCATTCAGCCTCTCCCTTTTGTCTACTCTCTCTCCCTGTTTCACCTTCTCTCACTTTCTCTCTCACTTCCTCTCTCTGACACCTCAAGTCAAATAATAATTTTGTGTCATCACCTGCATAGTGTAATAGTGTTATTTTGCCGGACACTCTTGGCATGGAAGACAAGTTAGGATAAAAAGGATAAATATGAAAGCATTGAAGCAGCACTACCCTTCCTCCCTCTCTTCCTCTCTCCTCCTCTCCTTCTCTCTCTCTCTCTCTCTCTCTCTCTCTCTCAGGACCGTGACTTCTGCCTGCTGCACCCAGGTGATCCCCTGTTCCTGTCGTTCTCCGGAGAGACGGAGAGGTACAGGGGAGAGGAGCCTCTCTACGCGCTCTTTGTGAATGAGAGCGCGTACTACTAGAAGGGTACCGCTCTCACGCTCGCCCACAGGAAGAGAGTGGAGATTCCTCCACTGCGTGTGAAGAGAGACTGAGAGGGAGGGGGAGAGAGAGGGAGAGAGAGGGGGAGATGGAGGGACAGAGAGGGGACAAGGAAGGATTACATTTCAGTCTTTGTGAATGATCACCTCAATAAATGAAGTAATTATGCAATGCTGCAATCACTCAGCCAATCAAGAAATTTAATTCAAAATATTTTTATTCAAGATGTGCAATACATGCAGAATGGTGCAGCATATAAGAAGCTGGTTTCAAAACCTGTTGGTAACAAGAATATAAACTATGTAAGAAGCCTGTAGCATCTGCTACAAAGAAGGAGAGCCTCCATTAAACAATATCAGTAATTAAGACACAGGTACATGTCACTGTGATCACTATCTAAGGGCATAGAGCTGTCATGCTGTCTTGGCAAACGTTTACATTCTGGGTGTAACTGATCCCAAACTGATCAACCCCAAGGGTTAGTAATATGTAATTCAGTAAGTAATGTATTAATGTGCTATGTAATTCCACTCCTGTTAATCCAGGATGAATCATAATGCCAAACACATGCCATTCTTTTCCTGCAACAACATACCAAAGCAGATCAGAAAGTATCTGAAAACACTGTTTTTATATATTAGTACTACATGCACAAATAATAAAAGTAAAATATGAAGCCACATCTTTGTTAGCAAAACTCTTGAGTTAAAAAGTATTCCCTTTCCCTGTCTGTTTTCTGTTCTCTCTGTCTCTTCCATCTGTGCTTCCTGTTCGCTTACTCCTTTTTATTACTTTTTTGTTGTCCTCCCTCTGGTATAAAGATAAAGTTCACTCAGGGTAAACAAAAATTACTCTGGTCCTTCTTATTCCCATCACATTGTGTCCAAATTGTTGGAAAAGCAGCCCAATTTAGCAAGTCATAGCTTCTTACATGCTAGCTAGCTATGCTTGCTAACTCATCAGTAACACTGCACTGGATGTAACTAGTTAATCTGGCAGATGAAACTCACCTGTTAGCTAATGTTAACTGTGTGCATTAGTTAGCAAACCTGAAGCCCTTGGGAGTTATGTGACAGTTAGCTAATTAGTCCCAACAAAAGCTCATAACATTCAACAATATTTTAAAAGGCAATTAAAATAGTCAGTTGATGTTGTGGTATTATTTTACATCAGCAGAATGAATGCTACCTCGTATGATGTAATATTTCACAACGTGATGGGGATTGAAGTGAAAGATGTGCCCCTTGTGCCCAAAAAGCTGTTTTGCCCCCAGGGTATTATTGGAGAACTGAAAGCTTCTGTGACTAAAGGTCAAATGATGATATTCAAGATGGTGTTCCAAAGCTTATAGGAAACACTAAGATAAGTTGTTAGTCAGCTAGCCATGTTGAAGACTAGCTAGCTTAGCACGATACATAGCTTGTAATTTCATTATCCAGTTAGGTAGTTTCTTTCTGCCCGCTGTGTGTGTGTGTGTGTGTGTGTGTGTGTGTGTGTGTGTGTGTGTGTGTGTGTGTGTGTGTGTGTGTGTGTGTGTGTGTGTGTGTGTGTGTGTAAAAATATCACAGTATCTGTCCCAGGACATGGAGACAGAGACACAGAAAGGCCACCAGTAACACCAGGCCATGGGAATGAACAGAATCACTGGAATTTAGAGGAAGAGGCCTGTGAGAGGGAGAGAGAGAGAGAGATATAAATTGAGATAAATATTGGACATGAACAAAACTGTTCACTAGATCATAATGTTTTTACTCTGAGCACTTTAATTTTCCCACACTGTTTATGGTGCCCTGGATAACAATGTCTCCCAATTCAATAATGATTAAATGATAAGGTCATCAGAGAGCGCAGGGATGTGCTGACATCATCAGACAGCGCAGATGCTGCTCTCCCTGTAATGGACTCCAGGGTCATACCTGAGTGGATACAGGGTGCAGTTGGCCAGACTTACCCGGGGAACAGGTAACAGTTGTGGTAGCTGTGAAAGCGTGTGTGGTTCAGAGTGATCTCTGTGTAACCGTCGTTGCTCTTCACATCCTCCACTTTAAACACCTCGAAAGGGGGGATCAGGAACTCGATGTCCTTGGTGGCGCAGGGCTGATTCTCCACACTCACTGCGGCTCGGCTGGTGATGATGAACAGGGTCCCAGACTTGCCTACATCTTCCTCTGCATGGCTTTGTTCTTCTCTGGTGGAGGTGAACTGCCCAAATCGCACCTCGGTTCCCACCTCCGCTTCGTATGGGTGCCTTGAGCCGCGGTACGTGGTGCGACTCTGATTCGGCTGCAGCAGCCGCAGCGCCTCCGTCAGCAGGAAGTGGAGGGACTTGTAGGGGAAGCTGCTGCTGTAGACGCTGCTGTTCGCACCTCGGGACTCGACCGCTGAATTGAAGTCTTTACGGAATGTTTTATCCGCACGGCTGTACACCTCTATCGCCCGAGCATGCTCCAGCCTGCCACCTGGGATGGCTTTGCTGCAACTTGCTTCATTCCACTTCTTCTGAAATTCACTGTTACTCTGCAGCTCCTGCTCCAGCAGCCCCCCCCTCCCCATGACCTTCTCCCGCATCTCTGCCCGACACCCTGAGAACCGATCATCCACTGCACTGGGAGACATGCTCATCTGCCTCACCCCTGAAGTCACCTGCAGTACAGAGAGGAGAGCACACTGCGTGTTGTTTTTTTGTTCACTTTTTTCTCTGAGTTTAGAATGCCTAGTATTATCACAAAGATGCCGTTCATTGCAATGACCCCCGGTAATAATCCAGGAGAGCTCAGACATACGCATGCACCAACACATGTGATGCCGAGCGCTGCTTGCCTTCACGGCACAGTCCCCATGCCAGGCTTGTGCAGACATCAGCCAGAGGGAGAAACTTCAAATTCAGTTTTATACAGGCAGATGTGTGGCCACCCGACTGACCCCTGGGGGTTGCTAATAAGTGCATCGAAGGACAAACAGCTGGCCAACCTACCCACCCATTTTGCCAGCAGAGTGAAGCTAATTTCTTTCGCTGCTGTGGGCTCCTGGTCATTGTCAGCTGACAACACAGCTGTGATCAAACCCAGGCCATAGGGCTCATCTTATGCTCAAAGCTAATGTTTGAATTGAACCCGCGCCCAGCTTGTGTGGATGTAAACTGTTAGAGCATATGAACTGCCTAGCCATATGTGACACCGGGACAAGCGATCTGTCACCGGGAGTCTCCAGTAGTTGTAAGTGCTGTTTACTTGTTTCATTGTAGTCAGACTAGTGCTGTTGCTAGCAAGGAGTTTGTTGTGTGTTTCCAGGTCCGGTACTATGTAGACATCAGGATATATGGAGACACCTGGAGGTGCACTGAGGTCCGTTTGGGGGTGCAGTGCACCCCTAAGCACCCCCATAGCACTGGGCCTGTGTGTTACCAGCATAAAGCTAACACTGGGGTCAAACCTGTGACATAGAGCTCAGCTGGCGCTCAAAGCTAACATTGTGACCACTGATCTAGTCAGGAATCTGAAAGGGCTCTCACTGAGCATGTGCAGACTAATGGACAGACACCGAAGTAAATATGTAGGCCTAATGCCTATCAGTCAGGTATATGGTGAAACGGAACAATAGCTGGATAGAGAGACAGAAAGAGTTACAGTGATAAACTTACAGTGTGTGCGATAGCTGCAACCAGCAGCAGAAGCGTGGAGAGTCTCACTCTCTGGTCTCTCATTGCCTCTGCAATGTCGCCCTCTGCTGTTCAAAGGAAGGAAGGGCGTTCAAAGGAAGACTGCCTGGAAAAAAAAAGAGAGAAAATATGAAAGATGAAAGTAAGGCCTGGAGGTGAGAAGCTAAGAGCCAATGGAAACCAGCTGTTATGCTGATGTAGCAAATAGTCATGGAGTAGAGACAGACACGTGTTTCAAGTGTGCATACTTACGGTTCTTAGAGAGAACACAGGTGTAGAATAGCATCAGAGATGTCTATTTTTTAGACAAGTTATCTTGTCTGTAGTTATCAAGAGCAATTCTGAATCCAAAGTAATTGCAACGCCTTTGATTACTTTGGGTACTGAATTGTTGCATTTACTTTGTTGCTGCTGTTACCTTGAAATAAACGTGCCATTTGACAAGATCGGTTGCAATAAGATCATGATTCATTCATTTGCCACATGGAATTTGATGTTTTCACTCCTGGCTACCCACAAACCATTGGTCTCACAAACTAGGAGCACAGTGAAACCACAAGTGCCTCTTAAGTCAACAGAAATTATGACCCAAACCTTCAGCATAAGGCTTGGGTTAAAACAGTGGGACCCACCCTGATATCTCCATTGGTTGGTTAGTGAAATCTGTCAATATTTAAAACAAAGTTTTTTCCTTTTTGGCTAATTTTATACCATGGAATGTACAGAAAATGGGAAGCCTCTTTGTGGGAGAGGATTTACAGATGCATTGAGTACTAAGACCTAAGTCTAAAGGGTAGTCAAACTCTAAGGTTAGTCACTGACTTTAAGTGTGAATTAAGTTTTACATTTACAGGTGACTTACTTAGTTATCAATCTGTTGGGATAACTGGCTCAAATTAAATAAACTGGCTAGCAATCTGGATGGGTAGTAGGTTAGCTTCCAAATCAAATGATTCAGCTAGCGGGTAGTCTATGTGGCTTGTGAGCAAACTGCAGTCTAACAACTTGCCAACTTGCCAACTAATCAGGCCAGTGAATTAGCTAGCAAACTCACATCCTGAACATAGAATTAGTTAGCCCGCTAACAATGAAGGTGTCTTGCTAGCTACCATCCCACTTGCTGAAAAAAAAAAAATTAAAATTCTGTTCGTTTAAATGAGGTTAAATGCTGCAGAAGGGACACATCTGAAATGTGAAAGACATCAAATTCATTGTGGTTAATTCTGTATAAAACGCTATAATGGCCCTAACTGTCAGTGCTGTGTCGTTTTAGGGTGTAACTCACCAGCTCATAACGCAGTGGATAGCATAGCCACTATGCCACTAGTCTCGCTTGTACATATAACAATGAGCAAGCTGTGATGTGTGGTGTAACTGCTGAAATTCGTCAGCTAATTTTGCTGAGTTTTTTTTTGAAACAGTCCATAACTTCTGACCAATAAGAGCTGAATATATTGCACCTGTCTCCTCGTATGGACATAAAATTAATGAAGTTTGTGAATCAAGTACAAACTCCAATCTTGCCCTCTGATTCTGAATTTGTGCCAAATTATTAATATGTCTTACCCCATTTGGTTATCATTTGGAATACTGCATTAAATTACACATTCTGAACAGAGTGTTCTTCTACACGTGTTCAGGCAAACCCCTTTCTCAGCAGGATGACATCACCTTGTATTTATGTGAAATTTATGCCTCACCAAAGCACTTTAATGTATTTAAATCAGCTTAATCTGCTGAACACAAGAGTTGTATATGAGGAATGAGAGTGTGTCCTACCTGCAGTGCTGTCCCGTCTGTAAATGACCTGCAGAGGAGAAACAGGCTTACAGAGTGACTGAGTGCTTTCTCTCAGCGTGTCCTAAGACAACTTCCTGTCATCACTGGTTAAGCACAGCACATTTTCACACCTCATCTCAGCCTTCCTTTCTCTATGTCTTTGCAGTAAGTGATTCAAAGAATCAAAGGAAGACTGAGAACGAGAGCTTCAAGTGGCATTTTGCCCCTATGCAGTTCAGTTATTTTATTATCAAAACTCCCCTGCACATGTGCCATGAGTCTGCATCTTTTCATTTATTAATTCATTTGTTTTTTCCACTTCATGCAGACCCATTTTTGAATTGTCTGTTGCATATACTTGGCTTGTCTCACCACAACCTCTGCATTCATGGATGAGCGCTGAAGCGAAGTAGATACTGTTCTCTGATATACTCTCACACAGCCAACAGCTATTTTCCACATCAAAAGCCACGTGACGCACAGAACTGCCTGGTGTGCAAGTGATCTCCAGAGAAGACATGCTTGCAGGGTAACAGGGCGTTTTCTCTCACCACATTGTAAATACGTTTCCTGTCACCATCTGGTTGAGTTTGTTTGTGCGCCTCCTCTCAGCCTAGATTTCTCTCTTTTGCAGGAGATTTGAGTCAAAGAAGACTGACAGCAGGAGCCCCGGACCATGCTTACCCCTGGGCTTTATGCAGAGGAAATACACCTTCTCCAGTGTTGTGGTCAGTGGGATACTCTCTAGATGTGTCCACAGTAAAAAAAAAAAAAAAAAATGGTGGTTCACATGGTAAAAACCTTGGAACGTAGTTTGACCAAGTGAGCTGGAAATATTAACTTTGGCGGTTGGTCATCTCCAGTTTCAGAGTTGAACCTGCTCTGCACAGGTGCACTTCAGGGGAATCTCTTCTGTTTTCTCATGAAAAGCTATCCCTGTGCATCTGCCACAGGTCTCTCCGCCACATTTGCAGACTCTGAAAACATACTCTTTTGCTACACTGGGAATCTTGGCTTTCTCCTGTGTAATCTCTGTCACAGGCTAGCACAGAGAGGATGTGATGTGGTACCTTGCTAAAGATGGAGGAGACACATAGCACATGTTCAGAGATGGCTTTCATGAGGAAAAGAAAACAGGGGGTCCCTTGTTGCCTTCAACATGCAAATTTTGAAATATTGCGAAAGAAGAAGTAGCGCTGCTTTGTTTCTTATTTCTCTCAGCAAATCACTGGGTTGTGCAGTTCCTGAACAAGCTGAAATAAAGTTTCTCTTGGAACACCTGTGTGCATTCATGCAGGTGAATGAGTGCACACAGTCATGCGCATACTGGCAAACTTTCGTGCTCCATTTTTTGCTAAAGATTGCAACTGTTGCCTTTTTTTACCTTGTCTCTTGAAATCCATACAATCACAAGTGTTTTCTTTTCACCTCAAATCATGTCAACTAACTTTGTCTGCTGGCTGAGTCCATTTCTGTCAAACATGAGGCATTGATCCCACATTGTGTTGGTTTTACATTCTCATCAAAAGACTGAAGCTTTGAAACATCAAGCAGCCCAAAGCGTGGCAAATAAAGAGAGAGAATCCATGATAGCAATGCAGGAAGATTATAATTAGCAACATGTGGTGCCAGAATACAATACTTGTGAAGAGGTTCACAGTACATACAGTATGCTGGCTTGTGCATATACAAATACCAAGGTACACCACATGGAGTGTAAATGTGTGATGTAATTAAATTTAAAAGCTCCACAGTTGCTAAATCAATCAGAGCAGAAGGTATCACAGCCAGCAGGTGCAGTTAGCGCTAGACAGTACTGTATGTATCTGTTTTACCATATCATTCGTTATCCTGATAGCAAAATAGTTGATGAGAATATCTGCAATATCTATCATTGTAGAATCAGAAACCATCCCTAGCTGTACTTTACCTCACCCCTCTGTAACCTTTTTTCACATTTTTTTATTAAGGCCTTTGTCGTACCTCTCCAACAGTATCTGTTATTGCAGAATCAGAAACCATCCCTAGCTACATTTACATTTATATTTATTCATTCAGCTTTTATCCAAATTGCCTTGCAAGTGAGGCAGAGTACAACACAAGGAAAAAGCCACATGAGGAGACAACAATATAAGAAGCGCATCATGGCCAAGTTTCAGTAGTTGGCCAGATAAGGGACAAGCTAGCTGGTAGAGATAAGAGTGCATGAAACCATAGAGTAAAATGTTTTCATGGAAAACAAAGCTGACGATATAAGAAATTGCATTTGGAGGAGGTCATGTTTACAGATGTTCAGGTTTTTCTTGAAGACAGAGAGGGACTCAGCAGAATAGATGAAGTGTTGAAGTTTGTTCTACCATCGGGGGACAATGGCAGAGGGGGTACTGGAGAGTGATTTTGTGCCAGGATGTGACAGGACCACCACATGTCATTCGGTAGCAGAGTGTAGTGGTCAGGAGGAAACAAAGACTTGCAGTATTGAGTTCAGGAAGGTAGGTGCAGTTTTGTTTGATGTTCTGAATGCAAGCATCAAGATGTTGAACTTAATGCAGGCAGCTACAGGGAGCCAGTGGAGTGAGACAAACAGAGGTGTAACATGGGCCCTAGCCCTATGGCTAATCTACCTCTCCCCCTCTGAATATTTTTCTTACTTTCTTTCTTTTTTTTTTTTTAAAGGCCTATGTCGTGCCTCTCTTTATACACAGAGAATTTTAATGTCCGTTGATGCTTCTGTCAAATATGTGTGAAAACCTCACGCTGGTGAGGTGGTAACCACAATGCAACCAGAAATGATTAAACACCCACACTGTGGGAACTGATAGCCACACTGTGTTATAGAGCAGATGTGTTAGTATAACACATGTTGGAGTATAGACAGGCACACTGCGTTATAGAGCATACAGGTATGTATAGCCATACTATGTTAGACTGTAGATAGATACACTGTGAAAACACACAGAAACACTCATACACATAAGTATCATGATACTGTTCTTTCAACATTGCTGATATGCTGTGAGAATGTTATATTTGGCTTTGTGCCCACACTTTCACCACTTCCCTCTCTCGGGGTCTCTGGATTTTCAGTCTAAATCTCTATAATCTCTGCTGTAAAATGTCCCCCAGCAAAAACCAGCTCTGAAAAGTTGTGATGGGAAACAGAATTATGGTCCATGTATAAAAGCATGTAAAATAAAGTCAGGGCCAGGTTGCCTGTAAAACTAAAAGTAATGCAGTTCATGTCTCTATATTACTTATATTACACTGATCTCCTTCACAGAAGTTATGAATTCTTACCATTTTAACAGTCACAATTACTATGAAATATTATCTTCTTTGGTTGCTCAAAGACCAAAGTTTTGTTTGTCTTTCAAATTATCCACCAGCACATGCTCACACATGGCCATCAACAGCTAAACAACAAACAGTCTGACATTTCAAAAACAATGTAAAGTATATGCTAAGATAATGATGTATTTTTATAATAATGTATTTTTCAAATTTGTAGGTAAACATGTTACTAAGCTTTAAGAGTCAATAGCTCAATAGCTTTTCATGGGGCACCCCGATGGCCAACATTTACCTTGTCAAAAATACACTCGAGAAAGCAGGTATCTTGCAAAAGGACAACCAAAATCCCAGCAGTTAGGCTACATAATTAAATACAGCAAAGGGCCATAAAACTGAATGAAACATATAACAGAAATAGTGAAGAAAATGAACAGCTTGTGTTGTTTACCTTGCAGTTGAGGTGAACGTCACCTTCTTACCTTCCTTCACTGTCTTATTCTCTCTTTTCTGTTCTCCTTCTCTCACCTGTTCTCCCTCAGTTAAATTTTAGTTTCAATTTCAAGTTGCCAAAGCAGGGGACAGCAGTATAACACAGCAATGAACTGGACAGAAAAAGGTCAAATGAAACTGTTACCATTACAATAGTGTGAATAATCAAATGCTGAATAATCAAATGGTAATGCTCTGTATGGGGACACACAGAACTGTCAGCAGAGCTATGGATCATTCCCCTAACAGAGAGCTTTCAGCCTGCAAGAGAGGGATAAATAAAAGAGACAGAGAGGAAACAGGAGACGGAGGACTGGAGAAAGACGGGGAGCGAAGGAAAGAGTGCAAAAGTTACTTCATCAGACTTTAACGCTCGTTTAAACTTAAGTCTCTTTTTAAAACATCACCTCAGCAATGTGAATAACAGCATACAATAATCCTGGACTCAAAACATCAGTAATGGGAACCTGATACAATATGATCTTTATTCAGTTTAAAATGGGTTGCTCTGGTGGTCTTAACATTGCCCACATGAGAAGAATTTTTTTCTTATTTAAGGTTCTTCCGTAGCTCCACATTGTAGTCTTTACAAATTCTTTTCTCATCAGGTCCATGATACAAAGCTATCCACAGTTACTCACTACAGAATGCAATACGTTCAGCCCGGCACAGCAGTTAAGAAGCTGGGTTCATAACCTGTACATCACAGGCTTCAGTCCTTGGTTGGGGCATTCAAATACTTATGTACTGAATCAAGACATAGTGGCCTTTGTAGTTATCCTTAACCCCGATTAAACATGATATAAAAGAAAATGTGCATATTGGATTAAAAATGGACTTAATTTTTTTTTATAGAACAATCTCAATTTGCTGTGTGCAATGATTTTAAGGTAATATCTCCAGATATTTTTACTCATTTTTTTCTGATGAAATTCTGGCCTCTCTCCAATACCACAACAGGACTGGCACACATGCATTATTCACTTCTACAGAGCAGTTTACAGTGTGAAAAGATATCAGACTGTTTTAAACACAGGGTTAAGAGTAGTAGCATTACATCACAGTTAATGCTTAAGATAATGTCTAACAGCAGTGACATCCGTCTACACAAGTCATTGGGTTCTAGGTGGATTAAAAACAATCCAACAAACTACAAAACCACAAAAGGGAAAAAGCAAAAAAAAAAAAAGATTTGTATATTTTTTAAGAAAAAAAAAACAAAAGCATTTTTTAAGAGATCTGTACACTTAAAGACTGTACATACTGTAAAAAATACACAAGTACTGCCATGCAACGGTGCGTCTAACCTTCCATAAAAGGGGAAAAAGCGTATTATCATTAGAACTGGAACTGAATATTATGTTGCTATGACCTTGACTGTTTCAGAGATTATGGGTACAACAAAAAAAAAAACCAGATGAGTCAACACAGTAGTTTCCGATTGGTCAAATATACAATGTGGACATGATGTTTGCTCTTGTTACACGATATAGTTTGCTAGCTACACTGCTTGCTACATAGATCACTAGATGGCCAGATAAGTAACTTGCCAACTAGATATGTTCAAACTAGATACATAGCTAGTAACTTCACTAGCCAGGCACTGTGTGTGTGCACTGTAATATCAGTACATCTGTATTTGTCCCAAGACATAGAGACAGAGACACAAAGAGGCGGCCAGTAACACCAGGCTATGGGAGTGCACAGAGTCACTGGAACTCAGGGTAAGAGACCTGTGAGAGAGAGGGAGAGAGAGATGAGATCTAGAGAGAGGTTTAACCTTTCACAAAAAGAATGAAATAATTCACTGTCAGCACTAAATAATGATAGCTACCTAATGAAGATTGCCAGCTAACATCTGATGAGTTTTAGATCATAATATTACAACTTGAATTTGATCACAATATTTTGCTAGATAGTTACCAAACATCATACTACAGAATTAGAATTTGAACTGATAAAAAGGGAGGTTGCATGAAAAATGTTAAAGAGAATTTGAGGTTTGAGCTCATCCCTTTTGTATCTAAAACACATCAGTTATGTTTTTTTTAAAGAAAATCTACATTTTATATTTTTTGTGTTTTTTTTCCCAGCTCTTTTCTCTGTTCTACAAATTTGCAGGCCGTTTTCAGTGGGAGTAGCAATTTGATTATTCATATTCATGAGCCACTGCCTGATTGGCTGACACTTGTGACAGCTCCGCCCCCTCAGTCTCTCAAACCTGAGCAAACTTGCATGGTCTCTTAGTGCGCTGGCTCTCTCAGAAGATGGCTCAACACAAAACTGCAGCAGATCGAACTTCGGCTGACACCTACATGACCCTGAGCAACATGATTTTTATTTTCAGAGAGATACCTTCCACCCAAAGAAGAAACCTCCTTTGGCACGAAGCAGTATGTTTTAAAGACCATGCTGCCTTGTTCAGAATCTTGCAATCCTGCAGTTCTGAGATCAGTGGAACAGAAAGATGGTAAGTCAGGCTCAATATCCAGGTGCAAATTAACTATCATAACATGCAGGACGATGAGCTTGATCAAATGGCAGAATTTTCAGGGTGTGACATTAGGGTTTATCATGAATATTAAAAACCGTTGGAGAATATGCTGCAGCTGGTGAAGACATTAGTTTGTTAAGTGTTCAAGGCTCTTTGCCAAAGTACAAAATGCAACATCAGCAGATACAAGTTTGTCAGTAAATTACTGAATCTGATGTATGCCTTTGTTTCTCAGAATTGCTTTTAAGTGAGGCTGAACCCGGTGTAGTTTGCAGCGATTGGCACCCTGTCACTACAAAGACAGGCCAAGTCCAGAACTCCAAATGGAGTGGACACATTTTCCTACCAAACAGTGAAGATACAAGAAAGTGTAAGGTATGTTAATCAGCCATTTCCTATATAGCTTTAAAACAATATTTCAACATCAATACACAATTCAAACGTTAACAGAAGAGGCACAAATGTCATCACACAACTCTTCTAGCTAGCTTGTACCTTGTATGGCCAACTGTTGACACTTGGTCATGCAGCACTTCTAATATTGTGACTCTGTGTATGGTTTTTTTCTTGTGTTTTACTCTGCCTCACTTGTGAGTCGCTTTGGATAAAAGCATCTGCCAAATGAATAAATGTAAATGTAAAATAGTGACACAGTGACCAGCAGTAACCAAGAGGGTTTAATTGAGGTCTGTAAACCTCCTTGGTTGAAGAAAAAAGACACTGAAAAAATGAAACATCTGCTCTTTCCGTAGTGTACATACTGGTCTATGATTGGCTCAGACAGTGTCTGTTAAGTGCAAAAGCAAAACAGAATTGGATCCAAAGTAATGTGGTGGCATTACCTCTGTAACATGTGTAAACACATGAGGAGGAGACTGAACACTTTTTTGCTGAACACTTTTCTTTATTTTTCTGTTAAATAAAATAGTCAATGATTTTGTTTGCCCGTGTTGTGCTATTGCAAGACATTTGTCAATTTCACATCCAATAGCTTTATTTATTATAAAGTTGATGTGCTACATTTACAGTTTTACAGTTACTGCTGCCTTTCAGTTTTCAACCACTTTGGAATGAAAATGATTAAAAGAAATGTCCATTTACGATGGGTGGATACAGGGTGCAGTTGGCCAAACTTACCTGGGGAACAGGTAACAGTCATGGTAGCTGTGAAAGCGTGTGTGGTTCAGAGTGATCTCTGTGTAACCGTCTTTGCTCTTCACATCTTCCACTTTAAACACCTCGAAAGGGGGGATCAGGAACTCGATGTCGTTGCCGGCGCAGGGCTGATTCTCCACACTCACTGCGGCTCGGCTGGTGATGATGAACAGGGTCCCAGACTCATCTACATCTTCCTCTGCATGGCTTTGTTCTTCTCTGGTGGAGGTGAACCGCCCAAATCGCACCTCGGTTCCCACCTTCGCTTTGTATTGGTGCCTTGAGCCGCGGTACGTGGTGAGACTCTGATTCGTCTGCAGCAGCTGCAGCGCCTCCGTCAGCAGGAAGTGGAGGGACTTGTAGGGGAAGCTGCTGCTGTAGACGCTGCTGTTCGCACCCTGGGACTCGACCGCTGAATTGAAGTCCTTACGGAATGTGCTATCCGCACGGCTGTACACCTGCATGGCCCGAGCATGCTCCAGCCTGCCACCTGGGATGGCTTTGCTGCAACTTGCTTCCCTCCACTCTTCCTCAAATTTACTGTTACTCTGCAGCTCCTGGTCCAGCAGCCCCCCCTTCCCCATGACCTTCTCCCACATCTCTGCCTGACACCCTGAGAACCGATCATCCACTGCACTGGGAGACATGCTCATCTGCCTCACCCCTGAAGTCACCTGCAGTACAGAGAGGAGAGCTGCCCAGTGTGTACAAACACACAGAAATATACAAAGGCAGTCAGACAAGAGATGCTCAAGTCACAAGATAAACAGACATACTAATAGCTATGCAGATAAGGAGAGACAGGTATACACTAAAATAGCAGGACAGTTGGATGGATAAAAGGCAGACAGACAGGCAGACAGACATACATTCAACTGGCAACATAGATATACAGATTGACAGATACTGAGACATATAGGTAGAATATATGTAGAGTATGTAAATTAGCAGTCAAAAGTTCAGATACAACTTTTCTTCTTTATTTTCACAATTTTCCATGTTTTAGAAAACTAATAAATACAGAAAAGCTATAAGACAAATGGGATTATGCAGTGTTACACAAATCAAAACTGTCTTATATTTTAGATTTTTCAAAGTAGCTGAAAAATATTTAATTTTTTTTTTTTTTTTTTTTTGAAAAAAAAAAAAAAGATACATAGGCATCAACTTCACTATTTATATTTGTTTAAGAAACAAATGTCAAGCATTTAAGCCTAACTCTTTACATCATAATGTCCTTGAACGCATGTTTCCCATTATCTTAATCAGGTATGTCCAAACTTTTGACTGTTACTGCTGACTCGGTTAGACAGACAGACATGGAGAGATGATAAACTTACAGCGCGCGGGATGACTGCGGTGAGCAGCAGCATGAAGAGTCGCCCCCTGTGGCCTCTCATTGCTTCTGCAATGCCGCCCCCTGCTGGATTGAAGGGGAACGGAAGACAGGAAAAGAAAGAAAGATTGGCTAGTTGTAAGAAAGGAAGGGCAGGAAGCCGTGAAAAATCACACCTACAGGGAGGCCAGGGATGGAGTCAGAGAAGCCTGAAGGTGAGAATCGGAGAACTGATGAAAAATTAACTGATGATGTCTGTAAATAACGAAAAGTCTTGCTGTAAGGACAGGAAGTATGTTTGAAGTATAATTACTTGCTTATCTTAAAGAGTGTTTGTAATATTATGAAATGTATAGATTTTTCAGGTGTTATTCAGACTAATTTGTGGAATCCAGACTGTTTGTCGTGCTGTTGGTTGCGATACTGCATCATTGCATTTATTCAGCTGTTACTCGGAATAAAGTTGCCTTCAGGCGGAGTCGTGCCTTTTTCCTTAGTTACAAACAGGGCACGTGTGTCATGCAGTTGCTATGTGGGACTTGATGTTTTCACCCCTTGCTTCCCGGATGTACAGGTAGCCACGCTGCTTCAGTAGGCCAATGGACGGTCTGTCTTTCGGCGCAGGTGTGTGGAATGACATTGATCGCAGACCAAGCCGAATGCGCTCCACCTATTGGAGGAGGGGGAGCCCGTTTTAAAAATCCTTTTGTTTGGCATTTAAGGGTGGGTTTTCACTAGAGCGAAAATGATTTTTGCCGTTCGACTAACCGGCTGAGGAGAATATTGGGAGGTCGTGTTCCAGTCCTGGACTCCGTGCTGTGGACTGTTACGCGTGGTTGTATGATAGTTGTGGCACTGGGGATATAGGACGCCCAGACCATACTTGCGGTCGTGATTGTTGCGTGAACCCGGGTGGTTGTGCTCCGTTGAGGACTGCACCCGGACCAGCGGAATTCCTCTCCTCGCTTGGATCAGGTCAGTCTGCTCTGTTTTATACCCTACCTGGACTTGGCTAGCGACGTAAGTTGGCCCCTCTTCATTACTGTGGTGTCAAAGCATGTTTTAATTTGCCAGTTGGCATGAATGGCGTGTACTATTGATGTATGCCCAAATAATACCCCTTCAACGACACCGAATTTACTTTTTCTTTGCATCCGGATTACATAAGTAGTGTTTGGTAATTCAACTTTGGAGGCAGATGCAAAGTTTATTTATTTATTTATTTATTTTAATTAAGCCAAGCCAGCAGGGAGCTGATAGTCCATTGGGGCCAGGGGTACGGTTTCTCTCAGTGGCAGCCTGGGTAATTTTGGAGGCTGCGCACTGCTGGGGTTATAGTCCGAAGTGCTGTGCAGACACTGAAATATTTAAAATGTGTTTTTAAAATGAAGCGGCAGTATAATGAGGACTGCCTCATATTTTAGGCAGTACGAGTTTTAATAGGCTAATTGGAAAATTGTCACTGTGAGCATTTTACATAACTAACAACAGATAGCAATGCACTTCCATTGACGGTTCAAACCATGTCAGTCACAATGGAATTATTTATCGCTGTTCAAAAATGAGTACAACATTGATTTTAAGTATTTGTTTTGACCATTTATAGGCAAATGTGTGCTACGACTAAAGAGTACTCAACACGTCGACTCTTGCATATGATGTGCACAATTGCGCTCTTTCTATTCGGCTAATTTCTTCGAGGCTGTAGACGGAATAACGCCTGGAGGCCGTGAAGTAGTTCACGAATACTTTTCCCGTCGCCGAGAAAGAAGTTAAATTACTTTTATTAAAGCGGTGGCGGCGTTCTCACAAAAGGAGTGACAACGTCTCTGACGAGATCGGTGACAAATTAAATACCCTCATTAGATAGCCCCTTAAACACCTTATCTGCCACATATATATTTTAACAGCTCCCTTTTATCAAATGTACGTAAAACGTAGCCTAATTGCTCTCTAATTGCCTTGGTGTCGCCACCTGTTGGCAACTCCAGGTTAGGACAGCCCACGAAGACTCATATACCTGACGAGGCGCAAATGTGGTAAAGTGGTGAGGAAAAGGGCTCGTAACCGAAAAGTTGCTGGTTGTTGGCTGCAGTGTAAACACGTTATTTTTGTTATCCATGTCAGTCGCTCTGTAAAAGCGGTACGTTAATTGAATGTAATGAGGCATTACATAGCTTACACTTTAAGGATACGAGTAGGATCAAACTGACGTCTCTCTCAGGTCGCAAGTTCTCTGAAATACTATGTCCTACTGAGACCCTTGGTGGGTAACGCCCCAGGTGTGAATCGCTTATAATGGGTGTGAAAGTAATCTTTAAATCTTAACAAAAAGTTCTGTCCCTCTAAGAGTTGTGATAAATGCGTCTGTATCAGAGACTTACGCAAACCGTGTAGATTTCTGAGAAGGGCGCCTATTTCCTGTACATTTGTTGATTTTATCCATGCACGTGTCAACCCGTGATAGAATCTGTAATGTAGGCGCAACTACTTGCGGATGCCTCGAGTTACCGAGTCACCGTGTCTGGATTAGTGCCCGTTCTTCGCTGTGTGGCATGCAGTGCAGAATTAGGCTTCGGGTGTGTGTGTGTGTGTGTGTGTGTGTGTGTGTGTGTGTGTGTGTGTGTGTGTGTGTGTGTGTGTGTGTGTGTGTGTGTGTGTGTGTTTGTTTGTTTGTTTGTTTGAGCACTTCTCCATTCAGCGCTCCCGCACAAATGTTGTAGCGGTGAGAAACAAACTGACTGTTGTACAGTTGGCAGTAAAGGAAAAACAACCACCCACTAAACATTAAAAGGGTGGTAAGAATGACCATGAAAGTAATACAATTCATGTATGCATGTATATTACTTAAAAAGTTCCTTTTACAGAAATGAACTCTCACTAATTAAACTGCCCTCTGGAAAAAATGCTTGTTTCGGTCTGTCTTTCAACATATCTGCCAGGAAGTGCTGACATGGCTAACAAAAAGTCACATTATCTTGAAATAAACAGTAACATTTCAAGAACAAGTTATAGCATGTGCCAAGATAATAATCAACAAGAAATGTACTGTTCTTTCCTTTAAAAACTGTTGTTAAAAGTATCTCTGGACTTAATGAGTGAGTGGCTTAATACGCACACTACCATAATTGATCAAAAGTATAAGCTGTTTCTGATATGTAGAAAATCATATATTGAATTGCAGTGTCATATGCATAGAGGAAAGCTTTTAAAGGGGGACCATGATGGCCTGAAATTGCTTCGCTGAAAATACTCTGCAAAAGCACAAAACAACCCCTGAATTACCAGCTGCTTTGCTCTATAATTAAATATTATCTAAAGGGCCTGTGTAACTGATCGAGACATGACAGAAAAACTGAAGAAAATGCAGTCTGCACAGTCTTACCTTGCAGTTGAAGTGAATGACAGCGTATATATTTCCTCACACTCTGTGTATTCTCATCTCTTCATTCTCTCTCTCTCTCTCTCTCTCTCTCGTGCATGCTGGGAGTTGAACTTAAACTTACCCTTTTTATCTTCCTTGTATTCTTATGGAGTTGGGAGGCTCATCTTCGTCTCATTAGTGGTGTATAAAGTTTTTCTGTTGGTAATAAGGTGACAAGCCGGGTGTATCATCCTTCTTCCTTGCATTCAAGATCCTGATGCTACAGGTAAAGATGTTCTACAGGTCATTGTATTGTATCAAGCCTCAAAGGCACATCCTTACAAAATGAAGAGGAAATTGACTGTGCATTAAGAGCGAGTGGGAACGCTCCTCATCTTAAATGTGCTGCAGCTTGGTGTTTTTAGTAGTGCAGGAAAACCAGCCATATGCACAGTTTGTGTGAAGGTGCTGCACTTCCATGCATTACAATGGCTGGGAGAGTCCAAGTGGCAGGGGGGTCAGTGTCAGGTTCGTTCTTGAGAAGTGGTGGTGGGGGTGTCCGTATGTAACAGCCCCATTAACAAAGGGGGGGGATCTTGTGCATGGGTTAATAGCACACCTGGATCCAGGGGTGGAGGTGGAGTGCCCATTTTTCAGATCAGAGAAACACTATACCACCTGTTGAGTGTAGCATAGTGTTGAGGAGCAGGGCTCGTAACAGAGGTTGCTGGTTTGATTCCCCGCTGGGGCACTGCTGCTATAACCTTGGGGAAGGTACTTAACCCACAGTTGCCCCAGTAAATATCCACCTGTATAAATGGATACAAGTCCTGCTCTTTACCACTATGCTACACTGCCGCATTAATGATTTCTTCTTTGGTTGCATTCCTGGGTGTACTGTATTGTGCCTTTTGTTTCTAGTTTATTATAATCCCTAGTTTTTTGTCTCATGTTTTTTTTTCCTTTGGAGCCATCTGTTGAGCTTGTTTCGTTTCTCCACATCAACGAGGCTTGCAAGTAGTCTCTCATTAGATATTCATGTAAATTGATTGTGTCAGTTTAATACATTTTAGCCATGAAATGTACTTAGGCATTGCTGGATGAGTTTGTTGAGATGTTTGAAGGCCTTCAGGCTTCTACTTGCTTTTCTTTGTGTGTCAAGGGAAAAGGGTCACCTGTTGTAATTTTGTGGAATTACATTGCCCAGTTATTTGGTTATAGTCTGGAAGAGAGGAGTAAGAGACAGAAGAAAGATGACAAAGGATTGGAGAAAGAGGTGGAGTGAAAGCCAGAGAGCTGGATCAAACGATACTGAAGTTTTCTTAAATGATCACCTCAGCAGTGCAGGTAATTCTGCAATCAATACATCAATCACTGAAACCTGATACAATATGATCTTTATTCAATTTAAAATAGGTTGTTCTGGTGGTCTTGACATTGCACACATGAAGTGAGACTGTATTACTCTGCGTTCTTCCTCAGCTCCACACTACAGCCTTTGCCAATTCTCCTCTCTGTCGTCCAAAGCTCAGTTGCCCACTACAGAATGCAATGCGTTCAGCCCGGCACAGCAGTTAAGAAGCTGGGTTCATAACCTGTACATCACAGGCTTCAGTCCTGGGTAGGGGCACTTAAATACTTATACATCAAAGCAAAAAACAGAGGCCTCCGTAGTTATCCATACCCCTGATTACATACTGACAAAACATGATACAAAAGAAATTCCTACTGGATCATTTTTCCGGCTTTGTTCTTAAAAAAAAAAAAAAAAAAAAAAAACTCTTAACTTGCTATGTTCAATGATTTTGAGATTGAAATATGGCCCACATTTGTCTTCCATGTTTTTTTTCCCGTTTATTAAGGGGTATGGATACACAGGGAGGGCACTTTACTTAACCTAAATTACTTCAGTCAGTAGCCAGAAATATAAATTGATAATACAACTGGGCTACATAAGAAGCCTTAGAAGGGGGGACAGCTGTGATGAAACTGAGCATTGCATTATGAAATTAGTGGTTAAGACATACGCATCACAGTGATCGCTATTGATTGGCCACAACGCACAGGTTTTTATACACAGTGCACTCGCCTGTGATTGGCCCAGCCCTGTCACATGGGGCACAAAGACGAATCAGAAGTGCGAGAGCAGCACTGTGAGGAAACAAGGGGACGTGGCTGTCAGCCCTGCTGAAAAACAGATGAGATTGGGTCATAGTGCTAAGAGAGTGCTTTAACCCTGGGAGTGGTTTTAAAAACAAACGCTTTTAGCCTATCCAATCAGGGCATGGCAGGCAATGAACAGGGTGAATATCTCCAGATACTTATGCTTAGTTTTTCTGGCAAAACTCAGGTCTCTCTAATACGAACAACAGGATTGGCACATGTGCATTATTCACTTCTACAGAGCAGTTTACAGTGGATGTGAAAAGATATCAGACTGATTAAAACACAGGTTAACAGGAGTAGCATCACATCACAGTTAATGCTGAAGAAATCATAGCACAGAAGGCACAGCAATGACATCTCTCAGTCGTAATGGCTGCAGAAGCCACTGGGTTGGAGGAAGTCACTCACCCCCAGGTTTATAATCAAAAAACATCAGAACTAAACAGGAGAAAAAAAAAAACATTCCAACTAACTACAAAACCACAAATGGTCAAAGTATAAAAACGCATAAAAAATAGCATTCCAAAACCTCTGCACAATATACTTCATGCAGATAATCAAAAAATACATACTGGAGTATTTGCCATGCAATGATGCAGTTAGGCTTTGTTAAAATGGAGAAGCACTATATTAACAGAAGTAGAACTGAAGGAGTTATGTTACTGTGACTTTTACTGGACTGCTCTCATAGCTTTTAGCAATACTACAAGAAATTATTTACCGTTTAATAAAATTACAGGGAAAAATTCCTCTGAAATGGCAAACCAGAAAATCACGATACCTGAATTAAATGTAAACACAGGTTTAAAAAATAACCGTACAACATATACTAGTACAATTAATAAAACAACAATATGAAACCACAGCAAAGCATGTGAGAGTTTGGAAAGTTTCCCTTCCTGTTTCCTGTCCTGTTTTATCTCTCCTTACTTCCTGTTTCCTGTGCTTGCAACCTTCTTCCTCCTCTGCCTCAAAGCTATACCTGTTTATCTAAAGCCTGTTGTGCTCATGCAGACCGTAGGTCTGATCTATTGGATCAGTGCGGGACCGACTGACCGAGCTTTAAATCACCTGGATTGCTGTTCCTATGAGCTGGACCCTCCCTATCAGCCGGTTCAGGTACGATAAAGATCTGTGCAGTCAGCGCAGCACTGATCCACAAAGAAGAAAGCAACGATTACGACAACAAAACAAGTTCCTATGACTTTCAGCTGCAGCGTTGGGTAGTGTTTCGTCGGCCCGGGCGGGGCGGGACGGGGCGGGTTCTTCCCGCCCGCCTACGCCACGCGGTAAGCGGTCATGCGGTGGTAGTTCTGCCGGTGGCTCCTGGCGGCCCACAGGAGCAGGGCGGCGGCCATCATGTGCAGGGGGGAGGAGATGAGCGCCAGGTACAGGGACCAGCCCAGCGAGGCGTCCACGGCGTCCGGCGTCTCCGACACGCGGTGCAGCAGGTCCATCCCGGCCAGGAAGCAGCACACGGTGGCCAGCGTGCACAGACCTGCGGGGCGGGCGGGGCGGGGCGGGTCAGCACTACACACCTCCCACTGCAGCACCTGCACGCCGTCACAGCAGTAAGAGTAACAGAGTTTCTAGCACTTTCTGCTGCAGGCTAAACACCCACCTCTTCACACTGCATCTGTATTCCCTACCCAATCTTAACTCAACTCTCACGTATTTGTAGGTCTTCATAATACCACAGGGTATGTTGGATTGCTGTACTTGGATTGCTAGACATTTATGCACTTAAGTACTACACTTATGAATCTATTGCAGCAGCCATGTGTATATTTCTGCAACTTTATTATATACAACTTGTATTTGGTTTTTGTAAGGAACTTAAAGAGTGTCAGCTAAATGACTAACGGTAAATGCAGTATCTAGCCACTAGGTACTTTAAACACTAGCGGATTCTGGTCTCATTTACAGAGAAAAGGCATCGGTTATGGCGTTATAGTGTTTGGTTGGGCCTCTAGGCTGCCTGGGCTGTCACTCAATGCCTTTTTCCCTTCCTGTGTGGATTGGTGTAATACGTGCCGTTTTCGCCCACTGAACACTGAGTACCACTGTCAACAGGAAATCCTGGACAACACTTATTCTCTACGTTCTGAATTAAAGCAATCAAGGCAGGACGTTCTAGACCCAAATCAAATCAAAACCAGTTCAGTCTACTTCTGTCCAAAACTGCCATCCGGGCCACATGAACTCAAGATATGCTTGCAACAACACGTGTGATTGGGTAACTCCTGTATCTATCGTAAAACACCAGGGGTGGCCAACCTGAGCAGGACAATGTTGTTAAAAGGCTGCAGTAAACATGTCTTTTTAGTTTTTGTTTCAGATCCATTTAAATATAGAGAATGGTCAATATTACTGAAGGATACACTCATTTATATGCAAAGTCTGTTTTATTTACAGTGCAGTTCCCCTGATTTTGATTTCCTCTGGTGAAAAGACGTGGATCAGCTGAATACTCCTTACTCGAGTACCCTCACATTTACCTGCAATGTCGTAGTGTGTAGTAAAATTTAGTGCATTTCAGATGACTCAAAAACATCTTCTGTCATGGCAATGATCCACTTTGTAATAGCTCTGGGGTGTGTGTTTCCCCTTCAAAGGCCACTCATGAAACTCTAAAGGGCTTTAGGGCTGCCCACCCCTAACAGATACAACCAGAAGACAGTAGCTGGGTGCAGTTCTCTGACCTGCCAGTAGATGGAGCACTCCGATGCCCAGCGTGGGGGTGAGGCTGCGACAGAGGCAGGCACAGATTCCAATCAGCGCACCCAGAAACACCAGCCCCAGGGAAACGAGTGGCAGCAGGAACTGACATCTCCACAGATCTGCACACACAGACACGCATTACATCAGCAGAGACATCTCTCTCAGCAAGAGCCAGGCCTACTGCAACCCAGCTCAGTATAAAGACTTTGAGATGCAGACCCGCTGTAAAGGAAGCACCCGGACTTACAGGTGCGAAGCAGGTCCTCCCCGCTGTTGTGGTTGCCGGGATGCTTGTACTTGGGCTGGAACTGCTGTTGCAGGGTGAAGCTCACACAGTCTGTCACCATCTTTGGATCTGACAGAAACCGTGACAGTTCACAAGCCATGCAGTCCTCATTCTTGGAAATAATTTAGTCTGTGCAAGGGCATGTTCATGTCTGTGTTTGTGTCAGTGTAAATATGTGCGTGCGTGTGTGTGCGTGTGTCTCTGGCTCAGAGAGCAGGTCTGGCACCAGTAGAGCTTTGGTTTTTGTGTGTGTGTGTGTGTGTATATGTATGCATGTATGTGTGGCTAATATCGGGCATGGTTCCGCTCTCTCGCGCCCTACCTGGCTCTTTAAACCAGTGCGAGTGCGCCGGCACCTGGATGCACCGCCACCACAGACCCAGGGTTCCGTTGAGGCGGAAGAGCGTGTCGCTGTACGCCTTCTCGTCGAAGTCGCCGTGTTTGAATTCCTCACGCATGGCGCTGAGATCAGAGGCGTTGGCCCCGCCGCCGCCGGCCGCCGGCGGGCTGAGGTACTGGTACCAGTGCTGAGTGCCGACCGCCACGGACAGGTACACGGTCGCCAGCAGGCTCAGCACCGAGCCGATGACCAGCGCCGTGGCGTAGCGGTTATCCACCATCGCGAAGGCCGAGACGTTTCTAATCAGGGTTAGACTACCTCTTTACCTCTCGGTGAGTAGATCAAAAGTGTGCGCTCTACGACCGTCTCGGGGTGGAGTGTTAAAGGACAGAGACAAGAGGGGGAGGCAGGGGAGTTGTACGGCGTGCTTTTGTCCAGTGGTATATATTAGCCTACTTATTTCCATTCATTGGCTTATTCACCTAAACAGAGCGGGCGATGTTGCAGCGTGGTAGATGGGCATGTTCGCTCGTGTGTTTTTCTCGGCGATCTCCCTCTGAAGTGCCATAAAAACGGCCGTGCTGTGCAGTTTCACCCCTCTCCTCGTCTTCCTCACTCAGGTGAGAGCGCCGTGTGAAGTCCCCTCCATTTCAGCGCTGCACCAGTAACGGACCCCGGCGACAGAAGGGAAAAGAGCACAACACATCAGAGAGATTTCATAGCTGACAAAACCAGTCAATTACGACATGTTTTATCTAAAAACGTTAAGATAGTATCTCTCATGCCAGTACATCTGACACTAAAGAGAGAGAATTCGATATTTTAAGAACCGGCCCCAGTTACTCTGAAAAAGCGTTTTACGAAAAGGTCATCATTTCGTGCCCTATACCTGTCTAGGAAATGATGCCGGGTTTTCGAGCAGCCTACCTATTTCATAACGAGCTTTCAAATGATGCGTAACAAGGTCTGAAAACAACCCGGACAGACTCTGGGAGATACCTAGTTTCTTTAAAAATGCATCCAAATCTGAGAGGTTTAATAACCTTTTCACAACTTGAATATTTCCCACGTTGTAAATGCTGACGTCTCATTCTACATTACGCTATTGATCAAAGTATTAGCTAGTTGTGTCACAAGAAAAATGAACCTTGCAGGCTAGCTGGCAAACGCCTTAGCAGTAGAATCTGCAGCGAAAATGTAAAATGAAATAGACTAAGCTGACTAGTCATAAAAGTGCATTGCTAACCGATCTAGCTATAGCTAACTAGTACGCTGTTTATACTGCTAGCCTAGCTATGGCATAGGGCTATAAAGTAACAAGAGTCTACGTAGCTAGCTAGCTAGTATGATGAATAGCCAACCGTTTAACCACGAGAAGACTAAGTTATATAACGTTAAACGTTGATGTTTAAAAATGTAATTGCTAATATACCAAATATTATCTAAGTTGTTGTTTTCACTCACACTGAGACGAAGCGAAAGCCGTTTGCTGTCTGTTTCCGGGTTACGGTGACGCACGCAGGATAGTAGTTCTCGTGGCCGCTAGGTGGGAACATTATCATGGCCCGAATGCTGTCACAAGTGAAGCTTTTCGGTCTTTCGGTATGGTATATCAGGTTATTGAACAAATGAACACGATTGAGGTGAATACTGTCCAAATTAAACAAATAAATACAAATACTGTTAAATGTAGAAATAAGTAATGAAATGACGCATTTGATTGTGTATTAATGTCATTATCATTTATTATATTAGAGCTTCACATTTACTTCGGTTGTTTGAATCTGACATTTTTAGCAAGATGTCATTAGGGGAATTCGTTCTCTTCGGGCCAATTACAATGCACATAACATGGTATATACTGCTGTACAAAGATAAATGTTTGACGTTGAGGATTTTTCTCAAGGGGTAGACCAAGGCTGCATCTATTTATGCAGGTATCTCGCACATTTTCTTGATTGCCCTGCCATTTATTGTTACGAGGTTAACAGTTTCTGTCAAACAAAGCATTTTACTATATTCTTACGAAATGACAGCTGTAGACTACCAGACCGGGGATATATGAATTTTTTAAGTGAACGGATAATTAAACTGACTACATTTAGGTATGGATTTATCAACTCGCACGCAAGTTGGAGGTAGGGACTGTACACAGCTGCATTGACACATGCTAACCGACAGGCGGCAGCACTGCATACAGCAGAGCGGTCCCTCCAGGCACTCTATGGTAGCGAGCGTGAGCCGACTTCTATGGTAACAGTAAGGAAGTTACAAGCACACGTGTCTCCGCAGGACTGTGAAATCCTGCAACTGGACAGTACGTGTAGGCGAACTATGTGTTGCTGTGTTTGATACTGTTTAACTTTTGATCTTCTAAGTAACCATGTCCAGGCGCCGACTTACGACAGACGAAGGCGCTTCTGCACCATCGCCACCAGAAGACGAGCAAAGCCCCGAACACGAGTTGCCTCCCCCCGTTGTGACACGAACACGCAGCGGCCGAAGGGTCCGGACCCCAGCCGCTCTCCTCGACTCGGCAGTGCCAAGCGTCGTGAAATCTCCCCTTCGTCGGACAAGGAAGTCCGTTATTCCAGAGGAAAACACGGGTAATGTCGTGTCTGGGACAGAGGGAGCGGAGCTGGCGCAACAGGAACTGGCATCAGCTGTATTATCACATGTAAGTTCAGACGGCACAGGCCTGGACCTCGGACTGGAGTCAGAAGCGAAGAAACCCAAAATCGACGCGAATACCTCATCTGAAGTTAAGCTAGCGCACCCGCTCGTCTCAGAACCTGTTGGATCCACTCAGTCCGCCGTTAAAGGTGGCGAGTCGCTCAGTTCGGACATTAGGTTGGGCTCAGATGGAAGCGGAGAGAAGGAAAACCACGTGTGTTTGGAGGCCGAAGCTGGATCGGGATGCGCGGAAAAAGCTGTCACAAAGAGCAGCCAGTCAAAGCCCAATGTGAAACGGGACCAGTTGATTCCCCTGGGAAAACCCAAATCCGGACGGGTGTGGAAAGACCGCAACAAACAGAGGTAAGTTGCACTAATTGTTGTTAGATGGCCGGAAAGCTGCATAACGCAACAGAATAATTAAGTTTACGAAACGACCCCTCGGGTTGTTAACTCGTAATAGACGCTGGCTTTGTGTTGTATTCTGCGTTACTCTTTACTGCTCCTAGCTTCTTCTACATAAAATGCCCTGACATAACAGTAGTCGCTGTGTGTTGGAAATATCTGCATAACAGTTCCTTTGAGTAAACGACAAATTCTGCAATAACCAATCTCCAACACCAGAGGGAGACTCCCTATCACGCAGCTGTTTGTTTTTGTTTGCTGATTCGTTTCATTTTACATTACACTACATTCATTTAGCCGAATCTTGCTTATCCAGCGCGATTTCCAGCGAAAGAGAACAGAAGTTCGTTCAAGTTAAATGAGCAACCATGTCAGACCAGGCTAACGCCTCCAGACTGTGAGCACAGCAACAGCAGTCAAGCATCTCCACAAGTTAACTTGTGCTAACCTGAAACTCGCTTACTAGTCTACAACTACAGTGTGCCGTGCTCACCATGGCCAGGTGGCAGTACGAGCCTTTATCTGCGGCAGAACCTTGCTGACTGTTACGGCAACACTCACTATGGCAGTGTTTCCAAGGGGTGTTTCCCACAATAGCGCTATGTTATCAGTGTGACCCTAATGATTCAGTATCTGTACGTCAGCATGCCTGTTCCGATTGAATGGACTTTTGTAAGTCAGTCTGGATAAGAGCATCTGCTAAATAAATAAATGAAAATTAAATGTATAGCATGTGTTTTTTTAATGCACATAGACATGTGTTAAAAATTGAAAATATACATGAATATGTTGTAAATTTTTCTCACTCTCCTGCAGGCAGTTGGATATTAACAGTATGGTCTGTATCATAGAGCTGAAAAAGTGGTTCACCATATCAATTGCAGTCAGTTTCTAATGTGCTTCTAAGTTCTACAGAATACATCCAAAATGCTCCCTGTTCGGTTTTAATTACATTGCCTGAATAGTACAGGGTGAAATAAACAATTAAACTTGTTCGATCTTAATCATACTTCATTTCTTGCAGTGGAAAGTACAGTCTAAATGTGGGCATCTGCTTTTAAAAGCTGAATTTTATCATTTTAGAATTCTGTATAACAAGAGATTCCATGATTTCCACTTGATGCATTTTGTTCACAAGTTTAACAAGAAATTGTCATAAAACACTATTTTTGCTAATTCTGTACCTTCCTAAACAAGGAATCTTGTACAGTCATTTGTTTCCTTTCAAATTTTGTTCCAAATACCATGACCATATAGATGTATGAACCCAGTATCATGAATCGAACCAAACTGTGAGCTTAGAGTGTCGTTACACCCCTACCAAATATGAAAAGATGTTTCATAAATTCACTCTGCCAGTTTCATAACCAGCAGGCATTTCGTTGTTTTCCACCATACTTTGGCATTATTGCTTACGGTGCGGGAGTTTTGATTGGACGGTGTGTTTTCCAGGTTCTCTGCTCTGCTGCGGGACAAGCCGCTCTGCACCTCGTGGGAGAAGAAGATGGAGGCAAAAAGGGAGAAGGAGCTGGTGAAGAGATTCGCCCTGCAGCTTAAGGAGGAGAAGGCTAGAGAAAAAGAGGTGTGTGTGTGTGTGTGTGTGTGTGTGTGTGAGAGAGAGAGAGAGAGCGAGAGCATCATGCTGATATTATTTATTTTTAAAGACCTGGACATGCGCTGTGGGCTCATGAGGACGTTCTCCCTGTTGTTTTATATCTGCGCAGCATGTAAATACATGAGGTGTCTGACTGATAACAAGCTGCGCAGTTTTATGTCAATGCAGTAGCATGAATGCAGATGAGTCCAACTAAACAGTGTGGCAGGGGTGGCAGTGTAGCACAGTGGTAAGGAGCAGGGCTTGTAACCAAAAGGTTGCCGGTTCAGTTCCCCTCTGGGGCACTGCTGCTGTGCCCTTGGGAAAGGTACTTACCCCACAATTGCCTCAGTAAATACCCAGCTGTATAAATGTATAACATGTAGAAATTGTAACATATGTAAGTCGCTCTGGATAAGAGCATCTGCTAATAATGTGATGTGAAGTAAATAACTGACATTAGTCAGTGAAGCCCGCAGTGGGGGGCCTAGTTAGTAAGAAACTGGTGCTCAAACACAACTCGGTATCATAAACATCAAGTATGTGATGCAAGTGGGAAGAGAACAGAGTGGCCACACGACCCACGTCTGTGAAGGAAATCGCCTTTTTCCTGACGTGGGTACGCCTTTCGATGGGGTCGAATGACCTTAAGCACAGATTTTTCTGCTTTGTTCCAGTGTTCAGTCTCTTGGACCGTAAGGTATTTTCCACCTGTAAGCACAGTCTTCTGTTACAGTGTTTCTCAGCCCTACTCCTGGCGGCACCCTGTCCTGCATAGCTTCTATCTATCCTTGCTGCTTGATTAAATCAGGTGTGCTCAGCTAATAAAATGTGCCGCTGATGAGTTCAGTCAGGTAGGTAGAGCAAGGATAGATAGAAGATATGCAGGACAGGGTTGTGATGGAACCGAGCAAAAATTACCATCTGTGAGTGGGTATGGCCAAAAATTCAGAGGCAGAGGCAGAGTTACGATACCAAAATAATTTAATAAGGCTTGCAAAGACCAAGCATACAAAAATCCCTGTGCAGAGGTGATTCAATATAGAAAAAAAAGAAGTTCAAAAATACCAACAAGACAAAATGTAAATTCTCTCCAAAAAATCTGCTAAGCCTCTAAGAGGACAATACACAGCGAAGCTACAGTACAATGCACAGAGTCACCATACACACGCTATCTGACAAAAGACTAAAGACACAAGACAAGACAGGTGTACATATACTCAGGTGACCAGCACCATTCACAAACATAGGTAAACACATAACAATCAACTAACATGTACATCACAAGACAGACTCTGAGACAAAAGCATAATGTTCCTAATTATGCAAAACAGCAGATTTAAGAAAAGCAATCAAAATAATACATTTCCTAGGCATGTGAAAAGATACAAAACACAGAAACAGCTTGATCAAGGCCATCTCCGCCATCCCCACTGCCACTACAGGAATGTACCTGGCCAGTTCCGGCCAGACCCAAATAAACATTCCTTTACTCCCCGGCGGCACCCTTTTGCTGCCGGACTGACTCACACCAGCCACAGGAGCACAACGAAAACTTCCTGCAAACTGCCGGTAACATTTTATGCTACATAAACATTACTTTAAACTCAAGCTTGCGCGCCAACTCAAGTACAAAATAAATGTTTAAAACATAACAAAATAATCTTTTACATCTTTATTTCAAAAGCACACATTAGTGTTTATGTGCTAGTCCGTATGCACTTTCTCATGTGCGCGTGTCCGCATAAAAGTCCGCGTTTGGGTCTGCACGTGCAAAAGTTTGTCACTTTATGCAGACAAGACACTAGATATGTGCGGTCACACCTCGACCGTCACAAGGGTGCCGCCAGGAGTAGGGTTGAGAAACACTGTTCTATTAATGTGCTCTGCTTGTACAAGCCAAATGACAGTGAACCAAAGGACTCTGGAGTCAGCTCAAAAAGTACATCAAAAGTGTGTATGGATGCTGTCGCCAAATATTTGCTCTTAAATTAATCAAAGGTTTATTTGCAGAAGCCTTCACCATTACTGCTCAGTGCTTTGCCAGTTTGTGTGTGTTGTATAAAAGCCAAAATCCACAGTTGCACAGAACAAAGACCGTTGTGGTATGTTGCTAAAGGTAAATACACTAATGTAGTGCCACAGCTGATGCCTCAGGACAGATGCTGTTAATTAACCTACGTGTTTTATTTAATTCTTTATAAGGTTTTGCTTTGGGCACAGCACAGGATAAGAATACCGGGCTACAAGCCTGGTGCACAAAAATTTCAAGCCACTAAACCCGATCAGCCAGTGCCTGATCTAAATGCCGTCCCTGGTATGGGAGCGTTTGTTGCGTGTCTGTCTGCATGTTGGTGTCCGTCTGTCTGCCCAGGCGCTCACCCTCTCTCTCCCTCCTTTACACAGGAGAAGAGGAAACGGCGGGAAGAGAATCTGAAAAGACGAGCGGAGAACGAGCGGAAGGCGGAGATCGTGCAAGTGGTGAGCGATCGGAGCGGCCACATGTTCCCGAGCGCACACAGCGTTACTGAACCGATTAAACCTCACCCTTTTCTCTCCCCCCCTCTTTCTCTCCTCTCTCTCCCTGTCTTCATGCTATTGTCTTTAATGTTTGTTTTTTCTCTTCACTCCCCCAGATCCGAAATCCGGCTAAGATTAAGAGGATGAAGAAGAAGCAACTGAGGAAGATTGAGAAGAGAGACACACTTGCTCTGCTGCAGAAATCACAGCCCCGGAACCAAAGTGCTGCTGGGAAGGGTGGCAAGGGGGGCCAGTAAAGGGGGCGCGCTGGTTCTGATGCAGTACCTCTCATCCACATAATAAATGCAGACCAGTACATCAGAGGGGAAGTCATGAGTAAAACTTTACTCATGTACAGAGTACCGTTATGTAAAGATTTTAACTACCTGGAGTGGTTTGCTATGTTTGTAAAGAGTAATAGTTTTTATGTGTTACCATAACCATAACCATGATATTAACTGAAAATAAACAGAAAGTGAATCTGTGGGAGGTGTCATTCTTGGAAACAGAGTGATCTCCGGAGAGTGTGCTTGGGGATATGAGAAAAATCACTTGTGACTGCTTTGACATTCCTTTCCTCCAAAGAACATCAGTGAAGAAAATGAACTCTTTCCTGATGTGGGTACACACTTTCGATGGGGTCAAGTGACCTTAAGCACAGACTTTTGTACTTTGTCCCGGTGTCCAGTCTCTCGGACCATAAGGTATTTTCCACCTGTAAACACAGTTTTATATTAATGTTCTCTGCTTATACAAGCCAATAAAATGACGGTAAACCACAGGACTCTGGAGTCAGCTGGTTTTGCTGGCAGTGTCCAGTGCCTTTGCTCTGCTTTGGCAGGGTTTCTGCTGACTGTGGGATGGCTTTTTTTGTTTGTTTATGGGGGGCTGAAACAGTACTGTGAAAAGTACCAACACGGCACAGGAATTTTTCAGTGTTTTCTTTCACTTTTGCTTTTTTTTGTGCCCAAAAAGCATTTACTTTTTACATTGTTCCACTGCTCATATACTAACCATAGTAATGTATAAATTGTGTCAGTGGAGACATAATGTACTATAGTGTCCAGTCAGTCACTATACTGTACTGTATTAACCCCCTCTCTCAGTGCAGTGTTAATGCATCTGTATTTATTTAAATCTCCCTTTCTACACAAGAGTAAACAAGACTCCTGTGGAGCAGAGTAACAGCTCAAAAATGTAGGTAGTTCCATTACTCGGTATCAGATCCTAGTGTGATAAAATTGAATGGAAACAAATAACAGTAACTCACGTGATTACAGAGAAGAGGGGCGGTCTGGTGTTTTCCTTTCCTGGTATGGTGTTTACTGTGGCGTCATCATACCACACTGCCTTCATGTCTCCTCCCTCCCCTCCCTCTCACCTGACTTCTGCATACCCAGTGTCATTACAGCAAGGGTATGTGAGCTTTTCTCACAATCTGTTTCCTGCCAACAGTCAAAGTAGATGCCCTGAGAACCTCTTCCTTCCCCCTCTCCTCTTCTCTCTCTCTCTCAGACTGGCTTGCATGACACGAGTTATCCAGCATCGCATAGTGTTTTAGGGCATGAACATCAACCATCCCTTCCCTCTCCCCTTCACAAAAAAAAAAGGACAGTGTGAACATAATTCAAAATATGTTTGAAAAGATAACTCTGTTTTGCTGTCTCTCTCTCTCTCGTTCTTTCTCTTTCTATATCTGATGGGCAAGAGCTCAATTTGTCAGTGATCTCAGTAACACCCCCTTCCTGTAAGTCATTGCTCTGCACAGAAACCAGTTAACGGACAGCAGTGCACAGGGAGGGAGGAAAAAGGTTGGTGCTTTCCTCAACCATTAGCAGGTACTTTCCGTCAGATACGTATAAAAGGAGAGTCCACTAAGAACTGCAGCTTTAAGAAACGACAAAGAGAAGACAAGACGGAAGATACCAGAATGATGGCCACAACGGTATGGAGATATTTTGATATTTGGTACTATTTCTGTTACAAATTTTGCAGATGATGGAAAAAAAAAAAACAATTTGTTTAGCTTTAACCTTAAAGAAAAATAGTAGTCAAATCATTGAATGCTACTTTTCTCTCTTCCTCTCTGTTCCATTCTCTTTGGTTGTTTTATTTTGAATCTCTGATCTGTGAGAGATGAGGATTTGCTGTTTGGTTGGGTCTCTTTAATTTTTATTTGCATGGAAGTATGGAATGATTCTGGGTGGTTTAAGTCATTTGCATTGAATGTGAAAAGTTTTGTTTGCTTGCAAGATGTGCTAACAAAGCCATGATAAAATTTTTCTCTCTGTGTATCCCTCTTTCTGTCTCAAACTCTGCCCCCTTCCCCCCTCCTCCCTGCTTGCTTGCTTGCTCTCCCCCTCAGATGTATGCCCCAGGGCCTGCTCTGGGATCCATGCCTGCATGTACCCGTGGGCAGGTGCAGTGTCCAGTGAGGGGAGACCCTCCGGCCCCTGTCCCACAGCCATTCCATGCTGGGTTTGAGAGCAGCACCCATGCCTCTCTGTTCCCTGTGACTGAGGCCTGCACCCCCCCTGGGCCAATCACTGTCCATGTGTTGGACGGGTCCAGCGGCAGAAAGGTCAGCATGTCTCTGGAGAAGAGCGACACCATCGGGAAACTCCAGAAGATGTTCCTCCAGGAGCGGCCTGACCCGGCCAGAAGCCTGGATCTCGCCTGCAACGGGAAGCCTGTTTTGGCACATCAGACCCTGGCTGAGCTGCGGGTGAAGGAGGGCGTCACCTTTGTTACCTACCAGAAGTGCATTGGAGGGTAGACAGACAGGAAAAACTGACTGCGGACTACAACAGATCAGTGATTACAACATCCCCACCTGTACAAACAGAATCTAGAAAAGCTGTATACTGTATTTACTTGCTTAAAGTTTTTTGTAAAACAAGAATTAGGTTTTCTTTACTTGTTTTCACATGCCTGTGGGATATTATGAATATAGATCATCAATGCTGTAATTTCCGTTCAAACACTAAGGTGTTCTTTCACAAATGGCACTTCCGTCAGCTTTATTCTGTCAGATTGCTCTTTACCTTTTGTTCAGCTGATATTTTTAAGGAACTATGATGTAAACTTGAGGTATTGCTCTGTGGATTAAAAAAACTTTCTGAACTGTTTTATGATTTAATGTTTAATATGTAACATCAAATAAAAAGATATATGACTCATACATCAGTTGGTGCTTTTTTCCTAATCTAGTTGGCCAGTTAGATAATGTGCTAAAAACACCTGCCCTGCCCTGCAGTTTGACTCCTCCTTCCCAGCCAGCTGCTGGTGCAACAATCACCAACAAACAGCCACTCAGTTCTCATGGCATATCATATGGTGTTGTGGTTAGAGCTGAAATCACGGGTGTATATTTTGGAAAGACAGTAGAGGAAGCTCATTCTTATACCCTGTAGGCCTGACGGAAGTCCAAAAATGGCATACGAAAAAGTCAGTCTTGGAGCGTGTTATTTGCCATACTGTTTGCTTCTCAGAGGGAAACCACCTTTGAATGTGCTGGGTGCCTTTGTGTCCCACTTGCCAAAGTAAATATCAGATACCTGCCTCTCAGGTAAACTGGATATTGCTGTATAAATACCAGAATTCAAGATGCGTTCAGTCGTTGCACATCTGAATATGATGCATTTTAAGCACACAGTCAAGTGTTGTTGTTTACATGTGAAATGCGTTAACTGCTCCCCCAGTGTCTGAGTGTAGAAAAGACACCATGGCTGACTGAACAGTGTGTGAGGCTCTGTGCTGAGAAAGAGAGACTGCTGGTATGAAATTAATGCCCTGAAAGACCGGCCAGTACAGTGAAATCTCCATGTGAGAGAGACAGGGAGAGGTTTGGCTTGAAATGAGTTGTGAACTTATACAAAAACCCTCATATGTTGCTCTAGATAAGAGCATCTGCCAAATGAGAAAATGTAAATGTAAAAGTGAAAATAAAGTGGCTTGTGTTTACGTGACAGTGGATCCGTAGGTGATTTCCGTCAGAGTTTTAGTCATGTGACTTGAGGCTTTCCTCCCAGATGTGAGGTTCATATGCAAAGGCTCTGAGAGACAGAGAGCAAAGACCATCAACCAGCAAAGACCATCACCCAGTGAAGACCATGTCCACTGCAGTTGCACCATTTCTGGTAAGACACAAAGCACTGAAGTACTATACTTTTCTTGTTCTGCTTTAAATCATTCTGTGGGAAATGAATGGAAAACATTCAGAAATGACAAATATTCTCTAACCTAATTATTATATTACAAATAGTGTAGGTGTAAATAAAAAAGGAAAAACAATGGTCAAAGGTTAGAAAGTGGACATTTTTGAGACTATTCAGTCCTTGATTTCAGCCGGACTTAAAACATTCATTGGACTTTTACATGGTGATTATTCTTGTACTTCCTCACAATCTTCAGTCAGTTTCACACAGTCTCTCAGGAAAGGTAACACATGTCAGCACATGGAAAAATGTGTCCACTGTACTTTAGGCTCTTTATTCCTAATATAACTGTGTGAAATATGTGACAAAACCTGCCAGTTGTATACGATCAGCTGAATGCATATATAGTGAGATATATTTTATATCTACATAAACAAAATGTACATATATGATAATGGAAACAAATGACATCTGAATGTTAAAGAAAAAAATATTAAAAATATATCCCTCATTATATAACACATGTTCGTAAGTGGTTAAAGGAGCATTGTTTATTCTGTCATTGTCCAATAGAAATATATATTCTATTTATAACACCTGTCTTTCCTTCTGTTTCTCTACTCCCTCTCTACAACTGTCTCTCTCTCTCTAAATGTTTTTCAGAAGATAAGTAACATGTCTGAGTTTAAAGGAAATGTTTTCTAAGGTTTCAGAAACAATGTCCAGTGTCCTGTGTCTCATGTCGGTGTATTCTGAGTTCAGTGGTCTTGTAAATAATCGTGCTCTTTGTTTATAGTTTCAGATAAAACCTTATTTTTTAGTCAAAGTCTCTCTCTCCCTCTCTGCCTCACTCTGTACCCTCTGTCTCAGGTGTATGCCCCGCACCAGGTGCAGTGTCCAGTGAGGGGGGACCCTCCGGCCCCTGTCCCACAGCCGTTCCATGCCGTTTTTAAGACCAGCACCCATGCCTCTCTGTTCCCTGTGACTGAGGCCTGCACCCCCCCTGGGCCAATCACTGTCCATGTGTTGGACGGGTCCAGCGGCAGAAAGGTCAGCATGTCTCTGGAGAGGAGCGACACCATCGGGAAACTCCAGAAGATGTTCCTCCAGGAGCGGCCTGACCTGGCCAGAAGCCTGAATCTCGCCTGCAATGGGAAGCCTGTTTTGGAGCATCAGACCCTGGCTGAGCTGCGGGTGAAGGAGGGTGTCACTTTCATCACCTTCCAGAAGTGCGTTGGAGGGTAGACAGAAATTCGATTTCAATCTGAAAGCGAAAGCATAATGCTGTTGAACCTGTGTGTTCCAACTTTGCCTAGTAACAAATGACGTTAGTGTCACGTACGTCAGTTAATGAAGTAAAACACGAGTCCTTCATATGAATTCTGTGTGTGCTCACAATAAATACAATCTTTGCACTGCTCTAGTATCCTGTTATAGTCCTTTATCTTGCTTCAGTAAATTTCCAGAGGATATGAGTGCTTCCAGGGTCAGCTCAAAGCGGGAGTGAAGGGATCTACAACTTCTTCTGGGGGGGTTTTCACATTTCCATTGCATTGGCGGCAGCTTGCTGGTTTGATTCCCTGCTTGGGCACTGATGTTGTACCAGTGCGCAAATACTTAACTCACAACTGCCTAAGTAAATGTATGGATAACATGTAACAACTGTATGTAAGTTGTTCTGGGTATGAGCGTCTGCTGTATGACCATAATGTAATGTAATTAATGACAACATTGTGATATGGTTGAAATACTTGGTTGGGGTGAGGGGAAAGATTAGGAGGGTCTGGCCCGCTCAAAAAACACCTGCAGAACTGTGCTTAGGTGCTGTGCGAATCAGCTTGAATCAATAAAGAACTCTTGAATAAACATGCGATTTTGTTCAGACGTGAATAATTTTAACAGCATAGGCATTCTAAAATTATCCCTATGCCTGACAGAGGTAAGGGGATCTCCCCAAAGTTTTCCCCTGGGTCAGTGCAAATAGTCAGGTGTGAATCAGCCTCTCAGGAAATCCACCTCCTTGTCCTGGGTTTCGATGAAATTTGAAACATTTGAAACAACATACTATCCAGTTGAAAGCTGCTCACACAGAAAACAGCTTGACATTCAGAAGAAAACACTTAAAAATTAGCTTTATTAAAATAATCAACTGTGATAGCAAGCAGTGTATCAATGGTAACTAAATGCCAGAAGAAGCTCTTATTCAACACTGAGATCATCTATTTATGCCCTGAACTGATTCTTAATCAACAACAGTAAGAAAACTGCAGAGATCAAATACATGGTGATAGCTCTGTGGATTTTTTACAGATTTAATGTTGACTTAGTGTGTTTATTAATATTGTGTTTTCAAACATTTCCAATGCTGAAAGTCATTCAAAGATCAATGATGATTAAGAAGTCTGTTGTGTCTCGCTTCAAATATAAATTTGGAGGGTGTTTTGGAAGTGAGATTCAGGAGTTAGCCAGAGATATTTTTGTAAATATTTAGGAATAATTCAGGCTTTCCTTTCTACAAATGCACTTTATATGTCTAACCAGGAATATTATCATGGCAAAACATTTTAGCATTTAACTAGCAGAGTTAAATCCTCATCCATTTTACAGCTTTGGAATGTAATTTAGTACATAGCAAAAAAAAATTTAACTTGGAATTTCCCAGTGTTGCTCCATGGGGGCCAGTGTACCTACAGGTTCATTACACCTGTGTGCCAACCGCTCAGGCTCGAAAGATTCAGTGCCAGTAGCACATAAATTAAACGTGAGCGCCATCTATCCTTACAACTTAACATTTCACTATTTTTCATTTTTCCCTTGTATATCAGTAAGAGCAACAGCAACGATACGACTACCACTGCCAATAAGAATCTCTACTATACGTTCCACCAAAACTGTATCCTTCAAGAGTCACAAAAAATGCCTCAGAGTGGACACCGAAGTTAAGATCTGTGGAAAAATACCCCAGAGACTACAGGTTGGCCACCATAACCAGTCTAGGTGTATATTTGGTAAAAGACAGTAGAGGAAGCTCATTCCATGCCCTGTAGGCCTGGCGGAAGTCCAAAAATGGAAAAAAGTCTTGGAGCGTGTTATTTGCCATGCCGTTTGCTTCCTAAAGGGAAACCACAGACAGTGCTGCATAAACTGTTCCACTTTGTGTCCCACTTGCCAAAGTAAATATCAGATACCTGCCTCTCAGGTAAACTGGATATTGCTGTATAAATTCCAGAATTCAAGATGCTTTCAACTGTTGCACATCTGAATATGACGCACTTTAAGCACACAGGCAAGTGCTGTTGTTTACATGTGAAATGCGTTAACTGCTCCCCCAGTGTCTGAGTGTAGAAAAGACACCATGGCTGACTGAAAAATGTGTGAGGCTCTGTGCTGAGAAAGAGAGACTGCTGGTATGAAATTAATGCCCTGAAAGACTGGCCAGTACAGTGAAATCTCCATGTGAGAGAGACAGGGAGAGATTTGGCTTAAAATTAGTTGTGAACTTATACAAAAAACTATGTACGTTACTCTGGATAAAAGCATCTGCTGAGTGACAAAAGATAAATGTAAAAGCGAAAATAAAGTGATTTGTGTTTATGTGACAGTGGAGCCGTAAGTGATTTCCTCCAGAGATTTGGTCATATGACTTGGGGCTTCCCTCCAAGCTGTTAAGGTCCATATGCTAAGCCTCTGAGAGACAGAGAGCAAAGACTATCAACCAGCAAAGACCATGTCCACCGAGGCTGCACAATCTCAGGTAAGATACAAAGCACTGAAGTACTATACTTTTCTTGTTCTGCTTTAAATTATTCTATGGGAAATTAATGGAAAACATTCAGAAATGACAAATATTCTCTAACTTGAATATATTATAAATAGTGTAAGTGTAAATAAAAAATGGAAAACAATGGTCAAAGTTAAGAAAGTGGATATTTTTGAGATGGTACAGTTCTCGATTTCAATCAAATTTAAAACATTCAGTGAAATCTCACCTGGGAGTTATTCCTGTGCTTTCTTACAATATTCAGTCAGTTTTTCCACAGTGGTTTGCGAAACTGACTGAATAAAAAAGATGGGTAACACGGCTGAGTTTAAAGGAAATGTTCTGTAACGATTCGGAAACAATGCCTGGTGTCCTGTTTGTCATATCTATGTATTCTGAGTTTAGTGGTCTTGTCAATAATCCCAGTCGTTATTTATAGTATATTTATAGTAATCAAGTATAAAGCATTTTTTAAGTCAAAGTCCTCTCCCTGTCTCTGCACCCTCTCTCTGCCTCACCCTGTACCCCTCTTTCTCGGGTATATGTCCCACACCAGGTGCAGTGTCCAGTGAGGGGGGACCCTCCGACCCCTGTCCCACAGCCGTTCCATGCTGTTTTTAAGAGCAGCACCCATGCCTCTCTGTTCCCTGTGACTGAGGCCTGCACCCCCTCTGGGCCAATCACTGTCTACGTGTTTGACACGTCCAGCGGCAGAAAGGTCAGCATGTCTCTGGAGAGGAGCGACACCGTCGGGAAGCTGAAGAAGATGTTCCTCCAGGAGCAGCCTGACCTGAAGGGCAGCCTGAAACTCGCCTGCAATGGGAAGCCTGTTTGGGAGTATCAGACCCTGGCTGAGCTGCGGGTGAAGGAGGGTGTCACCTTCTTTACCTACCTGAGGAGCCACGGAGGGTAGACAGAAATTCGATTTCAATCTGAAAGCAAAACTGAAGTGAAACCTTTCTGCTCCTACTTTACCTGGCAACAGATGACATCAATAATGTCAGCTTCCTATTTCTGAATTCATAATTTTTTCAGCCTTAAACTAAGGGCATGGACGTGTCAACATTTAGGTTGAATTTAAAATTATTGATAATTGTTGATTTGTCATGACAGTATTTTGTTAACATTTACAACTCTAAACAGCTAATGAATTAGCACACAAATACTGCAGATAAATATTGCCTTTAATGTTATAATGCCTATAATACCACCTGTGACTATAATAAATACAATATTCGCTCTGCTCTGGTATTGTGTTATAGTCCTTCATGTTGCTTCTGTAAACTTCATAAAGTAGTGACTGATGATAAGGAAAAAAGGAAGACATGAGTGCTTCCAGAATCCGTTCAAACTGGGGGTGTGGGGTGTTGGCGTGTTTCTATTCCATTCAGAGGGTCATGATGTTCACATTATGAGTTGGCTGAAATGGGCAAGGTGGATGGCTTGGTGGGGCAATGTGAAATATTAGGCGGGTCTGGCTTGCTCAGAACCCCCTGCAGCGGGGCCTGGATGCTGTGTGGGGGAGCTTCGACCCAGATGCGCATCGAGATTAACTCTTGAATAAACATGTGATTTTGTTAGAACATGTGAATAACTTGAACAGGCTGCTGTCTCAGTTGTAGTGAGGGCTGCAGTTGTACTTAAGGTTTTCTGAACTGTTTTATGATTTAATGTTAAATATGTAACATCAAATAAAAAGAAATATGACTCATACATCAGTTGGTTATTTTTTCCTAATCTAGTTGGCCAGTTAGATAATGTGCTAAAAACACCTGCCCTGTCCTGCAGTTTGACTCCTCCTTCTCAGCCAGCTGCTGGTGCAACAATCACCCACAAACAGCCACTCAGTTCTCATGGCATATCATATGGTGTTGTGGTTAGAGCTGAAATCACGGGTGTATATTTTGGAAAGACAGTAGAGGAAGCTTATTCCATGCCCTATAGGCCTGGCGGATGTCCAAATATGGAAAAAAGTCAGTCTTGGAGCGTGTTATTTGCCATACCGTTTGCTTCCTAAAGGGAAACTGCAGACAGTGCTGCATGAACTGTTCCACTTTGTGTCCCACTTGCCAAAGTAAATATCAGATACCTGCCTCTCAGGTAAACTGGATATTGCTGTATAAATACCACAATTCAAGATGCTTTCAACTGTTGCACATCTGAATATGACGCACTTTAAGCACACAGGCAAGTGCTGTTGTTTACATGTGAAATGTGTTAACTGCTCCCCCAGTGTCTGAGTGTGGAGAAGACACCATGGCTGACTGAAGAATGTGTGAGACATTGTGCTGAGAAAGAGAGATTGCTGGTATGAAAAGAGTGCCCTGAAAGACTGGCCAGTACAGTGAAATCTCCATGTGAGAGAGACTGAGAGAGGTTTTGGCTTGAAATGAGTTTTGAACTTATACAAAAAACTATGTACGTTACTCTGGATAAAAGCATCTACTAAGTGACAAAAGATAAATCTAAAAGCGAAAATAAAGTGGTTTGTGTTTACGTGACAGTGGAGCCGTAAGTGATTTCCTCCAGAGATTTGGTCACGTGACTTGGGGCTTCCCTCCAAGCTGTTAAGGTCCATATGCTAAGCCTCTGAGAGGCAGAGAGCAAAGACCATCAACCAGCAAAGACCATGTCCATCGAGGTTGCACCATTTCCGGTAAGATACAAAGCACTGAAGTACTATCCTTTTCTTGTTCTGCTTTAAATTATTCTATGGGAAATTAATGGAAAACATTCAGAAATGACAAATATTCTCTAACTTGAATATATTATAAATAGTGTAAGTGTAAATAAAAAAAGGAAAACAATGGTCAAAGTTAAGAAAGTGGATATTTTTGAGATGGTACAGTTCTCGATTTCAATCAAATTTAAAATATTCAGTGAAATCTCACCTGGGAGTTATTCTTGTGCTTTCTCACAATATTCAGTCAGTTTTTCACAGTGGTTTGCCAAACTGACTTAAAAAAAAGATGGGTAACATGGCTGAGTTTAAAGGAAATGTTCTGTAACGATTTGGAAACAATGCCCGGTGTCCTGTTTGTCATATCTATGTATTCTGAGTTTAGTGGTCTTGTAAATAATCCCACTCTTTATTTATAGTATATTTATAGTATATAAGTATGAAGTGTTTGTCTAAGTCTAAGTTTCTCTCCCCCTCTCCCCTCCCCTCTCTCTGCCTCACCCTGTACCCCTCTGTCTCTGTCTCAGGTGTGTGCCCCGCACCAGGTGCAGTGTCCAGTGAGGGGGGACCCTCCGGCCCCTGTCCCACAGCCGTTCCATGCTGTTTTTAAGAGCAGCACCCACGCCTATCTGTTCCCTGTGACTGAGGCCTGCACCCCCCCTGGACCAATCACTGTCCACGTGTTTGACGGGTCCAGCGGCAGAAAGGTCAGCATGTCTCTGGAGAGGAGCGACACCATCGGGAAACTCCAGAAGATGTTCCTCCAGGAGCGGCCTGACCTGAAGGGCAGCCTGAATCTCGCCTGCAATGGGAAGCCTGTTTTGGAGCATCAGACCCTGGCTGAGCTGCGTGTGAAGGAGGACGCCACCTTTGTTACCTTCCAGAAGTGCATCGGAGGGTAGACAGAAATTCGCTTTCAATCTGAAAGCAAAACTGAAGTAAAACCTTTCTGCTCCTACTTTACCTGGCAACAAATGACGTAAATGACATCAGCTTCCCAATTCTGAATTTATAATTTTTCTAGCTTTAAACTAAGGGCACAGCAGTGTTGACATTTAGCTTGAATTTGAGATTATTGATAATTATTGCTTTGTCATGACAGTGTTTTGTTAACATTTACAACTCACAATCTGTGAGTATAATAAATACAATATCCGCTCTGCTCTGGTATTTTGTTATAGTCCTTCATCTTGCTTCAGTAAACTTCATAAAGTAGAGACTGATGATAGGGGAAAAAGGAAGACATGAGTGCTTCCAGAATCCATTCAAACTGGGGGGGGGTCGTTGGTGTGTTTCTATTCCATTCAGAGGGTCATCATGTTCACATTGTGAGTTGGCTGAAATGGGCAAGGTGGATGGCTTGGTGGGGCAAGGTGAAAGGTTAGGTGGGTCTGGCTTGCTCAGAACCCCCTGCAGAACCGGGCCTGGGTGCTGTGTGAGGGAGCTTCGACCCAGATGCGCATCGAGATTAACTCTTGAATAAACGTGATTTTGTCAGAACATGTGAATAACTTGAACAGCATGGTGAAGCACTCTCAAACCATCCCTATGCCAGACAGAGGTAAGGGGACTTCCTCAAATCTTTCCCCTGGTGCAGATAGTCAGGTGTGAATCAGCCTCTCAGGAAATCCACCTCCTTGTCTTGGGTTTCGATGAAATTTGAAACATTTGAAACATCGTACTGTCCACTTTAAAGCTGCTCACACAGAAAACAGCTTGGCATTCAAAAGAAAACAAAAACACTTAAACAACTCTGATAGCAAACAGTGTATCAATGTTAACTAAATGTCAGTAGAAGCTCTTATTCAACGCTGAGATCACCTATTTGTGCGCTGGACTGATGCTGAATCAACAGCAGGAAGAAAACTGCAAAGACTGAATCCATGATGATGGTTCTGTGGATTTTTAGATTTAATGTTGGTTCAATGTGTTCTTTGTTATTGAACTGATGTTGCATCAGAGCTTAAAACGCATGTCAATATTAAATCTTTATTGGATAAACTGAAGTGAGAAGCACAAAAACAGGTTTGCACCTAGCAAAAAACACAAGATACATTCAAACTAAACCAAGCAACTTTTGTGACATTTTAAGACCGATCTTTCACACTAATGATATATTTTATTTAATAATATTAATATTAACAATATTATTAACATTATAATATTATTAATATTTAATATTCGGTAATAAACCTTTCACACAGCATTTTGCAACCTAAAGTATTGAGCAAAGGATTACAGAGAGTGATGAGAAAGAAGAAAAGACAAGGCAGTAAAATAATTTTAACACAGAACATTTGTAGAATTTGGATATAAATAAAACAAGTCAGAACAAATAGGATGAAATAATTAATAAACGTCGATAAAACACGACAGCAAGTCAGGTCATCCGAAAACCATGGTGGAGACTCTCCGCCTGGGCTGGATGTTCCAAAGTCTAATTACGGAGGGCGCAGTAAAACAACGATGCCTCTTCCCTTCTGATTTGATGAGGAACACAAACCAAATCAGTTTGGGGGTGTGTGAGATTGCGTTTGGGCTAGTAATCAACTAAAAGATCCGTTAGTCATTGGGGTGTCATCCGGAACTTTCAAAACATTCCGACACGTACATCGCATGCGCATTCAACCACACGTTACAACGTCTAACAATAAGTTTCAATAACAATATAGCATGATAAATAACCATGCAGTTATCCAATAAACTACTAAAGAATCTTAAATTGATAAGCTTGTACAAATGTTAGTTTAATATTGTGTTTTCAAATATTTTCAATGCTGAAAATCAGTCAAAGATCAATGATGATCAATGAAGATAAATGATGATTAAGAAGTCTGTTGTGTCTCCCTTCAAATATAAATCTGGAGGATGCTTTCAAGAGACATTTTTGTATATGTTGAGGAACAATGCGGGCTTTCCCGTTTCTGTAAACAATGTCTCACCAGGAACATTATCATTGCAAAATATTTTAGCATTTAACTAGCAGAATTCAAGCACGGTCTGTTTTACAGCTTTGTTACATAATTTATTACTTAGTAAAAAGTAATTTACTGTCTTAACTTTGCTTTGCCTTTCTGTGAAACCTGTATACCTGCTGGTTCCTTACAGCTGTGTGCCTAACTGCGCAGGCTCGAAAGATTTAGTGCCAATAGAGCATAAATTAATCGTGAGCGCCATCTATCCTTACAATTTAATATCTCGCTATTTTTTCAGTCACATTTTCTTTCTATATCAATGACAACAAAAGCAACAATACGACTACCACTGCCAGTAAGAATCGCTACTATACTGTATCGTTCAAGAGTCACAAAAAATGGCTCAGGGTGGACACCGAAGTTAAGATCTGTGGGAATACAGCCCGGAGACTTGGAGGTTGGCCACCGTAACCAGTCCAGGTGTTCCCCGACCATGTTTGTTTAGCGCCGTACTTAGCCGCTAGATGTCACCCTTCAATCAGGAGAATTGCGCTTCTGAAAAATACATGATCTTTTATTCTTTCCCCATACAATACAACACATTATTATTACATTATTGGTATTTAGCAGACGCTCCCACAGCGACTTACATCAGTTACAATGTTATCCATTTCTACAGCTGGATATTTACGGAGGCAATTGTGGGTTAAGTGCTTTGCCCAAGGGTACAACAGCAGTGCCCCAGCGGGGAATCGAACCGGAAACTTTTTGGGCGCGAGTCCTGCTCCGTAACCACAACACACATATCCATGGGTGCGTAGCCGCTGCCATAGCCACATTTAGCTGGCAGGTAATATCATCTGCAAAATTTCTCTGTTTTGTAGGAACATGACAAGAGTGTGCGTGAGTGAGTGAGAGTACTGCTTGCAGCCTCCATGCATTTTCAGGTTTGTGTGGGACAGTGTAATGAAAACAGATGAGCAAGTTCAAATTTTACTGTCCGGTGTGATGTGACTCCCCCTGATTCCTTCTAAGTCTTTGGTAAGTTACATTTTGTTCTTTGGCAGACGCTCTAATCCTGAGCGACATACGAGACGGGTAGCCTACATATTGCATTACTTTTGTATTGTTGACATCCAGCAGTAGTGTTACCCAGAGAAACACCAGACGTCAAGCACAAAGGGTATCCAGCAAAACGACTCAAAAACATCACACAAACAATGAAGCCATCATCCCCACGCGAACCGCAAGTGTCCAACTCATAAGGCCGAGACCAGCAATGCGCACCTGGCCCCACGCTCAGGTGCAACAGTATACCGCACAGGAGTGTACCATTCCTATGCAATACCAACACATACCCAGGGCATCCATGGGTTAATGTTAGTGTAATGGTATGATAATAAACGGTAAAATACTCCACCGGTGCACTCCTACAGATAGACACGTTTCTTTGCCGTTCGCTCGCTGCACAACGAGAGTAATCTGATTGTTTGGCAGCGTGGTTGTATATGACTTTACTATATTTTTCTTCTGTATACCTGATAATGATAAAATGTGAGTTTGCTGCAAAGGTTAGCTGGTAGTTAGCAAACGCAAATACTTCCCTTACTAGTAGCTCGTAAGTAGCAGCAGCTAATTAGCTATGCTAGCTAGCAATCGAACAATGTCTATGTAGTGTTTCATCAAAACTGCTGAGGTGATTGAACGTTAGTTCGCGAGCTAATTTGCCACTAGCTTCGTAATGAGCTATGGCAAGTCTTTTTTTTTTACTATTAAATTAGGCTGATAATACACAAGATGGTGTGGGTTATTGCGATTATTTGCTAAAAATCCCAAATTCATTTTAAATTGTCATGAAATGCTTAAATCTCGTAGTGCTGGGCTGTTGCATTTACCTGTGGCAGCTGGGCAGCCATTAAGTGACGTTGCAGATGGGCCGTCTAAAACGAGCATCAATATTGCTCGCATGGTAATTCAAGTCAAACGCAGTTTCCTAAATGCTCGATATTTTGTCCTCGGAAACGACAGGCGAAAGGACACTTACGGAATAGTTCGGATCGATCGAGATCAAATGAGTTGAATAATACCTAACTACTGTCAGTGTCACAGCAAGATTACAATATTGGGAAATACGAAAGAAACTTAAATGTGCGGCCGTGTCAATGTGATTTCCAAGTGCGCTCCGCTGATCAAAGGCAGAGAATGGAAGCTTTTATGATTCCAATAAGGGAGCGACGCGGCTGTAGAGTTCACCTTAATACAGCGCGCAGATGCTGATGTTTGCTCCCGGTGTGTCCACTAGGGGTCACAAGAGAGATTCACATCCGCTGAACATCCACATGTAGAACAGTAGTCCTCAAATTTTCTGTAATAAATTAAATCATGGCTGATTTAATCTGATGCTTAATATATTCAATCACATTATGTACGTGCAATTGAAAGCCTTCACAGGATTCATTAAGAACCACAACTTGCACACGTTAATCACTGTGTACGATAGCAGGGCCTACATATATGTTTCAGACAGATAATGACAAATAAATAAATAAAAATTAAGGAGAGAGTTAGCTGGATCAAAAAGGCCAGGGGTTTTGCTTTAAAACAGTAACGATACTGGAGATGCAGTGGATGGTTACTTGTGGAGAACTTCCCCAGGGAAAATACTACATATGCCTACAGTTTAGTCTGATATATAGAACATGTTAGGTAATCATCAGATAAGGGACTGTGAATTGCTGGAAGAAAAAAACTAAAAACAAACAGGTCCTGGTGGTATATACCCTGGAATAATTCAACAACTAGTTTAATTATTAACACACCAAATAGACAAATAGAGCATTCAAGACCAGTCTTGACACAGTTCCAAATAAACTTTCAGCTAAAATGAATACAAGACTAGCTTTTCTGAAAGGCCTCGTTAAACTTATTATCTTCTTTCATTCTTATGGTCAAAAGTGTGGGAAGTACTGTGGTGCAGCATGCTACCTGATTTATTGTGTGTTTGTCGTAGACATGCTCTGAACCCCCACACCTATATGGCCTCTAGTGCATGACACACCTGGAACTATACAAGTTTATGGGCAATTAGTTGTTTGGCTATATTTACATGCAAGCATGGCTTCTGGTGACATTTCTGCTGATGTGTCATCCTGCCACTCATACCTCCAGTGAACTCTGGGTAGCTCCTCACCTGAGGCGTTTTCTTTTTTAAGAATCATTCTTCTACTGTAATTAAGATGTTTAGTGTCTATGTGTGCAGTTCCTCAAGCTCGCTCACTTTTGGTTTTAAATGAAAAGTAGTCAGGCTAAAGCAGTCCTAACCAGCCAACCAGTCATTGCTGTGCTGCAGACAAACACTCAGTATGTGGGTCAGTTTCACCGCAAATTGACTTTAGATTGCAACGCAGCAGGAGACGATGAGTGGTCGGTTGGCGAAAGATGACTGACAGGGCTGTCAGAATGAGTAACGGGCCAGGGAAGGTGAGGGAGAGATTGGGGAACATGATTGACATGCAGGGGAGATGACTGACGAGATGAGGGGATCAGTTTCTCTCTCTGTGTCACAGGTTGAGGGGAGACAGAGAGTGCACCCCTGTTCTCAGTGTGGGTGTTCTGGAGTGATGGCTTATCGATCCCATTATGTCATTATTACTACCATTATTATGTAGTGTCTCACACCACCGAAGGAACAGAGAGACAAGAAAGAGTCTCTCCATCCAATTGCCCAGGATCTGTGCTTGATGAGTTTGGATTGTATCTATCCAGAGGGAGCATAGAATTTAGGGATTGTTACTATATTTTATGAAATGTGCTGCTATGAAGATTACATGTTAGCTGACTATTTTTGATATGCAGTCATTAAAAAAGAGAAGCACGAAGACTGTGAGAGAGACAGAAATCACTCATGCAGTGCAAGAGCACTAGTGTTCCAACTGTCCCTTATGGTAATCTATAAATAGCATTGATATTATGTTATGCAGAAATCGGTGTTGCCAAATGTATTATGATAAAATACGATATATGATACAATATATGATCTGATATACACTATAATATATTATATTTTACTGTAAACACACGGTGGTAAACGATACTGATAATTACCAGATTGTACCGGTTGTTTGACATTCCCGTGTATCACTAAAGAAGCAAGGGTAAGAGAGAACGAGGAAGAAGTGCAACATTATGACCTGCAGGGAGGAGCAGGGAGAGGGCGGGGGGGGCGGCTGGGCCGTTTCTAATTAAACAGCTTAGCTGCGTACAATGCATTTTAACGTCACTATATCATGCTGTACTCCCCACCAAGGATTCCACACGCTTCCCACACATAGGGCTATTTGTTGAAGGTTAAGCAATAACAACCAACACAACAGGAAAAACAAGACCTTGGAGCAAGAGAGGAAGAGGGGGTAGAGGAGGAGGAGAGGGGGTGAAGGAGTGAGAGAAAGAAAGAAGGGGGAGAGAAGAGGAGTGAGGGGGCTGGGTGTGGCAGGGAGATTGGGGGGTGGGTGCTGAGGTGGAGGCAGAGGGGGATAAACTTTGGCTTAATTTCACAGGAAGGTTGTGATAACCCAGAATGTTTAAGAGAATTTTTCTTTAGGTGAGACAAGCAAAAGGGGACCAGAGATACATACAGCTTTAGGGAAGGGAATGCTATCTGAGTTTTATGAAAATAATTTCAGCAGTTGGGCATGTCAAAACTGGAACTATAACAACAGCAACATCAGATATTCTCAAAATATCAAGTACTGATGATGTTATATCTTTTGTATGTTATTTTTTTAATATACATAAAACGTCTAGGGGGGGAAAAGGTCTACGTGTGCAGACAGTACATGCTTTATGATAATCCAATGTGTGCCATTAATTCTTTATCGGCACAAAAATCTGCATTTACAGTAAAGGAGGAGGTGGAGTGAGTCTGAGAAAAGGTCGGGGGAGTTTTTGAGTTTGTTGCTTTCAGTAAGTGAACCTGTGAGAATCTGAGGAAGGCTGTGTCACTGCACAAGCTGCCTGGCACACCTTCTCCAGATGCCAGTGCAGACTGTACTTTGCGTCAGGCTGTACTCCATGTGCTCTCATATCTTGTGTATATCACAATAGTGAAAATTAACATTTTATATGAATAAGAACAGTTAAATATAGAAATATTTAAATAATATCAATCTGATTAATATTTGAATTAATCCCGTATTCATCTGGACTTGATGACGTGATATCCTGTACTGTGCTTTGCATCCTCCTTCTGTGCCCTGTAGGTACAAGAGTATGGTTTCTGTCAGTGATTAAACAAAGGAATTGCGTCGTGTATTTGTAGTCTGGTTTTCCAACTGAAATAGACTCATTGACTGACTGGGGTCATTTGTGCCTACCCTGTTTATATAAGTGCATTTGTCATGTGAGTATGTAGTGACTAAGATCCTATTTGGATGTAACTGTTAGCTTTTTTAGGCATAAGTGTGCAAAAGAAGTTTATGTTGCATTTATGTCTCAGAGAATGGGGGCCGGGTTGAGGGGAGTTGGAGACGGACAGGAGCATAAACACAACAAACTACGTGATAATCTGTCCTGCACTGCTTATTACAAAATAAGAAAGGCCCACGTGCCTGTCACAGAGTGCCCGTGGGTTAACGGTTAGGCATGTAGTGGCTTTTTGGACTCGCTTTGACATGTTTGCACATCCTTCTGTTAATCTGTCAGTGATATTATCCATTAAGCTTCCTTATTTTTATAGTAGTCAGCCACTGGGTTGCGAGTGGCAGGTGTCAGACTGACAGATTTACGAATGATTAGAGATGTCAATTAAGTGCCACTTCCGCTGAGGACACTGCATGGATTCCCTCCAGTGGAACTCTGCGCCTGTGTCCCTGAGTGGCAGTGAACTGGCACTTAAATTCTCAGCTTCACTGCATCTATTGGGGCAGTACCCAAATATTGAAGACTGAATATAACTGAAGAGACCAAAAAGTACTTTGGTTATTAAGTTCGTATAATGCAGAAATATCCAGTGTCTCTCTTACTTCTATTTATATTAAACAAAAAAGGGTCATTCATCAAGTTTGATAACAACAAACAAAATGTATGGCTTGTGTGGGTTTGATGTAATTTAATATTGAATCTATAATTTAGTTTCCTCTCTGTGAGGGAGTGTCTGTGTGGGTACGTAATTTGAAGCAAGTCTGCTACATTTTTTTTGGATTAAGGCTAGGAAAAACAATGTAATGTAATGAAAACAAGGATAAAATTCTGTCTAAGTAGTTGCTGTGGTTACCAGCAACACAACTTCGATTGTGTTGTGTGTATGTATGTGTGTGCGCAGATGAATCATGTGAGATTTTGACAAGTGCACTTGATTTGCCAGTGTGTGGGATTTTTGAAAAAAAATGTTTGTTTTCTTTTCTCTTTTGCGGAAGGCGTCTCGGTATTTGAGTCATGCCTGTAGAGGTCTGGAAAACCTGTTCAGCGACATCATGTGGATCACCTCAAAGTGCCAAGACCTTGGCAAGGATCCGAGTTATCAGGTGCTTTACATCTTGAGCATGCAAGTTACGACATTTGCGGAGATTCCAACTTGCAAGAGGGTAACAAGGCAAAAAAAAGGAATTAAAATAAGGTGTAAATAAGGTGTAAATCTCTTTGATCCTTTCTGAAATGGGTCAGGAAAGGTTGTGGCAGTTCCCTTAGAAAATCCCCCAATCTGTGGGGTCTCCCTGGACCAGGGCTCGGAATGAACATGAGTGAGGTGGCAATGCCACATTCATACTGATCAGGGAAACAGACAGAAAATAGTCAGGATGTAAATATATTTTTGCCCCAGTGCAGACTGTGGATCTAACAGCCTATGTTCCTTCCTGACTGCTATGCTAGGCTACTGAATAGTGCCTGATGGCCCCGTTGCATTGGGGCACGAAATGACTGTCTAGAACTTTCTCCTCCGTTGTCCCTCGATGGTGGAATGAACTTCCACATTTCATCCGTTCTGCCGAATCCCTCTCTGTCTTCAAGAAGCATCTGAAGACACAGCTCTTCCGCTCTCACCTGAGCACCTGAAACACTACCACCTAATGGAACATCTCATGTCTCAAACTGTGTATTGCTAAACTATAACATAAAATTATATAAGAAAATGTAATCTAATGGCTTAATGCACTCGTTATCTCTACCAACTAGCTTGTACCTTGTCTGGTCAACCATTGAAACCTGGTCATGAAGTGCTTCTAATACTGTTGACTCCTTCTGTTTTTTTTTGTTTTTTTGCTTGTATTGTGCTCTGCCTCACTTGTAAGTTGCTTTCAATAAAAGAATCTGCCAAATGAATAAATGTAAATGTAAATCTAACATGACGGTTGAATGAATGTAATGTAATGGTTGGGGAGATTGGGTTAACTGATCTGGGATCAGTGTTCAGGGCACCCCTTGCCAATGGTGAAATAGTTGTTGGGACCGTAAGGGCTCAGAGTGTCAGGTTTGTCATGCATTTTCTCTTCAGCCACAAAGATTATCAAACCTAGAGGAAAAAAAGTCATATGGTCCAATTTCTTCTTTTATAGAATGGCAAAAAAATACATTGCTAACCATTGATTGTCTTATTTTCGCAAGAAGCAATCAGATTGAAAGCAGGTAGTAAATAACAATAACATAATGATTTAAAATTTAAAATCGTTATCAGATTTGACTGCTGAGGTTTATTGTCAACTGCTATCTATCCAGCTGCAGACAAAACTAGTATGCTACATGAATGACCAAAGCTGTCGTCTCATTACGCATTTGGCATAGGCTTACTGTCTGTCCCGCTCTGGTCTCAGTGAAATTGTAGGAGTCACTGATTGGGATGGGGCCTAAGTTTTTGGCATGTAGGTTGAAAGGCATCTCTGAAATCTTTAGGACCATAGATGTCCAGGACCAGAAGCTGAAAACATTGATTGATGGCCTACCAGTATTTACAAACCAGTGTCTGTTTTCTTGTTTGTCTTGGTCATATGTCAGCAAGCTAGGATTGAATTGATTTAATAGGCATGCACACACAAAAAAAGCTCTGAAACTCTCATTCCAGCCTGTTAATCAGTGACAACAATGGCACTCCCATCCTTACAATATATGATCAAACCTTACTCTGCTGCCAAGCTACTCTGCTCCACTTCTACTCGTCACCGAGTTATACCTTCCTGGAACGCTTGCTCATCTCCAAAAAGTCCCTTCGCTACCCTGGCCCCCAGATGGTGGAAGGAGCTCCCCACAACTGTAGAACAGCAGGGTCACTGTCCTTCTTAGGGTGCAGAGCCAAATCCTGTCTATTCAGACTACATCTGGGTTCCCCTGAGTTATGCAGTGGCAAAGGCTCAGTGGTGAACACTTTGTGCTGAAACTAAGTTGTAGCAGTACTGACAGCTGGATGCTGGCAGCTGGAATTTATAGTTATGCACCTTGTGACAGTACATTTCCCCTGTGTCAATGTTTCCCATAATGACAGTGTTTATACTTGGGACTAATGATTCAGTTTGCATATGGCTACTTGCCAAACCTTAAAACTGAATTTTGTTTCAGTAAGTCACTCTCAAAAAGAATGTCTACCAAATGAATAAATTTTTGTGCATGTGTGTGTGAGCGTGTGTGTGTGTGTGTTTGTGTGTGCGTGTGCATGTGTGTGAGCGTGTGTGTGTGTTTGTGTGGTGTGCATGCATGTGAGTGTGTGCGTGTATGTGAGAATGTCTGTACACACGTGTGTGTGTGTGTGTGTGTGACCTGCATGACACACGTTTTTTTTTTTTTTTGCTAATTTGAACATTTTACATAACATTCACATGAGTTTCATCTTGGATGAATTTTATTTTGAAAGTAAATAAATACATTGTATAACAACTGGAAATTTTTCATCATATTTGAAGAAAAAATTAAAAGTGAACATAAATACAAAGAGTTTTGTTGATTATGTACTTTTCCTCATTATAACAGCCAGCTGTGTATAAATGTGACAATACTTCTGTTTCAGGAAGGAGTTTGATGTCACTTCCCCTCAGCTCAGTTTAGCGCACTCCACACTGAGCTGTCCCATACTTCTTTCCAGGACGTATTTATAAAATTTAGCAAAAAGTAATAATAAATATGCTTCTTTACTTCTGTGGTCAGCTGTATGTACATTCAATATAGCAATTAAGTCAATCCTCATCCATTTCCATAACATTATTATGAGAATAATTTAATAATAATGTTATGGAAATGGATAAGTCTTGTCTTAATTGCCATATTGAATGTGTATACATTAAATATCTATCTGTACAGGAGCTTGACATCAATCATAAGTTTTCTGGAACTGATGTATATTTGAAAAAAAGAACAGAAAAAAAAATAAAGTGCAAAGAAAACTACTCAAGTTTGCTGCATTTAAGTGGTTAGAATTTCCAGAGAAATCACTGCTAAGTTCTACAAGCAGGAAAATAGCCCTGAGTCTCATTCTTGGCAGTGTGATGCTCTGAGATGATCTGATCCTTCAGAAATCGCCCAGAAATGCAGTTTGTTCTGGTTTCATCTCTGTTTGCAGGACTAGCCAGTCAACTTCGTCACAGAACACTGCACTGAAATATTAAATCAGTTCTCTGGGTTTTGGTCAGTTGTCATGGCAATGTTTGTCGTTGTCCACATCTGCCCTGCCATTGGTCGACGTGGCCTTCAAGAGATGTGTGAGTGATTGATCAACCTCTACCACATGTAGCTGAGCAGCAGGGATATCGTAACCAGACAGGCGGCAGTGAGGACACTTGTGTGACTGCGGACTCCACTGTTGGCTGTAGTTAGAGTTGTAGTGGGGGCTGTAGTCTGGGCTGTAGTGGGGGCTGTAGGGGGGGTTGTAGTTACAACTGGAGAGAGACAGAGGGATACATCATCATTAGCATTACCACTGAATGTCAGTTTCTTCCATTCCAGAATTTCAGTGCTGATTGATGATATTTACGGTGCTGTGTTGCATGCCAGAATACAATTTCAAGTGTGTATTTGAAAGAGAAAGGGAGAAATTGAGAGGTGGAAAGAGGGAGAGACTGAGAAACAAAGTGTTCAAATTGTTTCCCTTTACTACTTTAACACTGTATGCCAGATGCCAGTTTGTTTCAAAAGAGTGAGGGGAACTGTGGTCAAACACTACAGAAGGGGACCAAAACCGTCGATAATCAAGCAGAGGAGATGGTGACACAATTCTGTACTATATATCTTTTCCAGAATGTGTGTTTTCACCTTTCAGCTACCGATGAAAAAAAAAGACGTGCTGTTTATCACCTACCGGTATCATTGGATGTGATGGAGATGGGATCGATTTGGAGCAGTGGGACCTCTTGCACGTTATTTGATAGTGTGTTGACGATCTCCTGATTGCTGGGCTGCGAAGCTGACGCATTGAAAACCAGTGTTGATTCCGTAATGATGGACCCATTGCTAGAGAAGAACACATACACAGATGTGAGTGGATACCATGCATTCTCTCTCTCTCTCTCTCTCACACACACACACACACACATACAGACATATCATTGATGTTATATTCACCTGAATCCTATCACAATCAGAGTGATGAAGGAAAAAGGAAATTGCCTCCTGTAGAGTGGTTCAATCTGAAAACAAACAAATATGATTCTTATAAATACCATCTCCAAACCACTAAAAGAGATCAGTAAAACAGTTTGTGACCAACGGAGACGCAAGTTTGCACTGATCAACAGGCTAATGAGTTTGTAGGAATTATGCACGTGTACCAAGGTTACATTCTTTTTGTTTCGTTGTGGTTGTTGCTTCTTCAGATAATGAGACAACTGAAATGTTATTAATTTCATACCCCGTGTAATTACTGACATCAGTCATGGTCCATGCTCACCTGTTGTTTGGTTAGCTGTGCTCTTGCCTTAAAGGCTTGGGATTGAGGATTTGCAAGATCAGGGGTGAAGGTGTCCAGGGACCTGAATCTCAGGACATAAAAACTCTCTGGGACAGCTGTGGTAGTGGTGGTGGTGGTGGTGGTGGTGGTGTAGTAGGGGCTGCAATTGTTGTTGTAGTTGTAGTAGGGGCTGCAGTTGTAGTTGTAGTAGGGGTTGCAGTTGTAGTTGTAGTTGTAGTAGGGGCTGCAGTTGTAGTTGTAGTAGGGGCTGCAGTTGTAGTTGTAGTAGGGGGTGCAGTTGTAGTTGTAGTTGTAGTAGGGGCTGCAGTTGTGGTTGTAGTAGGGGCTGTAGTTGTAGTGGGGGTTGCAGTTGTAGTTGTAGTTGTAGTAGAGGCTGCAGTTGTAGTTGTAGTGGGGGTTGTAGTTGTAGTAGGTGCTGCAGTTGTAGTAGGGGCTGCAGGTACAGTTGTAGTTGAGGCTACAGTTACAGTTGTAGTGGGGGCTGCAGTTGTAGTTGAGGCAGCAGGTACAGTTGTAGTGGGGGCTGCAGTTGTAGTTGAGGCTACATTTACAGTTGTAGTGGGGGCTGCTGTTGTAGTTGAGGCTGCTGTCTCAGTTGTAGTGGGGGCTGCAGTTGTAGTTGAGGCTGCTGTCTCAGTTGTAGTGGGGGCTGCTGTTGTAGTTGAGGCTGCAGTTTCAGTTGTAGTGGGGGCTGCAGTTGTAGTTGAGGCTGCAGTCTCAGTTGTAGTGGGGGCTGCAGTTGTAGTTGAGGCTGCTGTCTCAGTTGTAGTGGGGCCTGAAGTTGTAGTTGAGGCTGCAGTTTCAGTTGTAGTGGGGGCTGCTGTTGTAGTTGAGGCTGCTGTCTCAGTTGTAGTGGGGGCTGCAGTTGTAGTTGAGGCTGCTGTCTCAGTTGTAGTGGGGCCTGAAGTTGTAGTTGAGGCTGCAGTTTCAGTTGTAGCGGGGGCTGCAGTTGTAGTTGAGGCTGCTGTCTCAGTTGTAGTGGGGGCTGCAGTTGTAGTTGAGGCTGCTGTCTCAGTTGTAGTGGTGCCTGCAGTTGTAGTCGAGGCTGCTGTCTCAGTTGTAGTGGGGGCTGCAGTTGTAGTTGAGGCTGCAGTCTCAGTTGTAGTGGGGGCTGCAGTTGTAGTTGAGGCTGCTGTCTCAGTTGTAGTGGTGCCTGCAGTTGTAGTTGAGGCTGCTGTCTCAGTTGTAGTGGGGGCTGCCGTTGTAGTTGAGGCTGCAGTTTCAGTTGTAGTGGGGGCTGCTGTTGTAGTTGAGGCTGCAGTCTCAGTTGTAGTGGGGGCTGCAGTTGTAGTTGAGGCTGCAGTTGTAGTTGAGGCTGCTGTCTCAGTTGTAGTGGGGCTTGCAGTTGTAGTTGAGGCTGCTGTCTCAGTTGTAGTGGGGGCTGCAGTTGTTGTTGAGGCTGCAGTTTCAGTTGTAGTGGGGGCTGCTGTTGTAGTTGAGGCTGCAGTCTCAGTTGTAGTGGGGGCTGCAGTTGTAGTTGAGGCTGCAGTTGTAGTTGTAGTGGGGGCTGCAGTTGTAGTTGAGGCTGCTGTCTCAGTTGTAGTGGGGCCTGAAGTTGTAGTTGAGGCTGCAGTTTCAGTTGTAGTGGGGGCTGCCGTTGTAGTTGAGGCTGCAGTCTCAGTTGTAGTGGGGCTTGCAGTTGTAGTTGAGGCTGCTGTCTCAGTTGTAGTGGGGGCTGCTGTTGTAGTTGAGGCTGCTGTCTCAGTTGTAGTGGGGGCTGCAGTTGTAGTTGAGGCTGCAGTTTCAGTTGTAGTGGTGCCTGCAGTTGGTGAGGCTGCAGTTTCAGTTGTAGTGGTGCCTGCAGTTGTAGTTGAGGCTGCAGTTTCAGTTGTAGTGGTGCCTGCAGTTGTTGAGGCTGCAGTTTCAGTTGTAGTGGTGCCTGCAGTTGTACTTGAGGCTGCTGTCTCAGTTGTAGTGGTGCCTGCAGTTGTAGTTGAGGCTGCTGTCTCAGTTGTAGTGGGGGCTGCAGTTGTAGTCGAGGCTGCTGCAGTTTCAGTTGTAGTGGGGCTGCAGTTGTAGTTGAGGCTGCTGTCTCAGTTGTAGTGGGGGCTGCAGTTGTAGTTGAGGCTGCTGTCTCAGTTGTAGTGGGGCCTGCAGTTGTAGTTGAGGCTGCTGTCTCAGTTGTAGTGGGGGCTGCAGTTGTAGTCGATGCTGCAGTTTCAGTTGTAGTGGGGGCTGCCGTTGTAGTTGAGGCTGCAGTTTCAGTTGTAGTGGGGCCTGAAGGTGTAGTTGAGGCTGCAGTTTCAGTTGTAGTGGTGCCTGCAGTTGTAGTTGAGGCTGCTGTCTCAGTTGTAGTGGGGCTTGCAGTTGTAGTTGAGGCTGCTGTCTCAGTTGTAGTGGGGGCTGCCGTTGTAGTCGAGGCTGCAGTTTCAGTTGTAGTGGGGGCTGCAGTTGTAGTTGAGGCTGCTGTCTCAGTTGTAGTGGGGGCTGCAGTTGTACTTGAGGCTGCTGTCTCAGTTGTAGTGGTGCCTGCAGTTGTAGTTGAGGCTGCTGTCTCAGTTGTAGTGGGGCCTGCAGTTGTAGTTGAGGCTGCTGTCTCAGTTGTAGTGGTGCCTGCAGTTGTAGTTGAGGCTGCTGTCTCAGTTGTAGTGGGGGCTGCCATTGTAGTCGATGCTGCAGTTTCAGTTGTAGTGGGGGCTGCAGTTGTAGTTGAGGTTGCAGTTTCAGTTGTAGTGGGGGCTGCCGTTGTAGTTGAGGCTGCAGTTTCAGGTGTAGTGGGGCTTGCAGTTGTAGTTGAGGCTGCTGTCTCAGTTGTAGTGGGGGCTGCCGTTGTAGTCGAGGCTGCAGTTTCAGTTGTAGTGGGGGCTGCAGCTGTAGTTGAGGCTGCTGTCTCAGTTGTAGTGGGGGCTGCAGTTGTAGTTGAGGCTGCAGTTTCAGTTGAGGCTGCTGTCTCAGTTGTAGTGGGGCCTGCAGTTGTAGTTGAGGCTGTAGTTGTAGTTGCGGCTGCAGTTTCAGTTGTAGTGGGGACTGCAGTTGTAGTTGAGGTTGCTGTCTCAGTTGTAGTGGGGGCTGCAGTTGTAGTTGAGGTTGCAGTTTCAGTTGTAGTGGGGGCTGCCGTTGTAGTTGAGGCTGCAGTTTCAGGTGTAGTGGGGCTTGCAGTTGTAGTTGAGGCTGCTGTCTCAGTTGTAGTGGGGGCTGCCGTTGTAGTCGAGGCTGCAGTTTCAGTTGTAGTGGGGGCTGCAGCTGTAGTTGAGGCTGCTGTCTCAGTTGTAGTGGGGGCTGCAGTTGTATTTGAGGCTGCAGTTTCAGTTGAGGCTGCTGTCTCAGTTGTAGTGGGGCCTGCAGTTGTAGTTGGGGCTGTAGTTGTAGTTGCGGCTGCAGTTTCAGTTGTAGTGGGGACTGCAGTTGTAGTGGCAGCTGCTGTTGTAGTGGGGGCTGCAGTTTCAGTTGAGGCTGCTGTCTCAGTTGTAGTGGGGGCTGCAGTTTCAGTTGTAGTGGGGGCTGTAGTTGTAGTGGGGCCTGAAGTTGTAGTGGGGGCTGTAGTTGTAGTGGGGGCTGTAGTTGTAGTTGAGGCTACAGTTACAGTTGTAGTGGGGACTGCAGTTGTAGTTGTAGTGGGGGCTGCAGTTGTAGTGGGGGCTGTAGTTGTAGTTGAGGCTACAGTTACAGTTGTAGTGGGGACTGCAGTTGTAGTTGTAGTGGGAGCTGCAGTTGTAGTGGGGGCTGTAGTTGTAGTTGAGGCTACAGTTACAGTTGTAGTGGGGACTGCAGTTGTAGTTGAGGCTACAGTTACAATTGTAGTGGGGACTGTAGTTGTAGTGGGGGCTGTAGTTGTAGTGGGGGCTGCAGTTGTAGTTGAGGCTACAGTTACAGTTGTAGTGGGGACTGCAGTTGTAGTTGAGGCTACAGTTACAGTTGTAGTGGGGGCTGTAGTTGTAGTGGGGGCTGTAGTTGTAGTGGGGACTGTAGTTGTAGTTGTAGTGGGGTCTGCAGTTGTAGTGGGGGCTGTAGTTGTAGCGGGGGCTGTAGTTGTAGTTGTAGTGGGGGCTGCAGTTGTAGTTGTAGTGGGGGCTGCAGTTGTAGTAGTAGCTACACTCGGAGTTGTAGCTGAAGCTGCAGTTGTGGTTGTAGTTGGGGCTGCTGTACCACTTGTGGCAGTTTCAGTTGTAGATGAGAGTACAGATACAGTTGTTGTTTCAGCTACACTTGTTCTTCCAGCGTTACTCAGTACTGTAGGAATAATGAAAACATTTTAGAAGGCCAAATAAGCATGTTTTAATACCTTTCATTTCACCATTTATATATGTGTACATATATATATATATATATATATATATATATATACACACACACACACACACACAAATGTACTTACCTATAAAAATAAAAAATTCAGCCAAGATTTTTCTCTTCTCCATCTTGAATGGATTTGTGAAAATTGATACAGATAGCCTAGAAAAAAAAAGAATGTAATAGTCAATTTAAGAGGACATCAATGTGATTTACACATTGATGATGTCCAGGAGAGAGAACAAGAAAAACAGTCTGCACAGTTTTGCCACCCGAAAATGTGGTGGTGACATCACCACTTACAGTAAAATGCATTTACAATTACATCATGAAGAACAGCACATTTTTTTAAAGAAGCAATATTTGGTATATTTGTTTGTAACTGATGCTTAAAATGTTACATCTGAAGAAAAAAACAAAGAGATAAGAAAGCTAAATGATAAAACCGTCTGTGGAGTGAACAGATCTCTCATCCCATTTTGCCTGTCACCTCGAATGCATGTAACACTGCAACAGAACTGGTCTTTAACATTTCAGCCATCTCTGCTTCCACCGAGTCTCGAGTTGTGTCATTCCACACATCAATAGCACTGACCAATGGGTGTATATATATATATGTATATATATATATATATGTAGCTGGGCATAAATGATTTCATGGATTTGTTAAAATCAATTACAGCCTGTACTTTGTGAGACTTGACTTACACAATAGCGCATCATGTACAGATTGTTTTAGCCGATCTGGAAGCATTTGCATCAAAGTCAACAGGCTGGATATGAAATAGATGCTAATTGTCTACTTCATACTGTCTGGTTATCATGCGTATAGTATCCAAGGATTGTTTTTTTTTTTTTTTTTTGAGATTTCAAGTTAAGTAATGAGATAAAAAGAAGACAACACAAACTATTGTTGCACCCTCTGCAACAAGTGCACAAGTGTATACATTCACAGGAAACCATCGAACAGATTCAACAGCAATAAACAGCAACACGGCAAAGACCCAGACCACACCTCATAATAAGTGCATTACAGGCAGTTTGGCCAGATACAGATCAGCTTTACTGGAGAGAAGCTCCTCAGTGTCCATCCCTCTACTAGTACAGCAGAGGCTTCTGCAATAAACCCCTTGCTCATCTGACTGTTAAGAGCATAGCTTCACTTTTCAATTTGAGGATTAAGTTTAACTCTGACATCTTTACAACTGCCTGCCATAGAAAATGTCTGCCTCGAGGAACTGCACTACACCCCCGTTTTTAACACGCAGCTTTAGGTGTTCCACATGTCAGTGGAAGAAGAAAAACATCTCAGACAGACAAAAGAAGAAAGAAAAATGGAGGAAAAAGACCTATTGCAACTAAATTTAAGCATTGCGTTAAAGTTGACATTTAAAATAAAACAAACAATTATACAATTATTATTTATAAATATTGTTAGTCATTAAACCTACCTTGCTCTTGAGATAAATCAATCACTATTTTTTCACTTGTATAAATCTTCTGTGGTTGTCCAGGTCCAATCTTTTGGACTGAAGTTATGGTGAAGTTGGTGAGTGTATTTCTTTGAGTAAAGTGTCCTAATATTCAACCCCTAGATATGTAATCCTTGCTTCATTGCTCCTACATTTATAACAGTGGAGATGACGTCAAAAGGTTGACAAAAAATATTTTAACATACATGAACAGACAGAATATTTTTGGACGTCCCTTTTGCTGTTTTCCTCACCACACCCTTGCTACAAGAATGTCTTTGTTCTCTGCTCACATAGGTGTGTTTTTCCCAGATGCTGTCTTATCACATAGATTGTGAAATATCAAAATAGTAATTGAATGAGAGGTCAGCTACACCTTCCTCTCCTTTAATTTGAGTCAGCCTCCCTGCAAATATATTGAAGAATACAATTAGTCACTTTTTGTAATGATACCTATGTTATGTTGAGCCACAGACTTTCTTCCCCCCTGACCAATTAAATCCAGTCCGGTGATTGGTGCGCTGTGCTCTAGGAGGTCCCTTCTGTCCAATCACATGTTTTGTTTTTGACTTTTTCTGAAAAAGCAGGGGTGTTAACCCTGGTGTCCTAGTTTTATGTCCCAAAACTGGCTCTTCTGATCATCCACGCTGCAGTTGGTTGACTGCACAGTCCCACACATTACCACGCACCTTTCTTCCCCATCTCTTCACTGTGAAAGAGAGCTGAGCTCTCGCTTGACCAACCTGTTAATATAAGAATAACAATTTCATTTTTTGAGTTAATCTCACCAAAATAAAACGGCCAAAACAAGAGGAAAAACAACTGAATTTCCAAATGAGGAAGTAAGAGGAGAATTTTCAAATGATCCCTACACAGTAAATCAAATCAAGACAAACCTGCTCCATCCAGGATTGTAAAAATCTCACTAATCCCTTCCTTTCCACTTCAGCTGCTCCCTGAACCACATTCACCCCATCCACCCCCTTTTCCTCCCTGTTTAAAAGGTGGGTCAACAACCTAGGCGATCCCTTCATTAATACTCAGATTACCCTTGTGAAAATTCAGCAACTTTTCCATTATGAAGAATGTAAATGTTGTTGAGATCTACCAGCATATTTCAAATTAGTATTAGTAAATGACCTTGACACAGAGTAATACTGAAATTCCAATTTTTATTTGATACAGTGCTCTTAATAAAAGTATTGTCAAAAAATGTTGACGGATCAGCCATCTCTTAAAAGAAGGAAGGAACTGCCATAATGAAGTCTTTCGGAGTTGATTTATTTTTGTGCCCTTGCATTAGTCTGAGATCGGAGTGTCCATCTGACGCGTTTTGAGTGACTAAAATAGATGTAGAGGTGTTGGATGTGCTACACACAAAGCACGCTCTCTCTCTCTGTCCTCTGCGTCAGGGGATGCTGCACGACATCGGCCTGCAACCGTGACAAATGCAACAGGAATCTAAACAGATTACAGGACGCATTCCACGAAGAAGCCCTTTCATACAGCTGCGGTTCATAGATTTTTTAAGAGGGTCAACCTGTAATTATTTTACCATAAAATCGCCCAAAAATTATTACCAACCACCTGTGTTATTTTCTCTTTTCATTCCATTCTTACTAAGACAAACGCAATCGATGAAGTCCTAAACAACACGTGTCAACTGCACTGAGGGCAATATAGTTTTGCTCATAACTGTTCTCTGTGATAACATGTCCGTATGCTACATGACATATTTGATGCTGATATTATAAAATATCTCATACAACACAGTCAGCATTTTGGAGCAGGTGTTGAATTTGTATTGTGTCGTACTGTTTTAGGTATTAATGTGGCAGTGGGGTGGTGGACAAATGCTTTGTGACCATGTGTAAAATAGACAAGTCCTCATTGTACACAGCCTCCTCTGCTAAAAAAGTTAGCGCTTCAGCAGCGTTTGGGAAACACGGATAAAGCTGGGGAAATTCCTCCATTTGGGTGGTGGAGGATATCGAGTCACTCTTTTCCCGAAAGCAGTCACGTTTGAACAGCTTGGAGGTGCCTCAATTCAGCACCATGTTCTGGAAGTTTGGCTGTGTGGATTCTTTGAGTTCTTGCAATAGCGTGAAGGGAGGCACAAATGATTTTCTACTTCCTTGTGAACTATCCTCTCATTCTTTGTATAAAACCAACGCGTAAGCACAGGTAATAATGTAGAAATGCAAATTCAAAATAGCATTTTGCTTGTGTTATTTTCCTCATCATAGCAGGGAGCTGTGTTTTTAACATGCTTTTTCTACTCCACGCAGCCCTGTTTTTGTGAATCAGCAACTGTGCTTTGGGTTTGTCTCAATGCAAATGCGCTGAAACACTTATGGGAAATGTTTCCCCGGTCCTCAGATACACCCGCGCACAGCCGATGGCTATTTTCAACATGGTGCACCGCAGTGAAGCTGATATTCATTGCAGAGTATGAACTATGCTGCCAATGTCATCCTAGCAACATGCAGGCGCCTGGCAAATCCTGACAAAGAATCCCTGGCCAACCCATCCAGCACCAATGTTGTAATCTCATTACTGTTTACCACATGCTTGCTATCTAAGCATATGTTTATATGTATAAAGTATGGTAAAACCCTACACTGCTGCCAGACCCCTTCTCTCCACTTCTACTTGTCACTGAGTTATCCCCTCCTGGAACATCTCCAAAAAGTCCCTTCGCTACCCTGGCCCCCAGATGGTGGAAGGAGCTCCCCACAACTGTAGAACAGCAGGGTCACTGTCCTTCTTAGAGTACAGACCCAAATCCTGTCTATTCAGACTACATCTGGGTTCCCCTGAGTTATGCAGTGGCAAAGGCTCAGTGGTGAACACTTTGTGCTGAAACTAAGTTGTGGTAGTACAAGTTTGGTAGCTGGAAATTGGCAGTTTTTATGGTTAGGCACCTTATGACAGTACATTTCTGTGTGTCAATGTTTCCCATAATGACAGTGTTTATTTTTGACGCTAATGATTCAGTTTGCATATGCCAACCTAATTATAAGTAGGAATGGATGGTTATGTGGCACGACAAGGTTGGTAGCTTGACATTGGCATTATGAATACATGGTTATGCACCTTATGACAGTACATTACCTGTATTGCAATGTCTGTCATAATTTTACTACATTTCAGTGATAGTACCAATGCTTCAGTGTGTATATGATTACTTCTCTAATCATATAGGATGCAGGTGTAAGTCGCTATGAGTAAGACCATCTGTCAGATGAATAAATTGTCACGTGCATGCACATGTCTGTGTGTGAGTGTGTGTGGGTAATCATGTGTGGTGTGTGCCAGTTTTGTCATTTCTCATAAAAGCAGTCAGATGTCTGTGTCATCTCAACTTAATTTTATGTTGAAAGCAAATATATTGTATACTGATTGTAAATTTTATGTTTTAATTTAAAGCATGTTTTAAATGTAGTGAAAGTTTTTATAGTACAGTTAAAAGTATAGTGAATCAGTATAGCCATGTGACTTTATTAAATATGTATCTGTACAGGAGCTTCACATCAATCCTAAGTTCTCTGAAATTGATGAATATTTGAAAAACAAAGTTCAGGAAAAAATAAAGTGAAAAGAAAACGACTCATGTTTACTGCAATTAGGTGGTTTGAATTTCCAGAGAAATCACAGCTAAATTCTACAAACTTCACAGAAAATAGCCCTGAGTCTCATTCCTGGCAGTGTATTGCTCTGAGCTGATATGATCCTGTAGCAACCCTCCCAGAAACTCTTTTTGTTTTGATACTGTATTGCATGCTAGTACAGAATGTTGAGTGTGCACTTGGGGGTATACAGACAGATGGAAAGACAGATGTACTGTTGTATCAGTTGTAGTAGAAGGTGCACTCCGAGTTGTGAGTGAGGCTGCTCTCTCGGCTGCTGTACCACTTTTTGTGTTAGTTCCACTCGTGGCAGAAGATATTGCAGATGCAGCTGTTGTCATTGCTGCACTTGTACTTTTAGCAATACTCAATACTGGAAACATAGTAATGAAATCTCAATAATGAAAATTTGAGAGTCCTATCTATATGTTGTAAATAAGGCCAGATACCTTAATGTTTAATTTTTTTTGCATTTCTTTTTCATTTTCAGGATTTTTTAAATTTTATGTGTGTGCAGATGAACTCACCAATAAGATTATACAATAAAAAAGAGATCAAAGATTTTTCACTTCCCATATTGAATGGGTATGTGGAAATTGGCACAAATACCCTGGAAGAGGTGCAGTGTAATAATCAGTGACCCCTCTGTTCTGACCGTTGAGCAGCTCATTCTTCCCCCTGGGGGCAAAGGTCAAGAGGGGATGTGAGTGAGATGAACCACTCCTCCTGGAAGGGACAAAGAGGTCACCAGAAGTATCACAGCAGAGTGGTTTGGCATTAGTGTAAGGTGTGGTAATAGATTGTAAGTATAGGTGTGCCAGTTTTGTTACTGAGCTGTAGGCTAGAACCAGAGTTTTGTATTTTATAGCTCAGATAAGATTCAAAACTCTGGTTCTAGCTTAGTGAGCTGTAGCAAAAACGACACCCACATACGCACAATTTATTATGACGGCATACACTCCTGTCAAGCCACTCCCTACATTCTTCCCAGACCAATCCGCAGAACCAATCCAAAACATACAAACAAACAAAAAAGCACTGATGAAACATGGTGAACAGCAGAAGCATTGTCTTGAAAAGGGGTGATTTCAAATTTGCAAAAAAAAAAAAAATTATCTTGAGGAGTCAGTTTACAACCACACTTCTGAAACCAAAATTCACCTAATTCTACAGGTATACACAGACAGTTCCAGAGTTTGTTAGTACAGCTAAAAATCAAAGACCCTGACATATATAGAGGGAGAGAGAGAGAGATGTGGGAGCTATTTATACAATTTCTAATAATGTTGTTTGATGCTAAGCGTTTATTAAAGGTATTGACAAATAATAGTGAATAAAAAGTCTGTCTCTGAAAGAGAGGAGAAATTGATCATATCTTTTCATTCTTGATCATAAGATTATGTAAAGCTGTCAGACTCGGTCTATTTTTACGCCATAGCATTATTCTCAGAATGGAGTATCCATCTGACGTGTTTTGAGTGACTAAAATAGAAAGCATGGCCCCTTTGACATGTCACATATTTTACGTGCAAAGCTTGCGCTCTCTGTGTACTCTGCGTCACTGGACGCATTTCATAAGGTCCTGCGAGCGTGACAGAAACAACAATCTCGTCAGATAGCCAACAGGAAGCACTCCACAAAGCGGCCTTTGATGTCACATATTTTTAGACAGAATAGCGGGTTTCATTAAGCTTTAGAGGGAAGGGTGGTGTAGCATAGTGGCGGGTGAAATCGAGGGGAAAAAAAAAGACAGGATTGGCGAGCAGAGGTGCCAAAAAACTGGGGTGGGATGTGGCTGGGGTGCACTTATTTATACAGCCCAGACAGGGATATGGCAAACAAAATCAAGGGAAAAAAAAAAATCAGCAACTTTTCCATTATGAAGAATGTAAATATTGTTGAGATCTACCAGCATATTTCAAATTAGTATTAGTAAATGACCTTGACACAGAGTAATACTGAAATTCCAATTTTTATTTGATACAGTGCTCTTAGTAAAAGTATTGTCAAAAAATGTTGACGGATCAGCCATCTCTTAAAAGAAGGAAGGAACTGCCATAATGAAGTCTTTCGGAGTTGATTTATTTTTGTGCCCTTGCATTAGTCTGAGATCGGAGTGTCCATCTGACGCGTTTTGAGTGACTAAAATAGATGTAGAGGTGTTGGATGTGCTACACACAAAGCACGCTCTCTCTCTCTGTCCTCTGCGTCAGGGGATGCTGCACGACATCGGCCTGCAACCGTGACAAATGCAACAGGAATCTAAACAGATTACAGGACGCATTCCACGAAGAAGCCCTTTCATACAGCTGCGGTTCATAGATTTTTTTAAGAGGGTCAACCTGTAATTATTTTACCATAAAATCGCCCAAAAATTATTACCAACCACCTGTGTTATTTTCTCTTTTCATTCCATTCTTACTAAGACAAACGCAATCGATGAAGTCCTAAACAACACGTGTCAACTGCACTGAGGGCAATATAGTTTTGCTCATAACTGTTCTCTGTGATAACATGTCCGTATGCTACATGACATATTTGATGCTGATATTATAAAATATCTCATACAACACAGTCAGCATTTTGGAGCAGGTGTTGAATTTGTATTGTGTCGTACTGTTTTAGGTATTAATGTGGCAGTGGGGTGGTGGACAAATGCTTTGTGACCATGTGTAAAATAGACAAGTCCTCATTGTACACAGCCTCCTCTGCTAAAAAAGTTAGCGCTTCAGCAGCGCTTGGGGAAACACGGATAAAGCTGGGGAAATTCCTCCATTTGGGTGGTGGAGGATATCGAGTCACTCTTTTCCCGAAAGCAGTCACGTTTGAACAGCTTGGAGGTGCCTCAATTCAGCACCATGTTCTGGAAGTTTGGCTGTGTGGATTCTTTGAGTTCTTGCAATAGCGTGAAGGGAGGCACAAATGATTTTCTACTTCCTTGTGAACTATCCTCTCGTTCTTTGTATAAAACCAACGCTTAAGCACACGTAATAATGTAGAAATGCAAATTCAAAATAGCATTTTGCTTGTGTTATTTTCCTCATAGCAGGGAGCTGTGTTTTTAACATGCTTTTTCTACTCCACGCAGAGGTGCCAAAAAACTGGGGTGGGATGTGGCTGGGGTGCACTTATTTATACAGCCCAAACAGGGATATGGCAAACAAAATCAAGGGAAAAAAAAAAAACGAGTGCCAACAAAAAAAAACAACTTCAAAGAGAACATTGAGTGATAAATGTCAAAAAGATTTAGGGCCTGGTTATGAAAAATACGTTTGGCTGTTTCTGTCTGGCATCTCTCCCTGTCTTTAGTGCCACACCTTGTTTGTAGCAGCCTGCTTGGTTAGGGAATGCAGTAGCTCTGCTGACTGTGGGTTTGGGGCAGGTGCTGCGGACAGCACCGCACTGGGCCTCCTCTGTCCTTGGTGCTGGAGTGCTCTGTGCCCCCCAGAGTGCCCAGGCTGCTGTCCAGTGTACACTAGCACACCGTGTAGCATGCCTACCAATTATGCTTGGCTGTCAGGTGCATTCACACCTAATAGTACAGACATGGTATATGATAGATTCGCCAAAAAAAGAAGGATGCATCGGATGTTTTCTTACTTTGCTGCTTTCAGTGCTTTCAGTCCACAGCTGGAGTCTTGAAGTTAATCAGAATTTTGAGCTAAAACAACAAATGGCTATCATCATGATGAAGTGGACTATAGTGGAAAGGGAGGTGTCTGCATGGTAGCAAAGTTGCTAGTGCATAAACAAAGAAGAAAAAAAGCCAAACAGTACAGTTATCGGATTAATGGGTCTATTCAGTGACTTTAATGTGCACAGACTACTGGCCATACCCTGTATACAGAACAGATAGCCCATACTATCGATGAAGGCAGCTCAAATGCCAGCAATAAGTGTAACTTGAGTGTTCAATTATACGACCCTTGTACATAAAAGAATGATAATTATGTCCTTTGCTACTGAACTAAAGGGGTTAATCTGTCACTAAAAGAAATGTCACCAACCGTCCTTAAGGTATGTGTTACAGAATAGCTGGTTTGCCTGGTGTGAGGGAAAACTGACAAGAGACATGCGACTAATCAAACGCCTTCAGTATGACTCGTCAGCTTCACTTGTCACCGGCAATGATAAATAACCCTTCCAACAGGGTTCGTGTAGCGTAGCGATCATGCCTGTCAGAGATAACATTGCTGGTGAGAGTTTGTTGGAGGACATTCCCATTCTGTTGAATCTGCCCTCATTTCAGCCATGTGGTTACGCTAATGTGTTTTTCATATACTCTGCTCTCCAGCATATACTTGCCGGCAATCTCTTCTGCTTTTGCTGGCCCCCGTAACGTTTGGACAAGGTTCTGTTTCAGACATTGATTTCAGTGTCTGAAGCACGTTGTGGATATACTTTTGGATGTAGGAGCGTTTGCAAAGCATGTGGAAAAGGTTAATAAACGTTACACACGTTGTGTCACAAGTAACAAAGAACGTTCCCTTAAGGTTGTCATTTGTTGCGTGCACCCCTGGAATCAATCAGTAGAGTTCCCTAAACGTTGGTTTTATATTGTTTAAGCAACATTTAAAATAAGCAAAAAAGTTTGACTGCATTTTCCACTTCAACAAAAAAATTCATATAATTTGTACAAAGTAGGTTAGCAAGTCAGCTCCTGTAGAACAGGATTGTTAAATATAACTTCAGGTAAACAATGCCGTTATAAAAAAGTATATTTAAATTTAATTTCAAAATACAAAAAGCCAAATTGCTATTAATTTCCACATGTTCCACATTTTTGTCGCATTGAACAGACAGTAATTTTATTCTTTCTCTGGTCTGATATTTGTATTATGTCCATATCTCGTTGAAAAAGCAATTTGCAATTTATTTAATTTTAATTTTAAATGCATCTAAAGTTGCCCCATGATTTTCTCTGGTGGCTTCTTAGACATTTACAAAGGGAAAAATGGGTGATTAATTGGGTTGTGAATAAAATTAACTTTTAAAATTAATGGACAACAATAAAACAGTCTTGTATTCATTTGTCATCGTTCAGTGTTTTGGAGTAACTAGTTACATGTAATGGCGTTAGTTTAATTAAATTACAAAACAAATGTAATTGTAATCTGTTACAAAAAAGTTACTGAGAAAAATATGTAATTAAATTACAGTTACTAATCAAACTGTTGGTGATTACAAAGAATACATCAGAATATATTCTTTTCGGTAAAACGCTCTCTGTAATATAACATTCCATCTGTTGCTTTGCATCTTTTAGCCCTCTGTTCGAATGCCTTATTTTGTTTTAACTGAGATCGCTGGCTGTCTTATGTCCCATCGCTTTCTTCACTACTGTTTGATCACTTGCCTGAAAAATGAACCAGCAAATTTCAAGCCATGTCACAGCAAGCATTTTCATTACATCAACACAGCTGGTTTCCCTGGCAAGTCACTTAATCCAGTTTCCTATAATAGGCTGCATTTTCGCCGCGATTAACTCGCCCCCTCTGCAATGCCATTGACTTTTCCCTGCATTGCCATTTTATGCGTTTTGACATTCCTTGCATTTCAGTTAAAACACACCTTTTGGCATATTTCCGGACAACGCGGGTCAGCCAAGTCGTTGGGACAATTTGTTTGCAACACCATCAAGGGTAGGATGGCTTACAAGGAGCTGTCTCCATCTTTGTGACAGGCTCCATCCATTAAAATTGGCAGTATGCGCTCAATGTAACCACAATCAGTCACATAAAATAAAGTAGGCCTTACCTCCTGCCCCACCATCTTTTGTGTATTCAAGATATAATTTAGCTCTATATTTTGCATTATGCCCGTTAAGTATTGTACATTTTTATGTTTAATCACCGTTCATGACAAATTAATTGCTAGCTAGCTAATAGATGCCTTTTGCACAGCCGCACCTCCATTTATGAACCTTTTGATAGAAAATCTTAGCTAACGTTAGTCCTCCTTGAATAGTGATGTAGGTAGCCTATGTGAGCTCTAATAACACTAACCAACTTAATTCAGCATTGTGTATTCATTATATATTAACTTGGAGAGGTCATTAGGTTGCGAAATTTCTACAGGGCACCAACAGACGAAATTAATGGTCCTAACTATGCATACTGTACTTTTTGTTGAGCACACAACGGTAGTTGTTGCCGGTTTGCCCTGTTTGTTTGTGATCTACATACTTGTGATTTGTTTTTGTGGTTGTGCTTTCAAATCAAAACATTCCGATCTTAATTCAAGTTATATTGAAGAACTTTTAATAAAAGTTTGACAGTAATCAGTGTTGAGTACTGTTGTGAGGTTTACACTGCCTGGTTTAAATTTATGTTTTTAGGACTTTTCAGCTTTATTGCCCAGTTTAAAACATTTGTTAGAAAAGTAATCAAAAAGTAATCAAATGTAATAAGTTACATTACTTTGATGAAGTAATTAAAATAGTTACATTACTTATTACATTTTTAACGGGGTAACTAGTAATCTGTAACCTATTACATTTCAAAAGTAACCTTCCCAACACTGCAGACGTTGCATCGGTAACCAGAATATGGAGCAAAAATATATACAGTACGACAGAGGTAAGTAGCTCTGTTTTTATCCTGTTTACACTTTTTTTGATAGCTGTTAGTTTATTTCCACATGGGAAGGTGTGAAAATTGTAGTTACTAATAATAATAATGTTAGAATCTGGTCGTTAATGTTTAGTTAACTAGACAAATGGTCATTGTGTGAAAGCTGGTCAATGCTCACTTCGGAACAGGCTTGAAAGTTACGGAGTATGTACAAAATAATTAATAACAATTAACAAAATTAATAGCAGACAATGAACAGGCCGGATTCGTACATATAAAATCAAAAAACACAAATGGAATGTAACAGCATTGGCTTCACTCAAAATCTGACTAAAATGGTAACAACAATTCATATTTAATCCTTACGTATAATGTAATGTGCCTTAATATGCCTTAATTTCTGTTTTGGTTGTCTTAATTCTGTAACAAGAGCAACAAAAATATTTCCTTTTGATAAGCTGTGACAATGATTATTTACATATTTTATCTGTTATTTGTGTTATCAGGACCAAATATTATACAGTCTGATATGTAATTGCATGATGTTTTGCATCAGATCATCTGCAGACATGCTTGCTTTTAATCCTGTTGCTCATTTGATTTTTCACAATTGCTAGTCATCATAATTGCTAGTCTTGCTCCATGCATTTTAATGTTGTATCTCATAACTGGAACAGTTATGACAGTAAAGCCTCCCATACACTAGACGACTTTGACAAGACTCTGAAAAGACTTTAAAAAGACTGAAGTCTTACACCCTCTCACACCTACCATACACTAGACGACTTTGATAAGACTCTGAAAAGACTTTAAAAAGACTAGAAAGTCTGACACCCTCTCACATCTAAAGACTCACAGACGATTTTGCAAAGACTCGGGATCTTGCAGGGTCACAACAGTCATGCGCCGCTTAACGTCCATTCGGACAACTTCCGTTCGCATATAGGCTACGTCCGTAGTCCCATAAAAAGGTTATAATAAAGTTTAAAAATCCCGATCGCAGAACGGGACGTAGCGGTAGTGAAGGCAACGCTTCCCGCACGCAACACGTGTATCTTGTCTCATGGAAATAAAGCGATTGCGCTGCCAGGCGTATAATGGTACAGTGTATTAATGTGTATGTTTAGTATTGTACAGTATTAACCAACTTAACCCATATATCATAGTGTACTTTACCAGATACATTAGTTGAAATACAGTACGGTACTGTATGTTTACAGTATCTTAGCTACAGTAGCCTACTCCATATAGGTTTGCTAGTATATAGTATGGTGTTCGCACAACGTCCAAATCACACAACGTCCTATTTCACAGAACGTATTGTGCGGCGCATATTTGCAAGACTGCAACTAGATTCCTTTTTTATTTTATTTTTTATTGAAGTAGAAATTGTACAATACATGGAAAGTGATACAACATCAGTAGTAAACTATTTAGAAAACAGAGCACACAATGTAAACAGAATTATAAGCTGATAAAATACAAAAAATACGTATATAATAAAATAGCTAAGGGGTCTCCTAATAATTTTAGGGCATCAATAACATTCAGTAGTTTTTCTGCTGCTTTCTTTTCCATATACTTCAGTGATTTGCAGTACAGTGCTAGTTCTCTCACAAAGACCACGAGTAAGGGTTGTGTCTTAATAGATTTGTATTTATGGATAAAAAATTTACCTAAAATAAATAAAGTATTCAACAGAAATTCAGTTTTAACAAGATTCCTTTTGAGATGATTTCCTGTTTGGTGCTGAGAAAGCTCACCTATTGGTTGTTGACAATGTCACGTCACTATTTGCGTCAGCCAAGACTGAAAAACTTACGATAATATTAAACACGGTTGAATTTATCGTAACGGCAAGACGAGAGAAACACTGGCTTAAAACTGCTCCGATTGCCACCTTACACCAAACGATCGAGACCACGGGAGCGCGCCGCGACTCTAGCAAAACTCAAGATTTTATTCCGACTTTGGAAATTTGTCTGCGACTGTGAAATCGCTAGAAAGTCGTTAGGTGTAAGGCCGGCATAACAGTACTCTGAACATTCCTTTAAAACTGACACGCTAAGTAAAATTCAGCTCAAGGATTGATTATTCTCTATTAGGTACTTCATTGAAACAGTTGAAAACCCCAAGCTGTCTTAAAATGTAACTTCATAATTTACCTTAAAGTGAAGACTTCATCTTTGTGAGAAAACCTCATCAAGATGTGACGTTGTCTGGAGTCAAGAAACAGCTTCAAGAAAATATGTAAATATTGCATTGATTTATTTATATATTTAGAAACATCTTTTGACATATATTACTTCCATAATTATTATTTATATGCATTTAGTAAATAACAGTATATCCTAAAAAACAATCACTGTTTTGGCACAGCCATTCTTATTTGTCTGGAATAATGAGTACACAGATTAAAGGATTTTTTAGGTTTGTGTTTTGTACACTGTACTGTAGTTCATTTTAATAACAATCATTTCTATAAATATATGTAGTTAATTTTAATGACAAGCATTTCTATAAATATGATATACTCCCAGAGGTATAAGTTTAAAAGAACAGATATTATTATGGATTATACTTGAAGCTAAAGATTGAAAAGTATAGATATTCTAAAATAAACCACACAGTTGAACATGTCTCTTTACATCCAGTCATTCACCATTATAAATGAGGTAGGTAGTTACAGTGACAGAAAACTAGTACAGTAAAATCAAACAAACATTATAAATTAAACATTCTATGATCTGTTTTGTCGATGCCTTTCAGAATCACGAAGGTTAGAGTTTCTGGTTAAGACCACGGCAGCTTTTGCTCTGTGAACAGGAGGAGCAGTGTGAGAGGAAGCAGCAAAGTCAGAGCTAGCTGGGGTCTGCTTGTTGCCACGGCGCCGCCATGTGCTGTTGTGGCGGCTTGGGTGGTTGTTGTGGTGGTTGTTGTGGTGGTTGTTGTGGTTGTGGAGATCGAGGTGAATGTGGTGTTCGAGGAGGCTGTGGTGTTCGGAGAGGCTGTGGTGACCACTGCCGGCTCTGTGAAAAGGACATTTCAATAGTAAGCATCGGAAAATAATAAGAATTCGATGAAACAAAGTGAGCATCTGAAGAAATAATCCATGTACCAGCAATAAGACACTACACTATTTGAGACATTACATTGCATTACATTGCATTGTTGGCATCTAGCCGGTGCTCTTATCCAGAGCCAGAAAAATGTTACATTTACATTGGATCCAGTACTGAGATTGTACTGAATATTTAGACTGGATATTTACTAAGGCAATTGAGGTAATTCTAGGTTAAGTAACTTTCCCAGCCCTTTGGTTACGAGCCCTGCTCCTTACTGCTATGCTATACTGCCGCCTTCTCCCTAAGATACGTGACCAATGTGGCATAGAGGTTTTTACTTATACTTGAGTAGATTTTTACTATGACCTGGCAGGGATTGCATCCCTCGCTATGTAGGGTCAGGGCAGACTTTCAACCATAGGATAACATGGAAAAATATGAACATTGCTACCTACAGTGACGCTATTTCTCCTTAAAGAAACCTTTTTTGAAAAATACCAGGGAGCTAATGCTTAGGTTGTTGTAAATCCCCTTAAAGCTGTTGCCAGTGGATTTAAAGTTGTTTTTAAAAACTTGTAAAACCTTCATGAATGAGGGGCAGAGCTGTAAATATAATGGACAGATGGAACACAGGAGCAGGGATTGCAGTGAATTTTGAGTGAGGCAGAACACTGACCTGCACTTATGCTTGTTGTGATGATGTTCAGAAAGACCATTGATTGATTAAGGGCTTCCTTAAGTGAGTCCTCTGCACTGGTGATGTTGGGAACAACGGTCTCATTCTTGAAGATCAAGTTCGAGTTCACTGCGACAGATCCCTTGCTGTTGAGAGACACGGGAGAGAGGAATTTGGTGCATTTATCCGATGAAATATTTTCTCACATTTGTTGGAACCAAATATTGGTGCCTTTTTGGTTTAAACTTGACATTGTCTGAAAATTCTAAACAGCAGTTGTAGTAATATGTTCTCCACATATTATTACTCCACATATTCTCCACACACCATAACGACAGCTACATTCTACAGAAGGAGCTGCTGCTCTTACCTGAATCCTATGATGATGCACCTGAGGAAGGTCAGAGGGTACATTAGCTTGTACCCCGATTCAACTGTGAAAAAATGATCAGAACACAGTATAATTAGTTTAATTAGTCAAAAACAGTGATAATATAATATCCAGAAATAGCCTTTAAGAAAGGTCTTAAATTAGGTGTGGAAATTTTAAAATAAAATCAGTCAGAAAATATCAGTGCAATTCCAACTTATCTTATATCTGTACTCTTAAACAGGAAGACAGCTCTGTTTTTACAATGGATTGTATATGTGGTTTTTTTTACTGAAAAAATGCCAAAGACATTTGTGGTTATTCTGTCTCTAAGATCTGGGATGGTTTACATGAAAATTCTGAGGAAAACACTTGAATATTCAATTAAACCCTGACACAGTAGCTAAAAAAATTTACCCACAAGCTGCATGGAGAACATCCTTAAATGTGCATTGAGCAAACAGTAAGTATATAACCTAAAATGAGGGGTTAACAACCTCTATTGTAATTAACTGTCAACAACATTGCCCAAATTCTTTACAAGTTAAATGTGTTGCAATTTTGTATTGAAGCTGAAAGGAACATCTTCTCTTTGTTCAAGAGTATGAATATTGCAACTGCCCATTTTACATTTTATGATATTATACATTTAATGTGATCCATTTTAACCATATCAAACATCAAGTTAGTATATAACTGTCACTCGTTTGCACCTTCAAGTACTGTAATGTACTGAAATGTACTTCATGTATTTCATGTACTCATTCCTCAAATCCCCTTCAGTGATGGATGTGCAATCGTTTCACAGAAAGAGAGCCCAACTGCACCCAAGTGCCTGAGTCATTGGGGAAGGAGCAATAAGAACCTGCAAAGGCTAAATTTGGACTGAAGCGTCCCAGTCAGGAGGGCAGCCCAGCATGGTGGGAGGTGGCTGAAGGCATCAATGCTATATTGTTCCCTGAACACTGACACTCTCAGAGGGACAGGGGGAATTGGTGGTGCATCGGTACAAATGCACAGCAGGCAATCTCTGCCCTCAAAGAAGCAACCTGTGGCACTAAGCAAGAAAATTTTTTGTGCTCTGCACTTATTTCAGTGCACGTGAATGATACTTTTGGGCACTACGTTACAATACTGTACATAAAATTGCTGCTGAATGTTACCCAAAAGTAAAGTCAAAAACCAGTACATTTTTACAAAGGTACAATCGAGACAGTCTTTTCAGTGCCTCTTCATTGCAAAAATGATACCATTCTTTCTTTTCCATAAACCTTCTACGAGATACTCTTAACCTGATAGGACAGCTCTTGAATACTTCTAAATACCTGGTGAGTTTGGAGTACTCCTGACACTATTTTATAACTGCATTTTATTCTTACTCTCAGGTGTGACACAGATCTGAGTTCACTCTGAGCTGGAAAGGGTAAAAAAGCAAATACGGACATGAAGTCAGGATTGAGAGATTACCTCAATAGTGACGTTAAGGGCCAGAGCCTTGTACTCGGCTGAGTTTTTGTCTAAGTATGCATCCACAAAAGTTCTCACAATCCTGAACTTCAGGACTAAGACGCCTTCGTCTGGTCTAGGGGGATCCGTCGGAGGTGCAGTTGTTGTAGTAGTAGTAGTAGTAGTAGTGGTTGTTGTTGTTGTTGTTGTAGCTGTAGTTGGAGTAGTGGCGGGTGGAGCAGGAGGGATTGTGGCAGCTGCAGAGGTTGTTGGTTTTGGAGTAGTTGTTGTGGTAGCATTCATTGTAGTAGCAGCAACAGTGGTTGGGGCTGCAGTTGTTTTGGGGACTGCAGTGGTGGATGTAGTTGCAGCAGTTGTGGGTGCTGTTGTAATGCTTGGTGCTGTGGGAGTGGTTAAGCGCTCAATTGTTTTGGGAGCTGCAGTAGTTGTTAGTCTTGTAGTGATTGCAAATAGTGGGGTTGTGGGCATCTGTATAGTTGTTGAGGCTGAAGTAGTTGTTAGTCTTGTAGTAGTAGGAATTACAGTAGTTGCAGGGGTCTCCAAAGTTGTGGTGGCTACAGTGGTGATCAGAGCTTCAGAAGCTGTTGTGGCAACAATCGTGTTTGCAGCCTCTGTAGTTGTTGGGGCTGCAGTTGTGGTTGAAGCCTCTGTAGTTGTTGGGGCTGCAGTTGAGGTTGGAGCTGCAGTTGTGGTTGGAGCCTCTGTAGTTGTTGGGGCTGCAGTTGAGGTTGGAGCTGCAGTTGTGGTTGGAGCCTCTGTAGTTTTGGGAGCTGCAGTTGTGGTTGGAGCCTCTGTAGTTGTTGGGGCTGCAGTTGTGGCTGAAACCTCTGTAGTTGTTAGGGCTAAGGTTGTGGTTGGAGCTGCAGTTGTTGTGTCTGCTGTCGTGGTTGGAGGTGCAGTTGTGGTTCGAGCCTCTGTAGTTGTTGGAGCTGCAGTTGTGGTTCGAGCCTCTGTAGTTGTTGGGGTGACAGTAGTGGTTAGAGGTACAGTAGTGATTGGAGCTGCAGTTCTGGTTGGAGCTTCTGTAGTTGTTGAAGTGACAGTAGTTGTGGGAACCTCTGTAGTTGTTGTGCTTACGGTCGTGGTTGGAAGTAACGTAGTTGTTGGAGCTGCAGTTGTGGTTGGAGCTGCAGTTGTAGTTGGTGGTGTAGTTGTTGTTGGAAGTGCAGTTGTCGTGGGGGCTACAGTTGTCATTTGAGGTGCAGTAGTATTGGGGGCTTCAGTTGTAGTTGGACGCATAGTTGTGGTTGGACCTGCAGTTGTGGTTGGCGGTGCAGTTGTGGTTGCTGGTACAGTTGTAGTTGGAGCTGCAGTTGTGGTTGGAAATGCAGTTGTCATTGGAGGTGCAGTTGCGGTTGAAGATGTAGTTGTAGTTGGAAGTGAAGTTGTTGGAGGTGAAGTTGTTGTGGGGGCTGCAGTTGTGGTTGGAGGTGCAGTAGTGGTGGGGGCTTCAGTAGTGGTTGGCGCTGCAGTTGTGGTTGGAGGTGCAGTTGTAGTTGGAGATGTAGTTGTAGTTTGTGGTGACGTTGTTGTTGGGGCTACAGTTGTGGTTGGAACCTCTGTAGTTGTTGTGCTTACGGTCGTGGTTGGAAGTAACGTAGTTGTTGGAGCTGTAGTTGTGGTTGGACCCTCTGTAGTTGTTGAGACTAAAGTTGTGGTTGGAGGTAGAATAGTGGTTGGAGACTCTGTCGTTGTTGCAGCTGCAGTTGTGGTTGGAGCTGCAGTTGTGGTTGGAGCCTCTGTAGTTGTTGGAGCTGCAGTTGTGGTTGGAGCCTCTGTAGTTGTTGGAGCTGCAGTTGTGGTTGGAGCCTCTGTAGTTGTTAGAGCTGCAGTTGTGGTTGGAGCCTCTGTAGTTGTTGTGGCTACAGGCGTAGTTGGAGGGACAGTAGTTGTTACAGCTGGAGTAGTGGTTGGAGCTACAGTTGTTGGAGCCTCTGTAGTTATTGGGGTGACAGTCGTGGTTGGAGCTACAGTTGTGGTTGGAGGCACAGTAGTTGTTATTTCAGCTGGAGTAGTGGTTGGGGGTACAGTTGTGGTTGGAGGCTCTGTAGTTGTTGGAGCTGCAGTTGTGGTTGGAGGTACAGTTGTGGTTGGTGCCTCTGTAGTTGTTGGGGCAATAGTTGTGGTTGGAGGTACAGTAGTTGTTATTTCAGCTGTAGTTGTGGTTGGAGCTGCAGTTGTGGTTGGAGGCACAGTAATTGTTATTTCAGCTGGAGTAGTGGTTGGGGCTGCAGTTGTGGTTGGGGCTACAGTTGTGGTTGGAGCCTCTGTAGTTGTTGGAGCTGCAGTTGTGGTTGGAGGTAGAGTAGTGGTTGGAGACTCTGTCGTTGTTGGAGCTGCAGTAGTTGTAGCAGCTGCAGTAGTTGTGGGAGCCTCTGTAGTTATTGGGGTGACAGTCGTGGTTGGAGCTGCAGTAGTTGTAGCAGCTGCAGTAGTTGTAGGCGCCATAGTCGTAGTCGGCACTGATGTAGTTGTTGTGGGGACCTCCGTCGTGGTTGGAGAGGCAGTTGTGCTCGGAACTGCAGTTGTTGAAGGGGCTGTAGCTGTGGTTGATGTCACCGCTGTTGGATCCACTGCACAAAGAAGAATAAAGTAATAAACCATGTAAGGTGACATATAAGAGCTCAGGTGAAGGAAATGTTAATCATGGGACCAACTTCAAAGCACATTTCCATTTGTGGAGAATGAATCCATATGCTGTGTCTGCAGGTCACAGTTTGCATCAGAGGAGATGGAATGAAGTACTGAGAGCGCCGAACACCTCTGTTCAGAAAGTTACATTTTCAGCTTGGAGAAAAGACGCAGCCTGCTTTTGCATATGTAAATTATTGAAATAATGTGCACTAACATGACTGATTGTTAGTGTATTGGTGGATCAGATTTTTTAGAGATTTTGTGCATTCACAGCTAAAATTAGTTTGCCATTGTTATATTGTGTTATACTTTATTGGAAGGCAATGAAAATCATGGGCTACAGCGATGGCAGAGGCTTCAAGAACTGAATAAAAGGTGGAGCTGTCACAGATTTTTTTTTTTTTTGCTGTAGGGAGAATCATTGATTCACATTGTACTGTAGCTCAACCTATGATTAGGCTACTGAATCTTGACTCTATCATCAGTAACGACAGGGGTGATAGGTCCCCAGACTTGTAAGCAGACAAGACCTTGGGAAGCTGAATTTAAAGTATAAGTGCAATTAAAAATATAACATTTCTGTTTGTGGCGACAACTATAGAATTGAAGTACTGCAGTCTTAATTTTAATACAAGGTGGTAGAGAGCAGTTAATGATCTCTAAGCGAAGCAGAATACACACCTGCTTGAATGGTGGTTTGATCGATCCCTAGGTTGATTGTGGAGCTATCAAGACCTTTCCTAAGATTCATCTCTGCATCTGTGGTGGTGGGGACTGAGGCCTGGTCTTTGAAGATTAAGTTTGTTTCCACTGCAATTGATCCAGGACTGATGTGAGAGAAAGAGAGTGAGAGATGAGATGGGAAAGGGTACAGACTGACAGTGATAATGAGCGAACGTCATCAATACTTAATAGGTTGAGGGTACAATATTGACTGTATTAGGTGAATTACAATTACCGTTCACACAATGCTGAGGCTATTTTCCCAAGTGAAGGTAAAGATGATTGTTATTACAAAGACATTTAAGCTGGTAGTCCTCCCTTTAACTTCCATTTCCTTAAGCAAGTCTCAAACATATATCATCAAAATGCAGTAAACAACACTCATGGCAGCATCTAGTCTGGAGACAACAGTTGCAGGTGCAGGTACAACCGTCATCATAGTGACAGAAGATGCTAGTGCTCTTACCTGAATCGTCTGACAATACACCTGAGGAAAGTGTTCTTGTAAAAATTTCTGTATCCACGATTCAGCTGTCAAATTGAATCAGAATATACAAGTGTCATGAGTTGATTCAATGTAATGTCACAGTGATAAACACAGCAATTTACATTTCACAGTAAATACACAAAAAAACAAAATATTTAGTATATCTTTGACACTGACAGACATAAACATGTTTGTGAAGAATTGTATAAGCAATTGCTTCAATCTGGAAATAACATCCTGTGAGTTGTCATGATAGGCTAGGAGCATAAACTTTTTGCAGTAAATGCAGGGAAACAAAATTAATGATATTATTTATTGAAAGAAATGTTCTTGCAATGAATTTGACTGTTTTGGTTAATGAATCAGATAAAACCACATAGTCATATTTCTCTCTGACTGGTTAAAATATCTCAAACTTACATGACTAGCTTTGTTTTTGTGCTGTATTGTGTTATAAAAATGTTTTGTTTTAAGAAAACAAGGACACTTCAAAGACAAAAAATTCATTGAGAGAGGGTGATGTCAATGTGAAAACAACAAGAAATAAAAATGAACGTGACGCTGAAAAATAATATTACCTCAGTTGTAATGTTAAGCTCCCGTTTGATGTATTCATATGAGCTGGGATTGTTAAGTGCTTCAACAAAAGCACCTGCAACTTTGAACTTAAGGATTAAATACCCTTCATTTCCGGTAGGGGGATCTCTGTTAGCTATAGTTAGAGCTGTAGTGGTGGCTGGAGCTGCAGTAGATGTTGGAGCTGCAGTAGTTGTTACAGCTGGAGTAGTGGTTGGGGCCTCTGTACTTGTTTGGGGTACAGTAGTGGTTGGAGCTGTAGTTGTAGTTGTGCTTGGAGACAGTGTAGTTGTTGGGGCTGTAGTTGTGGTCGGAGGTAAAGTAGCTGTTATTTCAGCTGGAGTAGTGGTTGGAGCTGCAGTTGTGGTTGGAGACAGTGTAGTTGTTGGGGGTAAAGTTTTGTTTGGAGGTAGAGTAGTGGTTGGAACTGCAGTTGTGGTTGGAGACAGTGTAGTTGTTGGGGCTGGAGTAGTGGTTGGAGCTGCAGTTGTGGTTGGAGGCTCTGTAGTTGTTGGGGCTGCAGTTGTGGTTGGAGACTGTGTAATTGTTGGGGCTGCAGTTGTGGTTGGAGGTAGAGTAGTAGTTGGAGCCTCTGTAGTTGTTGAAGTTGCAGTAGTGGTTGGAGGTGCAGTAGTGGCTGGAGCTGCAGTAGTGCTTGGAGCTGCAGTTGTAGTTGGTGGTGTAGTTGTTGTTGGAGGTGCAGTTGTCGTGGGGGCTACAGTTGTCATTAGAGGTGCAGTAGTATTGGGGGCTTCAGTTGTAGTTGGACGCACAGTTGTGGTTGGAGCTGCAGTTGTGGTTGAAGATGTAGTTGTAGTTTGAAGTGAAGTTGTTGGAGGTGAAGTTGTTGTGGTGGCTGCAGTTGTGGTTAGAGATGCAGTAGTGGTGGGGGCTAAAGTTGTTATTGGAGGTAGAGTAGTGGTTGGAGCCTCTGTAGTTGTTGGAGCTGAAGTTGTGGTAGGAGGTGCAGTAGTTGTTACAGCTGTAGTTGTGGATGGAGCTACAGAAGTGTTTGGACCATCTGTAGTTGTTGGGGCTGTAGTTGTGGTTGGAGCTACAGTTGTGGTTGGAGCTTCTGTAGTTGTTGGAGCTGAAGTTGTGGTTGGAGCCTCTGTAGTTGTTGTAGCTACAGTCGTAGTTGGAGGGATAGTAGTTGTTACAGCTGGAGTAGTAGTTGGAGCTACAGTTGTTGGAGCCTCTGTAGTTGTTGTGGCTACAGTCGTAGTTGGAAGGATAGTAGTTGTTACAGCTGGAGTAGTGGTTGGAGCTGGAGTAGTGGTTGGAACCTCTGTAGTTGTTGTCTCTACAGTCGTAGTTGGAGGGATAGTAGTTGTTACAACTGGAGTAGTGCCTGGAGCTACAGTTGTGGTTGGAGCCTCTGTAGTTGTTGGGGCTGTAGTACTGGTTGGAGCTGGAGTAGTGGTTGGAGCCTCTGTAGTTGTTGGAGCTGAAGTTGTGGTAGGAGGTGCAGTAGTTGTTACAGCTGTAGTTGTGGATGGAGCTACAGTAGTGGTTGCACCCTCTGTAGTTGTTGGGGCTGTAGTTGTGGTTGGAGGTACAGTTGTGGTTGGAGCCTCTGTAGTTGTTGGAGCTGCAGTTGTGGTTGGAGCTAAAGTTGTGGTTGAAGCTTCTGTAGTTGTCGTGGCTACAGTTGTAGTTGGAGGGATAGTAGCTGTTACAGCTGGAGTAGTGGTTGGAGCTACAGTTGTCAGAACCTCTGTAATTGTGGTTACAATCGTAGTTGGAGGAATAGTAGTTGTTACAGCTGGAGTAGTGGTTGGAGCCTCTGTAGTTGTTGTCTCTACAGTCGTAGTTGGAGGGATAGTAGTTGTTACAACTGGAGTAGTGCCTTGAGCTACAGTTGTTGTTGGAGCCTCTGTAGTTGTTGGGGCTGTAGTACTGGTTGGAGCTGGAGTAGTGGTTGGAGCCTCTGTAGTTGTTGGAGCTGAAGTTGTGGTAGGAGGTGCAGTAGTTGTTACAGCTGTAGTTGTGGATGGAGCTACAGTTGTGGTTGGAGCCTCTGTAGTTGTTGGAGCTGAAGTTGTGGTTGGAGCCTCTGTAGTTGTTGTAGCTACAGTCGTAGTTGGAGGGATAGTAGTTGTTACAGCTGGAGTAGTGGTTGGAGCTACAGTTGTTGTTGGAGCCTCTGTAGTTGTTGGAGCTGCAGTTGTGGTTGGAGCTACAGTTGTGGTTGGAGCTTCTGTAGTTGTTGGAGCTGAAGTTGTGGTTGGAGCCTCTGTAGTTGTTGTAGCTACAGTCGTAGTTGGAGGGATAGTAGTTGTTACAGCTGGAGTAGTGGTTGGAGCTACAGTTGTTGTTGGAGCCTCTGTAGTTGTTGGGGCAATAGTTGTGGTTGGAGGTACAGTAGTTGTTATTTCAGCTGTAGTTGTGGTTGGAGCTGCAGTTGTGGTTGGAGGCACAGTAGTTGTTATTTCAGCTGGAGTAGTGGTTGGGGCTGCAGTTGTGGTTGGGGCTACAGTTGTGGTTGGAGCCTCTGTAGTTGTTGGAGCTGCAGTTGTGGTTGGAGGTAGAGTAGTGGTTGGAGACTCTGTTGTTGTTGGGGCTGCAGTAGTTGTAGCAGCTGCAGTAGTTGGGAGCCTCTGTAGTTGTTGGGGCTGACAGTCGTGGTTGGAGCTGCAGTAGTTGTAGCAGCTGCAGTAGTTGGAGGCGCTGTAGTCGTAGTGGCACTGATGTAGTTGTTGTGGGGACCTCCGTCGTGGTTGGAGAGGCAGTTGTGCTCGGAACTGCAGTTGTTGAAGGGGCTGTAGCTGTGGTTGATGTCACCGCTGTTGGATCCACTGCACAAAGAAGAATAAAGTAATAAACCATGTAAGGTGACATATAAGAGCTCAGGTGAAGGAAATGTTAATCATGGGACCAACTTCAAAGCACATTTCCATTTGTGGAGAATGAATCCATATGCTGTGTCTGCAGGTCACAGTTTGCATCAGAGGAGATGGAATGAAGTACTGAGAGCGCCGAACACCTCTGTTCAGAAAGTTACATTTGCATTTCTACGATGTGAGGGATCCTGCTTTTGCATATGTAAATTATTGAAATAATGTGCACTAACATGACTGATTGTTAGTGTATTGGTGGATCAGATTTTTTAGAGATTTTGTGCATTCACAGCTAAAATTAGTTTGCCATTGTTATATTGTGTTATACTTTATTGGAAGGCAATGAAAATCATGGGCTACAGCGATGGCAGAGGCTTCAAGAACTGAATAAAAGGTGGAGCTGTCACAGATTTTTTTTTTTTTGCTGTAGGGAGAATCATTGATTCACATTGTACTGTAGCTCAACCTATGATTAGGCTACTGAATCTTGACTCTATCATCAGTAACGACAGGGGTGATAGGTCCCCAGACTTGTAAGCAGACAAGACCTTGGGAAGCTGAATTTAAAGTATAAGTGCAATTAAAAATATAACATTTCTGTTTGTGGTGACAACTATAGAATTGAAGTACTGCAGTCTTAATTTTAATACAAGGTGGTAGAGAGCAGTTAATGATCTCTAAGCGAAGCAGAATACACACCTGCTTGAATGGTGGTTTGATCGATCCCTAGGTTGATTGTGGAGCTATCAAGACCTTTCCTAAGATTCATCTCTGCATCTGTGGTGGTGGGGACTGAGGCCTGGTCTTTGAAGATTAAGTTTGTTTCCACTGCAATTGATCCAGGACTGATGTGAGAGAAAGAGAGTGAGAGATGAGATGGGAAAGGGTACAGACTGACAGTGATAATGAGCGAACGTCATCGATACTTAATAGATTGAGGGTACAATATTGACTGTATTAGGTGAATTACAATTACCGTTCACACAATGCTGAGGCTATTTTCCCAAGTGAAGGTAAAGATGATTGTTATTACAAAGACATTTAAGCTGGTAGTCCTCCCTTTAACTTCCATTTCCTTAAGCAAGTCTCAAACATATATCATCAAAATGCAGTAAACAACACTCATGGCAGCATCTAGTCTGGAGACAACAGTTGCAGGTGCAGGTACAACCGTCATCATAGTGACAGAGGATGCTAGTGCTCTTACCTGAATCGTCTGACAATACACCTGAGGAAAGTGTTCTTGTAAAAATTTCTGTATCCACGATTCAGCTGTCAAAATGAATCAGAATATACAAGTGTCATGAGTTGTTTCAACCTAATATTGCATGTTTATGAAAGTTAGTTCACAAGAGTAAAGACAGGGTCTGATTGATAAACAGAGTAATTTACATTTTACATTAAATACAATAAAACAATCACGTGAAATACATAGCATAAATGTTACACTTGTGGCAGAAAGAAATATGTTTGTGAGGAATTGTATCAGCGCTTGCTTCAATTTGGACATAACATCCTGTGAGTTTCCAGCATAGGCTAAGAGGATAAACATATTGAAATAAATGCAGAAAAACGAAATTAAGTACAAAATATGCATTGACAAAAATGTTCTTGCAATGAATTTGACTGTTTTCGTGAATGAGCCATATATGAAGATGTTTCTCTCTCTGACAGGCTAAAATATCTCAAACATATGTGACTCAAACTTTGCTTTTTTGGGCTGTATTGTTAATTTATGAAAATATTTTCCTTTAATATAACAGGGACACTTCAAATGATAAAAAGTTCACAAGAAGAAGTTGATTTCAATGTCAAAAATGAACATGAAGTACATTAAAATAATATTACCTCAGTTGTAATGTTAAGCTCCCGTTTGATGTATTCATATGAGCTGGGATTGTTAAGTGCTTCAACAAAAGCACCTGCAACTTTAAAAGTGAGTATTAAATACCCTTCATTTCCGGTAGGGGGATCTCTGTTAGCTATAGTTAGAGCTGTAGTGGTGGCTGGAGCTGCAGTAGATGTTGTGGCTACAGTCGTGGTTGGAGGTATAGTAGTTGTTACAGGTGGAGTAGTGGTTGGAGCTACAGTTGTTGTTGGAGCCTCTGTAGTTGTTGGGGCTGTAGTAGTGGTTGGAGCTGGAGTAGTGGTTGGTGCCTCTGTAGTTGTTGTGGCTACAGGCGTAGTTGGAGGGACAGTAGTTGTTACAGCTGGAGTAGTGGTTGGAGCTACAGTTGTTGTTGGAGCCTCTGTAGTTGTTGGGGCTGTAGTTGTGGTTGGAGCTGGAGTTGTGGTTGGAGCCTCTGTTGTTGTTGGAGCTACAGGCGTAGTTGGAGGATAGTACTTGTTGGAGCTAGAGTAGTGGTTGGAGCTACAGTTGTTGTTGGAGCCTCTGTGTGTTGTTGGGGCTGTAGTAGTGGTTGGAGCTGGAGTAGTGGTTGGAGCCTCTGTAGTTGTTGTGGCTGTGGTTGGCGTAGTTGGAGGATAGTAGTTGTTACAGCTGGAGTAGTGGTTGGAGCTACAGTTGTTGTTGGAGCCTCTGTAGTTGTTGGGGCTGCAGTTGTGGTTGGAGGGATAGTAGTTGTTACAGCTGGAGTTGTGCTTGGAGCTACAGTTGTTGTTGGAGCTTCTGTAGTTGTTGTGAGCTGCAGTTGTAGTTGGAGGGATAGTAGTTGTTACAGCTGGAGTAGTGGTTGGAGATACACTTCTTGTTGGAGCTTCTGTAGTTGTTGTGGCTACAGTCGTAGTTGGAGGGATAGTAGTTGTTACAGCTGGAGTAGTGGTTGGAGCTGGCGTAGTGGTTGGAGCATCTGTAGTTAGTGGTTGTTACAGCTGGAGTAGTGGTTGGAGCTACAGTTGTTGTTGGAGCCTCTGTAGTTGTTGGGGCTGTAGTAGTGGTTGGAGCTGGAGTAGTGGTTGGAGCCTCTGTAGTTGTTGTGGCTAAAGTAGTAGTTGGAGGGATAGTAGTTGTTACAGCTGGAGTAGTGGTTGGAGCTACAGTTGTTGTTGGAGCCTCTGTAGTTGTTTGAGCTGTAGTAGTGGTTGGAGAAGGAGTTGTTGTTGGAGCCTCTGTAGTCATTGGGGCTGTACTAGTGGTTGGAGCTAAAGTTGTTGTTGGAGCCTCTGTAGTTGTTGTGGCTACAGGCGTAGTTGGAGGGACAGTAGTTGTTACAGCTGGAGTAGTGGTTGGAGCTACAGTTGTTGTTGGAGCCTCTGTAGTTGTTGGGGCTGTAGTAGTGGTTGGGGCTGGAGTAGTGGTTGGAGCCTCTGTAGTTGTTGTGGCTACAGGCGTAGTTGGAGGGATAGTACTTGTTACAGCTAGAGTAGTGGTTGGAGCTACAGTTGTTGTTGGAGTCTCTGTAGTTGTTGGGGCTGTAGTAGTGGTTGGAGCTGGAGTAGTGGTTGGAGCCTCTGTAGTTGTTGTGGCTACAGGCGTAGTTGGAGGGATAGTAGTTGTTACAGCTGGAGTAGTGCTTGGAGCTACAGTTGTTGGAGCCTCTGTAGTTGTTGTGGCTTCAGTCGTAGTTAGAGGGATAGTGGTTGTTACAGCTGGAGTAGTGGTTGGAGCTGCAGTTGTGGTTGGAGTCTCTGTAGTTGTTGTGGCTAAAGTCGTAGTTGGAGGGATAGTAGTTGTTACAGCTGGAGTAGTGCTTGGAGCTACAGTTGTTGGAGCTTCTGTAGTTGTTGGGTCTGCAGTAGTGGTTGGAGCTGGAGTAGTGGCTGGAGGTACAGTTGTTGTTGGAGCTTCTGTAGTTGTTGGGGCTGTAGTAGTGGTTAGAGCTGGAGTAGTGGATGGAGCCTCTGTAGTTGTTGTGGCTTCAGTTGTAGTTGGAGGGATAGTAGTTGTTACAGCTGGAGTAGTGGTTGGAGCTGCAGTTGTGGTTGGAGCCTCTGTAGTTGTTGTGGCTAAAGTCGTAGTTGGAGGGATAGTAGTTGTTACAGCTGGAGTTGGGGCTGCAGTTGTGGTTGGGGCTACAGTTGTGGTTGGAGCCTCTGTAGTTGTTGGAGCTGCAGTTGTGGTTGGAGGTAGAGTAGTGGTTGGAGACTCTGTAGTTGTTGGAGCTGCTGTTGTGGTTGGAGCCTCTGTAGTTGTTGGGGCTGCAGTTGTGGTAGGAGGTGCAGTAGTTGTTACAGCTGGAGTTGTGGTTGGAGCTGCAGTTGTGGTTGGACCCTCTGTAGTTGTTGGAGCTGCAGTTGTGGTTGGAGCCTCTGTAGTTGTTGTGGCTACAGGCGTAGTTGGAGGGACAGTAGTTGTTACAGTGGTGGGAGCTGCAGTTGTAGTGGTTGGAGCTACAGTTGTTGTTGGAGCCTCTGTTGTTGGAGTTAGTTGGGGGTGACAGTCGTGGTTGGAGCTACAGTTGTGGTTGGAGGCACAGTAGTTGTTATTTCAGCTGGAGTAGTGGTTGGGGGTACAGTTGTGGTTGGAGGCTCTGTAGTTGTTGGAGCTGCAGTTGTGGTTGGAGGTAGAGTAGTGGTTGGAGACTCTGTCGTTGTTGGGGCTGCAGTAGTTGTTGGAGCTGCAGTTGTTGTTGGAGCCTCTGTAGTTATTGGGGTGATAGTCGTGGTTGGAGCTGCAGTAGTTGTTGCAGCTGCAGTAGTTGTTGGCGCCATAGTCGTAGTTGGCACTGATGTAGTTGTTGTGGGGACCTCCGTCGTGGTTGGAGAGGCAGTTGTGCTCGGAACTGCAGTTGTTGAAGGGGCTGTAGCTGTGGTTGATGTCACCGCTGTTGGATCCACTGCACAAAGAAGAATAAAGTAATAAACCATGTAAGGTGACATATAAGAGCTCAGGTGAAGGAAATGTTAATCATGGGACCAACTTCAAAGCACATTTCCATTTGTGGAGAATGAATCCATATGCTGTGTCTGCAGGTCACAGTTTGCATCAGAGGAGATGGAATGAAGTACTGAGAGCGCCGAACACCTCTGTTCAGAAAGTTACATTTGCATTTCTACGATACGAGGGATCCTGCTTTTGCATATGTAAATTATTGAAATAATGTGCACTAACATGACTGATTGTTAGTGTATTGGTGGATCAGATTTTTTAGAGATTTTGTGCATTCACAGCTAAAATTAGTTTGCCATTGTTATATTGTGTTATACTTTATTGGAAGGCAATGAAAATCATGGGCTACAGCGATGGCAGAGGCTTCAAGAACTGAATAAAAGGTGGAGCTGTCACAGATTTTTTTTTTTTTTTGCTGTAGGGAGAATCATTGATTCACATTGTACTGTAGCTCAACCTATGATTAGGCTACTGAATCTTGACTCTATCATCAGTAATGACAGGGGTGATAGGTCCCCAGACTTGTAAGCAGACAAGACCTTGGGAAGCTGAATTTAAAGTATAAGTGCAATTAAAAATATAACATTTCTGTTTGTGGCGACAACTATAGAATTGAAGTACTGCAGTCTTAATTTTAATACAAGGTGGTAGAGAGCAGTTAATGATCTCTAAGCGAAGCAGAATACACACCTGCTTGAATGGTGGTTTGATCGATCCCTAGGTTGATTGTGGAGCTATCAAGACCTTTCCTAAGATTCATCTCTGCATCTGTGGTGGTGGGGACTGAGGCCTGGTCTTTGAAGATTAAGTTTGTTTCCACTGCAATTGATCCAGGACTGATGTGAGGTTGGAGAGTGAGAGATGAGATGGGAAAGGGTACAGACTGACAGTGATAATGAGCTGTCAATACTTAATAGATTGAGGGTACAATATTGACTGTATTAGGTGAATTACAATTACCGTTCACACAATGCTGAGGCTATTTTCCCAAGTGAAGGTAAAGATGATTGTTATTACAAAGACATTTAAGCTGGTAGTCCTCCCTTTAACTTCCATTTCCTTAAGCAAGTCTCAAACATATATCATCAAAATGCAGTAAACAACACTCATGGCAGCATCTAGTCTGGAGACAACAGTTGCAGGTGCAGGTACAACCGTCATCATAGTGACAGAAGATGCTAGTGCTCTTACCTGAATCGTCTGACAATACACCTGAGGAAAGTGTTCTTGTAAAAATTTCTGTATCCACGATTCAGCTGTCAAATTGAATCAGAATATACAAGTGTCATGAGTTGATTCAACCTAATATTGCATGTTTATGAAAGTTAGTTCACAAGAGTAAAGACAGGGTCTGATTGATAAACAGAGTAATTTACATTTTACATTAAATACAATAAAACAATCACGTGAAATACATAGCATAAATGTTACACTTGTGGCAGAAAGAAATATGTTTGTGAGGAATTGTATCAGCGCTTGCTTCAATTTGGACATAACATCCTGTGAGTTTCCAGCATAGGCTAAGAGGATAAACATATTGAAATAAATGCAGAAAAACGAAATTAAGTACCAAATATGCATTGACAAAAATGTTCTTGCAATGAATTTGACTGTTTTCGTGAATGAGCCATATATGAAGATGTTTCTCTCTCTGACAGGCTAAAATATCTCAAACATATGTGACTCAAACTTTGCTTTTTTGGGCTGTATTGTTAATTTATGAAAATATTTTCCTTTAATATAACAGGGACACTTCAAATGATAAAAAGTTCACAAGAAGAAGTTGATTTCAATGTCAAAAATGAACATGAAGTACATTAAAATAATATTACCTCAGTTGTAATGTTAAGCTCCCGTTTGATGTATTCATATGAGCTGGGATTGTTAAGTGCTTCAACAAAAGCACCTGCAACTTTAAAAGTGATTATTAAATACCCTTCATTTCCGGGTTGGAGATCTCTGTTAGTATAGTTGAGCTGTAGTGGTGGCTGGAGCTGCAGTTGAGGTTGTAGCTGTTACAGTTGTGGTTGGAGCTGCAGTTGTTGTTGGAGCCTCTGTAGTTGTTGGGGCTGCAGTAGTGGTTGGAGCTGCAGTTGTGGTTGGAGCCTCTGTAGTTGTTGGGGCTGCAGTTGTGGTTGGAGCTGGGTAGTGGTTGGAGCCTCTGTAGTGGTTGGAGCTACAGTTGTTGTTGGAGCCTCTGTGGTTGGAGCTACAGTGGTGTGGTTGGAGCCTCTGTAGTTGTTGGACAGCGTAGTTGGAGTTGTAGTTTGGACAGCTGGAGTAGTGGTTGGAGCTACAGTTGTTGTTGGAGCCTCTGTAGTTGTTGGGGCTGTAGTTGTTGGGGCTGTAGTAGTGGTTGGAGCTGGAGTAGTTGTTGGAGCCTCTGTAGTTGTTGTGGCTACAGTTGTGGTTGGAGGGATAGTAGTTGTTACAGCTGGAGTAGTGGTTGGAGCTACAGTTGTTGTTGGAGCCTCTGTAGTTGTTGGGCTACAGTTGTAGTTGGAGGAAGTTGTGGTTGAGCTGGAGTAGTGGTTGGAGCCTCTGTAGTGGTTGGAGCTGCTGTTGTGGCTGCACAGGCATAGTTGTGGTTGGAGCTGGAGTAGTGGTTGGAGCTGCAGTTGTTGTTGGAGCCTCTGTAGTTGTTGGGGCTGTAGTTGTGGTTGGAGATACAGTTGTTGTTGGAGCCTCTGTAGTTGTTGGGGCTGTAGTTGGAGGGATAGTGTTGGAGCCTGGAGTAGTGGTTGGAGCCTCAGTTGTTGTTGGAGCCTCTGGCGTTGTTGGAGCTGCAGTTGTGGTTGGAGCTGCAGTTGTGGTTGGAGCCTCTGTAGTTGTTGGAGCTGCAGTTGTGGTTGGAGCTCTCTGTTGGAGCCTCTGTTGTTGTTGGAGCTACAGTTGTGGTTGGAGGGACAGTAGTTGTCACAGCTGGAGTAGTGGTTGGAGCTACAGTTGTGTTGGAGCTGCTGTAGTTGTTGGGCTGCAGTAGTGGTTGGAGCTGAGTAGTGGTTGGAGCCTCTGTAGTTGTTGGGGCTGCAGTTGTGGCTGGAGTAGTAGTTGTTGGAGCTGGAGTTGTGGTTGAGCTACAGTTGTTGTTGGAGCTTCTGTAGTTGTTGTGGCTACAGTTGTAGTTGGAGGAATAGTAGTTGTTACAGCTGGAGTAGTGGTTGGAGCTGGCGTAGTGGTTGGAGCGTCTGTAGTTGTTGGAGCTACAGTTGTGGTTGGAGCCTCAGTGGTTGTTGGAGCTGGAGTAGTGGTTGGAGCTACAGTTGTGGTTGGAGCCTCAGTTGTTGGTTGGAACTGTCTGTAGTGGTTGGAGCTGCAGTTGTGGTTGGAGCTGCAGTTGTGGTTGGAGCCTCTGTAGTTGTTGGAGCTGCAGTTGTGGTTGGAGCTACAGTTGTGGTTGGAGCCTCTGTAGTTGTTGGGGCTGCAGTTGTGGTTGGAGCTGCAGTTGTGGTTGGAGCCTCTGTAGTTGTTGGGGCTGCAGTTGTGGTTGGAGCTGCAGTTGTGGTTGGAGCCTCTGTGGTTGGTTGCAGCTGCAGTTGTGGTTGGAGCCTCTGTTGTTGTTGGAGCTACAGTTGTGGTTGGAGCTACAGTTGTGGTTGGAGCCTCTGTAGTTGTTGGGGCTGCAGTTGTGGTTGGAGCTGCAGTTGTGGTTGGAGCCTCTGTAGTTGTTGGAGCTGCAGTTGTGGTTGGAGCCTCTGTAGTTGTTGGGGCTGCAGTTGTGGTTGGAACCTCTGTAGTTGTTGGAGCTACAGTTGTGGTTGGAGGTACAGTTGTGGTTGGAGCCTCTGTAGTTGATGGGGCTGCAGTTGTGGTTGGAGCTGCAGTTGTGGTTGGAACCTCTGTAGTTGTTGGGGCTGCAGTTGTGGTTGGAGCTGCAGTTGTGGTTGGAGCCTCTGTAGTTGTTGCAGCTGCAGTTGTGGTTGGAGCTGCAGTTGTGGTTGGAGCCTCTGTAGTTGTTGGAGCTACAGTTGTGGTTGGAGGTACAGTTGTGGTTGGAGCCTCTGTAGTTGTTGGGGCTGCAGTTGTGGTTGGAGCTGCAGTTGTGGTTGGAGCCTCTGTAGTTGTTGGAGCTGCAGTTGTGGTTGGAGCCTCTGTAGTTGTTGGGGCTGCAGTTGTGGTAGGAACCTCTGTAGTTGTTGGAGCTGCAGTTGTGGTTGGAACCTCTGTAGTTGTTGGGGCTGCAGTTGTGGTTGGAGCTGCAGTTGTGGTTGGAGCCTCTGTAGTTGTTGCAGCTGCAGTTGTGGTTGGAGGTACAGTTGTGGTTGGAGCCTCTGTAGTTGTTGGGGCTGCAGTTGTGGTAGGAGGTGCAGTAGTTGTTACAGCTGGAGTTGTGGATGGAGCTACAGTCGTGGTTGGACCCTCTGTAGTTGTTGGAGCTGCAGTTGTGGTTGGAGCTTCTGTAGTTGTTGTGGCTACAGGCGTAGTTGGAGGGACAGTAGTTGTTGGAGCTGGAGTAGTGGTTGGAGCCACAGTTGTTGGAGCCTCTGTAGTTGGGGTGACAGTTGTGGTTGGAGCTACAGTTGTGGTTGGAGCCTCTGTAGTTGTTGGAGCTGCAGTTGTGGTTGGAGGTACAGTTGTGGTTGGAGCCTCTGTAGTTGTTGGAGCTGCAGTTGTGGTTGGAGGCACAGTAGTTGTTATTTCAGCTGGAGTAGTGGTTGGAGCTACAGTTGTGGTTGGAGCCTCTGTAGTTGTTGGAGCTGCAGTTGTGGTTGGAGGTAGAGTAGTGGTTGGAGACTCTGTCGTTGTTGGGGCTGCAGTAGTTGTAGCAGCTGCAGTAGTTGTGGGAGCCTCTGTAGTTATTGGGGTGACAGTCGTGGTTGGAGCTGCAGTAGTTGTAGCAGCTGCAGTAGTTGTAGGCGCCATAGTCGTAGTCGGCACTGATGTAGTTGTTGTGGGGACCTCCGTCGTGGTTGGAGAGGCAGTTGTGCTCGGAACTGCAGTTGTTGAAGGGGCTGTAGCTGTGGTTGATGTCACCGCTGTTGGATCCACTGCACAAAGAAGAATAAAGTAATAAACCATGTAAGGTGACATATAAGAGCTCAGGTGAAGGAAATGTTAATCATGGGACCAACTTCAAAGCACATTTCCATTTGTGGAGAATGAATCCATATGCTGTGTCTGCAGGTCACAGTTTGCATCAGAGGAGATGGAATGAAGTACTGAGAGCGCGAACACCTCTGTTCAGAAAGTTACATTTTCAGCTTGGAGAAAAGACACAGCCTGCTTTTGTGTGTGGAACTCACTGAAAGTCACATGCTTAATTGTAAATGTATTGTTGGATCAGGACATTTAAAGAATTTCTACCTTCATAGCCAAAATTTTTTGACAGTTATACTATCTGAACATTAATGGAAGAAAATAGGAATTTTAGGCTACAGGTAGGGATGGCAGAAAAAGGCTTCTGGAACCCTAAGAGAGGTAGACCCCTGATGGAATTTTGTTGCTGAGGTGAGCAAATGTCCTTTGATTGCTAAAGACAAATCAGTGATTGACAGTGTATTTGTCAGTGGAGAAGAAGGCAGGAAGCTGGGTTCTAAGTATAGTGCAAGTTTTTAAAATCATTTCTGTTTCTGCTGACAGCTAAAGCATCAAGTATTCCTGTCCTTCACATGGTATAAAGGATGTAATGATCTCTGAGTGAAGCTGAACACCAACCTGTCTGAATGCTGGATGGTTCTATGGCCAGGTTGACTGATCCAGACTCAAGTTGTGATGTAAGTTGCTGCTCTGCATCTGTGGTGGTGGGGACTGAGGGCTGGTCTGTGAAGATCAAGTTTGTTTCCACTGCAATTGATCCAGGACTGAAGCGAGAGAAAGAGAGTGAGAGGTGAGGGGGGAAAGGGTACAGACTGATGCTGCTAGACCTCCCTCTAACTCCACATTCTCAATGCAGGTCTCAAATCGATATGATCAAAATGCAGCAACAGTTGCAGTTACAATTACAGCCATCACCAGAGTGACAGAAGATGCTAGTGATCTTACCGGAAACCTTTGACAATACACCTGAGGAATTCTGGGTAAGCTTTCCTGAATGCAGGATTCAGCTGTGAACACAAATCAGAACATACAAGGGGAATAAAAGTGAGAATCATGAAAATAGCAATAGGGCTGGGCGGTATATTGACTTTTTAAGGTATGTCGATATATTTTTCAACGGGATATAAGATGAGACAATACCGTTTATATCGATATAATTTGATGTTGCGTTATATAACCCATTTCTTCTGTAAAGCCGTGCCAGTGTTTGCATCTCTCCTCTCTCATACTCTCCATGCAACCCCACCCCCACTCTCCCTCTGCGTCTGTGCTCACTCATAGGGCTGCTCGATTATGGCAAAAATCATGATCACGATTATTTTCGTCAATGTTGAGATCATGATTATTTAATATTATTACTCATTGACTTTGCAAACCCCATGCATTTATTGAACTCTTTAAAAAAACTTGTCTTTTAACCCTTTCGCGTGGAGCCGGTCACACCGGTGTGATTAGCCGTTTAGCGCGTATACTAAAACCGATGTGATTAGAACACTAGATTGGAAAAATTCTAGCTAATTTTAGCTTTGAGGAAACATCTATTTAACGTTTGAAAATGCAGCAAATGCTAACTGAAAACTATGACAAGCTTAATAACGCTAATGAAAACGTGGTTGAACTAAAGATATAGATAAAATGGCAATGAATAAATGAAGATGAAGAATTTAAAAATAATATTACCTCAGTAGTAATATTAAGCTCCAATTTGATGTATTCAGGTGAGCTGGGATCATAGAGTGCATCAACAAAATCTCCTCCAATTTTGAACTTAAGGATTAAATACCCTTCATTTCCGGTAGGGGGATCTCTGTTAGCTACTCGTGGAGCTGTAGTGGTGGCTGGAGCTGCAGTAGATGTTGTGGCTACAGTCGTGGTTGGAGGTATAGTAGTTGTTACAGGTGGAGTAGTGGTTGGAGCTACAGTTGTTGTTGGAGCCTCTGTAGTTGTTGGGGCTGTAGTAGTGGTTGGAGCTGGAGTAGTGGTTGGTGCCTCTGTAGTTGTTGTGGCTACAGGCGTAGTTGGAGGGACAGTAGTTGTTACAGCTGGAGTAGTGGTTGGAGCTACAGTTGTTGTTGGAGCCTCTGTAGTTGTTGGGGCTGTAGTAGTGGTTGGAGCTGGAGTAGTGGTTGGAGCCTCTGTAGTTGTTGTGGCTGCAGGCGTGGTTGGAGGGATAGTACTTGTTACAGCTAGAGTAGTGGTTGGAGCTACAGTTGTTGTTGGAGCCTCTGTAGTTGTTGGGGCTGTAGTAGTGGTTGGAGCTGGAGTAGTGGTTGGAGCCTCTGTAGTTGTTGTGGCTACAGGCGTAGTTGGAGGGATAGTACTTGTTACAGCTAGAGTAGTGGTTGGAGCTACAGTTGTTGTTGGAGCCTCTGTAGTTGTTGGGGCTGTAGTAGTGGTTGGAGCTGGAGTAGTGGTTGGAGCCTCTGTAGTTGTTGTGGCTACAGGCGTAGTTGGAGGGATAGTAGTTGTTACAGCTGGAGTAGTGGTTGGAGCTACAGTTGTTGTTGGAGCCTCTGTAGTTGTTGGGGCTACAGTCGTAGTTGGAGGGATAGTAGTTGTTACAGCTGGAGTAGTGCTTGGAGCTACAGTTGTTGTAGGAGCTTCTGTAGTTGTTGTGGCTACAGTCGTAGTTGGAGGGATAGTAGTTGTTACAGCTGGAGTAGTGGTTGGAGATACACTTCTTGTTGGAGCTTCTGTAGTTGTTGTGGCTACAGTCGTAGTTGGAGGAATAGTAGTTGTTACAGCTGGAGTAGTGGTTGGAGCTGGCGTTGTGGTTGGAGCCTCTGTAGTTGTTGGGGCTACAGTCGTAGTTGGAGGGATAGTAGTTGTTACAGCTGGAGTAGTGCTTGGAGCTACAGTTGTTGTTGGAGCTTCTGTAGTTGTTGGGGCTGTAGTTGTGGTTGGAGATACAGTTGTTGTTGGAGCCTCTGTGTAGTTGTTGTGGCTACAGTCGTAGTTGGAGGGATAGTAGTTGTTACAGCTGGAGTAGTGGTTGGAGCTACAGTTGTTGTTGGAGCCTCTGTAGTTGTTTGAGCTGTAGTAGTGGTTAGAGAAGGAGTTGTTGTTGGAGCCTCTGTAGTCATTGGGGCTGTACTAGTGGTTGGAGCTAAAGTTGTTGTTGGAGCCTCTGTAGTTGTTGTGGCTACAGTCGTAGTTGGAGGGACAGTAGTTGTTACAGCTGGAGTAGTGGTTGGAGCTACAGTTGTTGTTGGAGCCTCTGTAGTTGTTGGGGCTGTAGTAGTGGTTGGAGCTGGAGTAGTGGTTGGAGCCTCTGTAGTTGTTGGGGCTACAGTCGTAGTTGGAGGGATAGTAGTTGTTACAGCTGGAGTAGTGCTTGGAGCTACAGTTGTTGTTGGAGCTTCTGTAGTTGTTGTGGCTACAGTCGTAGTTGGAGGGATAGTAGTTGTTACAGCTGGAGTAGTGGTTGGAGATACACTTCTTGTTGGAGCTTCTGTAGTTGTTGTGGCTACAGTCGTAGTTGGAGGAATAGTAGTTGTTACAGCTGGAGTAGTGGTTGGAGCTGGCGTAGTGGTTGGAGCGTCTGTAGTTGTTGTGGCTACAGGCGTAGTTGGAGAGATAGTGGTTGTTACAGCTGGAGTAGTGGTTGGAGCTACAGTTGTTGTTGGAGCCTCTGTAGTTGTTGGGGCTGTAGTAGTGGTTGGAGATACAGTTGTTGTTGGAGCCTCTGTAGTTGTTGTGGCTAAAGTAGTAGTTGGAGGGATAGTAGTTGTTACACCTGGAGTAGTGGTTGGAGCTACAGTTGTTGTTGGAGCCTCTGTAGTTGTTTGAGCTGTAGTAGTGGTTAGAGAAGGAGTTGTTGTTGGAGCCTCTGTAGTCATTGGGGCTGTACTAGTGGTTGGAGCTAAAGTTGTTGTTGGAGCCTCTGTAGTTGTTGTGGCTAAAGTAGTAGTTGGAGGGACAGTAGTTGTTACAGCTGGAGTAGTGGTTGGAGCTACAGTTGTTGTTGGAGCCTCTGTAGTTGTTGGAGCTGCAGTTGTGGTTGGAGGTAGAGTAGTGGTTGGAGACTCTGTCGTTGTTGGGACTGCAGTTGTGGTTGGAGCTGCAGTAGTTGTGGGAGCCTCTGTAGTTATTGGGGTGACAGTCGTGGTTGGAGCTGCAGTAGTTGTAGCAGCTGCAGTAGTTGTAGGCGCCATAGTCGTAGTCGGCACTGATGTAGTTGTTGTGGGGACCTCCGTCGTGGTTGGAGAGGCAGTTGTGCTCGGAACTGCAGTTGTTGAAGGGGCTGTAGCTGTGGTTGATGTCACCGCTGTTGGATCCACTGCACAAAGAAGAATAAAGTAATAAACCATGTAAGGTGACATATAAGAGCTCAGGTGAAGGAAATGTTAATCATGGGACCAACTTCAAAGCACATTTCCATTTGTGGAGAATGAATCCATATGCTGTGTCTGCAGGTCACAGTTTGCATCAGAGGAGATGGAATGAAGTACTGAGAGCGCCGAACACCTCTGTTCAGAAAGTTACATTTTCAGCTTGGAGAAAAGACGCAGCCTGCTTTTGTGTGTGGAACTCACTGAAAGTCACATGCTTAATTGTAAATGTATTGTTGGATCAGGACATTTAAAGAATTTCTACCTTCATAGCCAAAATTTTTTGACAGTTATACTATCTGAACATTAATGGAAGAAAATAGGAATTTTAGGCTACAGGTAGGGATGGCAGAAAAGGCTTCTGGAACCCTAAGAGAGGTAGACCCCTGATGGAATTTTGTTGCTGAGGTGAGCAAATGTCCTTTGATTGCTAAAGACAAATCAGTGATTGACAGTGTATTTGTCAGTGGAGAAGAAGGCAGGAAGCTGGGTTCTAAGTATAGTGCAAGTTTTTAAAATCATTTCTGTTTCTGCTGACAGCTAAAGCATCGAAGTATTCCTGTCCTTCACATGGTATAAAGGATGTAATGATCTCTGAGTGAAGCTGAACACCAACCTGTCTGAATGCTGGATGGTTCTATGGCCAGGTTGACTGATCCAGACTCAAGTTGTGATGTAAGTTGCTGCTCTGCATCTGTGGTGGTGGGGACTGAGGGCTGGTCTGTGAAGATCAAGTTTGTTTCCACTGCAATTGATCCAGGACTGAAGCGAGAGAAAGAGAGTGAGAGGTGAGGGGGGAAAGGGTACAGACTGATGCTGCTAGACCTCCCTCTAACTCCACATTCTCAATGCAGGTCTCAAATCGATATGATCAAAATGCAGCAACAGTTGCAGTTACAATTACAGCCATCACCAGAGTGACAGAAGATGCTAGTGATCTTACCGAAACCTTTGACAATACACCTGAGGAATTCTGGGTAAGCTTTCCTGAATGCAGGATTCAGCTGTGAACACAAATCAGAACATACAAGGGGAATAAAAGTGAGAATCATGAAAATAGCAATAGGGCTGGGCGGTATATTGACTTTTTAAGGTATGTCGATATATTTTCAAACGGGATATAAGATGAGACAATACCGTTTATATCGATATAATTTGATGTTGCGTTATATAACCCATTTCTTCCGTAAAGCCGTGCCAGTGTTTGCATCTCTCCTCTCTCACACTCTCCTCCGTAGAACCCCACCCCCACTCTCCCTCTGCGTCTGTGCTCACTCAGGGCTGCTCGATTATGGCAAAAATCATGATCACGATTATTTTCGTCAATGTTGAGATCATGATTATTTAATATTATTACTCATTGACTTTGCAAACCCCATGCATTTATTGAACTCTTTAAAAAAACTTGTCTTTTTAACCCTTTCACGTATCTGGTCACGCCCGGTGTGATTAGCCGTTTAGCGCGTATACTAAAACCGATGTGATTAGAACACTAGATTGGAAAAATTCTAGCTAATTTTAGCTTTGAGGAAACATCTATTAAACGTTTGAAAATATAGCAAATGCTAACTGAAAACTATGACAAGCTTAATAACGCTAATGAAAACGTGTGAACTAAAGATATATATAAAATGGCAATGAATAAATGAAGATGAAGAATTTAAAAATAATATTACCTCAGTAGTAATATTAAGCTCCAATTTGATGTATTCAGGTGAGCTGGGATCATAGAGTGCATCAACAAAATCTCCTCCAATTTTGAACTTAAGGATTAAATACCCTTCATTTCCGGTAGGGGGATCTCTGTTAGCTATAGTTAGAGCTGTAGTGGTGGCTGGAGCTGCAGTAGATGTTGTGGCTACAGTCGTGGTTGGAGGTATAGTAGTTGTTACAGGTGGAGTAGTGGTTGGAGCTACAGTTGTTGTTGGAGCCTCTGTAGTTGTTGGGGCTGTAGTAGTGGTTGGAGCTGGAGTAGTGGTTGGTGCCTCTGTAGTTGTTGTGGCTACAGGCGTAGTTGGAGGGACAGTAGTTGTTACAGCTGGAGTAGTGGTTGGAGCTACAGTTGTTGTTGGAGCCTCTGTAGTTGTTGGGGCTGTAGTAGTGGTTGGAGCTGGAGTAGTGGTTGGAGCCTCTGTAGTTGTTGTGGCTACAGGCGTAGTTGGAGGGATAGTACTTGTTACAGCTAGAGTAGTGGTTGGAGCTACAGTTGTTGTTGGAGCCTCTGTAGTTGTTGGGGCTGTAGTAGTGGTTGGAGCTTCTGTAGTTGTTGTGGCTACAGTCGTAGTTGGAGGGATAGTAGTTGTTACAGCTGGAGTAGTGGTTGGAGATACACTTCTTGTTGGAGCTTCTGTAGTTGTTGTGGCTACAGGCGTAGTTGGAGGGATAGTAGTTGTTACAGCTGGAGTAGTGGTTGGAGCTGGCGTAGTGGTTGGAGCGTCTGTAGTTGTTGTGGCTACAGGCGTAGTTGGAGAGATAGTGGTTGTTACAGCTGGAGTAGTGGTTGGAGCTACAGTTGTTGTTGGAGCCTCTGTAGTTGTTGGGGCTGTAGTAGTGGTTGGAGATACAGTTGTTGTTGGAGCCTCTGTAGTTGTTGTGGCTAAAGTAGTAGTTGGAGGGATAGTAGTTGTTACACCTGGAGTAGTGGTTGGAGCTACAGTTGTTGTTGGAGCCTCTGTAGTTGTTTGAGCTGTAGTAGTGGTTAGAGAAGGAGTTGTTGTTGGAGCCTCTGTAGTCATTGGGGCTGTACTAGTGGTTGGAGCTAAAGTTGTTGTTGGAGCCTCTGTAGTTGTTGTGGCTACAGGCGTAGTTGGAGGGACAGTAGTTGTTACAGCTGGAGTAGTGCTTGGAGCTACAGTTGTTGTTGGAGCCTCTGTAGTTGTTGTGGCTACAGGCGTAGTTGGAGGGATAGTACTTGTCACAGCTAGAGTAGTGGTTGGAGCTACAGTTGTTGTTGGAGCCTCTGTAGTTGTTGGGGCTGTAGTAGTGGTTGGAGCTGGAGTAGTGGTTGGAGCCTCTGTAGTTGTTGTGGCTACAGGCGTAGTTGGAGGGATAGTAGTTGTTACAGCTGGAGTAGTGCTTGGAGCTACAGTTGTTGTTGGAGCCTCTGTAGTTGTTGTGGCTTCAGTCGTAGTTAGAGGGATAGTGGTTGTTACAGCTGGAGTAGTGGTTGGAGCTGCAGTTGTGGTTGGAGCCTCTGTAGTTGTTGTGGCTAAAGTCGTAGTTGGAGGGATAGTAGTTGTTACAGCTGGAGTAGTGCTTGGAGCTACAGTTGTTGGAGCTTCTGTAGTTGTTGGGTCTGCAGTAGTGGTTGGAGCTGGAGTAGTGGCTGGAGGTACAGTTGTTGTTGGAGCTTCTGTAGTTGTTGGGGCTGTAGTAGTGGTTGGAGCTGGAGTAGTGGTTGGAGCCTCTGTAGTTGTTGTGGCTACAGTTGTAGTTGGAGGGATAGTACTTGTTAAAGCTAGAGTAGTGGTTGGAGCTACAGTTGTTGTTGGAGCTTCTGTAGTTGTTGGGGCTGTAGTAGTGGTTAGAGCTGGAGTAGTGGTTGGAGCCTCTGTAGTTGTTGTGGCTACAGGCGTAGTTGGAGGGACAGTAGTTGTTACAGCTGGAGTAGTGGTTGGAGCTACAGTTGTTGGAGCCTCTGTAGTTATTGGGGTGACAGTCGTGGTTGGAGCTGCAGTAGTTGTAGCAGCTGCAGTAGTTGTAGGCGCCATAGTCGTAGTCGGCACTGATGTAGTTGTTGTGGGGACCTCCGTCGTGGTTGGAGAGGCAGTTGTGCTCGGAACTGCAGTTGTTGAAGGGGCTGTAGCTGTGGTTGATGTCACCGCTGTTGGATCCACTGCACAAAGAAGAATAAAGTAATAAACCATGTAAGGTGACATATAAGAGCTCAGGTGAAGGAAATGTTAATCATGGGACCAACTTCAAAGCACATTTCCATTTGTGGAGAATGAATCCATATGCTGTGTCTGCAGGTCACAGTTTGCATCAGAGGAGATGGAATGAAGTACTGAGAGCGCCGAACACCTCTGTTCAGAAAGTTACATTTTCAGCTTGGAGAAAAGACGCAGCCTGCTTTTTCTATGTAAATTTTTAAAATAATATTCACTCACATGCTTGAGTATAAGTGTGTGGGTGGTTCGGGACATTTGGAGATTTTGTGCCTTCATAGATAAAATTGTTTTGAGAGTGATATTATGCTATACTTTAATGGAGCGTAATAGGAATTTTCAGACACAGGTAAAGATTTTCGAGGGTTCAGGAATCCTAAAACAGACAGAACCCTCACGGAATGCTTTTTGTTGGCGATCTTTGACTGGTTGAGACAAATCAGTAACTGACAGTATACTGTTGCTCCACCTTTTATGAGGCCTATAATTCAACTCTAGTTGATATGTCAACGGAAAAGAAGTCGGGATGCTGGGCTCTAACTATACTGCAAGTTCTTTAAAATGTTTCTGCTTCTGCTGACAAGTATGACATTGAGGTAGTCCAGTCTATTATGAGAACATGGCATAAAGGATGTAATGATCTCTGAGTGAAGCTGAACACCAACCTGTCTGAATGCTGGATGGTTCTATGGCCAGGTTGACTGATCCAGACTCAAGTTGTGATGTAAGTTGCTGCTGTGCATCTGTGGTGGTGGGGACTGAGGCCTGGTCTGCAAAGATCACGTCTGTTTCCACTGCAATTGATCCAGGACTGAAGCGAGAGAAAGAGAGTGAGAGGTGAGGGGGGAAAGGGTACAGACTGATGCTGCTAGACCTCCCTCTAACTCCACATTCTCAATGCAGGTCTCAAATCGATATGATCAAAATGCAGCAACAGTTGCAGTTACAATTACAGCCATCACCAGAGTGACAGAAGATGCTAGTGATCTTACCGGAAACCTTTGACAATACACCTGAGGAATTCTGGGTAAGCTTTCCTGAATGCAGGATTCAGCTGTGAACACAAATCAGAACATACAAGGGGAATAAAAGTGAGAATCATGAAAATAGCAATAGGGCTGGGCGGTATATTGACTTTTTAAGGTATGTCGATATATTTTCAAACGGGATATAAGATGAGACAATACCGTTTATATCGATATAATATGATGTTGCGTTATATAACCCATTTCTTCCGTAAAGCCGTGCCAGTGTTTGCATCTCTCCTCTCTCACACTCTCTGCGCAACCCCACCCCCACTCTCCCTCTGCGTCTGTGCTCACTCATAGGGCTGCTCGATTATGGCAAAAATCATGATCACGACTATTTTGGTCAATATTGAGATCATGATTATTTAACATGATCACTCATTGACTTTGGAAACCCCATGCATTTATTGAACTCTTAAAAAAAAACGTTTTAACCCTTTCGCGTGTACGGTCACACCGGTGTGATTAGCCGTTTAGCGCGTATACTAAAACCGATGTGATTAGAACACTAGATTGGAAAAATTCTAGCTAATTTTAGCTTTAAGGAAACAGCTATTTAACGTTTGAAAATATAGCAAATGCTAACTGAAAACTATGACAAGCTTAATAACGCTACTGAAAACATAACGAACCATGTAACGCAACACACGCGCTACATAGCATAAAAATAAGTTACGTGCCAAAGGGTTGACAGTGGATTTTCTTGAACTTTAAAAACAAATAAAAAATCTAAATGTAAAGAAAATTAGATAAATAAATAAAATAAATAATACATTTTATATACATATATATATACATACATTTCAATAGATAATGCGGCACAATAATCGTTTTATCTTGATTATCTTATTTTCATAATTGTTGGAAGCCATAATTGTGATTGAAAATAAAATTCGATTAATCTCATAGCTCTACTCGCTCACAAGTTCTCCTGCAACATGGAAGGAGACACAGCGTGGGTACACACTGCAAAAGAAGACCTGGTTTATTTCAAATGGAAGGAAACCCTGTCGTTGCATTTTATTTTGATCACAGTGTTTTAATAAAAGTACTTGTGATGTCTAACATGTGGCTTTGACTTACAACTGAACATTTAGCCCACTTCGTAGAAAATACTGAGATATATATTGTGTGTCGCCATTCAGCCTAAAAATACCGAGATATGATTTTTGGTCCATATCGCCCAGCCCTGCATAGCAATATACAACAGAATACAATATTTACAATAGATGCAACAAAAATAAAATATACATGGAACCTGTTACTCAACTTGACAGAAAGAGATTATTTTAAATGAATTTTTGCAGTTCTTTCTTCAGTTAGGCTGCAAAATACAGTCAGCTTTAATGACTGGATAGAGGAATACCCTTTTCAAAAAGATTTGGTAAAACAAAATTAAGACTATCGTGAACATTTTCTCTCAGATACAGTGAAAGAATTGCTCATATAAAGAATTTCACTCATTTGGTTAATGAGCCATATAAAACAATATGTCTTTCAGTTTACCAGCTAAATTTTCACAAGCATACATGATTTTACCTTTGTTTTTCATACTGTACGGCTACTTTTTAAACATGTCTTACCATAAAAAAAAAAACATGGACATGTCAAATAAAAAGATCATAATGAGAATCTTCATTCAATGTTTGCATAACAAGAAATGAAGATGGCAATGAAGTATTTAAAAATAATATTACCTCAGTAGTAATATTAAGCTCCAATTTGATGTATTCAGGTGAGCTGGGATCATAGAGTGCATCAACAAAATCTCCTCCAATTTTGAACTTAAGGATTAAATACCCTTCATTTCCGGTAGGGGGATCTCTGTTAGCTATAGTTAGAGCTGTAGTGGTGGCTGGAGCTGCAGTAGATGTTGGAGCTGCAGTAGTTGTGGGAATTTTTGTAGTTGTTGGGGCTGCAGTAGTGGTTGGTGGTACAGTAGTGGTTGGAGACTCTGTTGTTGTTGTGGCTACAGTCGTAGTTGGAGCTGCAGTAGTTGTTACAGCTGGAGTAGTGGTTGGGGCCTCTGTACTTGTTTGGGGTACAGTAGTGGTTGGAGCTGTAGTTGTGCTTGGAGGCTCTGTAGTTGTTGGGGCTGCAGTTGTGGTTGGAACCTCTGTAGTTGTTGCAGCTGCAGTTGTGGTAAGAGGTGCAGTAGTTGTTACAGCTGTAGTTGTGGATGGAGCTACAGTTGTGGTTGGAACCTCTGTAGTTGTTGGGGCTGCAGTTGTGGTTGGAGGCTCTGTAGTTGTTGGGGCTGCAGTTGTGGTTGGAGGCTCTGTAGTTGTTGGGGCTGCAGTAGTGGTTGGAGCTACAGTTGTGGTTGGAACCTCTGTAGTTGTTGGGACTGTAGTTGTGGTTGGAGGTACAGTAGTTGTTATTTCAGCTGGAGTAGTTGTTGCAGCTGCAGTTGTGGTTGGAGCCTCTGTAGTTGTTGGAGCTGCAGTTGTGGTTGGAGCCTCTGTAGTTGTTGGGGCTGCAGTTGTGGTTGGAGACTGTGTAGTTGCTGGAGCTGCAGTTGTGGTTGGAGGTACAGTTGTGGTTGGAGCCTCTGTAGTTGTTGGGGCTCCAGTTGTGGTTGGAGCCTCTGTAGTTGTTGGGGCTGCAGTTGTGGTTGGAGACTGTGTAGTTGTTGGAGCTGCAGTTGTGGTTGGAGGTACAGTTGTTGTTGCAGCTGGAGTAGTGGTTGGAGCTGCAGTTGTGGTTGGAGCCTCTGTAGTTGTTGGAGCTGCAGTTGTGGTTGGAGGTACAGTTGTTGTTGCAGCTGGAGCGGTGGTTGGGGCAGCAGTTGTGGTTGGAGCCTCGGTAGTTGTTGGAGCTGCAGTTGTGGTTGGAGCCTCTGTAGTTGTAGGGGCTCCAGTTGTGGTTGGAGGCTCTGTAGTTGTTGGGGCTGCAGTTGTGGTTGGAGAATGTGTAGTTGTTGGAGCTGCAGTTGTGGTTGGAGGTACAGTTGTGGTTGGTGCCTCTGTAGTTGTTGGGGCTGTAGTTGTGGTTGGAGGTACAGTTGTTGTTGCAGCTGGAGTGGTGGTTGGAGCAGCAGTTGTGGTTGGAGCCTCTGGTAGTTGTAGGGGCTGCAGTTGTGGTAGGAGGTGCAGTAGTTGTTACAGCTGTAGTTGTGGATGGAGCTACAGTAGTTATTGGACCCTCTGTAGTTGTTGCAGCTGTAGTTGTGGTTGGAGGTACAGTAGTTGTTATTTCAGCTGGAGTAGTGGTTGGAGCTGCAGTTGTGGTTGGAGACAGTGTAGTTGTTGGGGCTGCAGTTGTGGTTGGAGCTACAGTTGTGGTTGGAACCTTTGTAGTTGTTGGAGCTAAAGTTGTGGTTGGAGGTAGAGTAGTGGTTGGAGACTCTGTAGTTGTTGGGGCTGCAGTTGTGGTTGGAGGCTCTGTAGTTGTTGGAGCTGCAGTTTTGGTTGGAGACTGTGTAGTTGTTGGAGCTGCAGTTGTGGTTGGAGACTGTGTAGTTGTTACAGCTGTAGTTGTGGATGGAGCTACAGTAGTGGTTGGACCCTCTGTAGTTGTTGGGGCTGTAGTTGTGGTTGGAGGTACAGTAGTGGTTGGACCCTCTGTAGTTGTTGGGGCTGTAGTTGTGGTTGGAGGTACAGTAGTTGTTATTTCAGCTGAAGTAGTGGTTGGAGCTGCAGTTGTGGTTGGAGACAGTGTAGTTGTTGGGGCTGGAGTAGTGGTTGGAGCTACAGTTGTGGTTGGAACTTTTGTAGTTGTTGGGGCTAAAGTTGTGGTTGGAGGTAGAGTAGTGGTTGGAGACTTTGTAGTTGTTGGGGCTGTAGTTGTGGTTGGAGCCTCTGTAGTTGTTGGAGCTGCAGTTTTGGTTGGAGACTGTGTAGTTGTTGGAGCTGCAGTTGTGGTTGGAGACAGTGTAGTTGTTGGGGCTGCAGTTGTGGTTGGAGCTACAGTTGTGGTTGGAACCTTTGTAGTTGTTGGAGCTAAAGTTGTGGTTGGAGGTAGAGTAGTGGTTGGAGACTCTGTAGTTGTTGGGGCTGCAGCTGTGGTTGGAGGCTCTGTAGTTGTTGGAGCTGCAGTTTTGGTTGGAGCCTCTGTAGTTGTTGGAGCTGCAGTTGTGGTAAAAGGTGCAGTAGTTGTTACAGCTGTAGTTGTTGATGGAGCTACAGTTGTGGTTGGAGGCTCTGTAGTTGTTGGAGCTGCAGTTGTGGTTGGAGCTGTAGTTGTGGTTGGAGACTCTGTCGTTGTTGGGGCTGCAGTAGTTGTCGGAGCTGCAGTAGTTGTTGGGGCTGCAGTTGTGGTTGGAGGTAGAGTAGTGGTTGGAGCTTCTGTAGTTGTTGTGGCTACAGGCGTAGTTGGAGGGACAGTAGTTGTTACAGCTGGAGTAGTGGTTGGAGCTACAGTTGTTGGAGCCTCTGTAGTTATTGGGGTGACAGTCGTGGTTGGAGCTGCAGTAGTTGTAGCAGCTGCAGTAGTTGTAGGCGCCATAGTCGTAGTCGGCACTGATGTAGTTGTTGTGGGGACCTCCGTCGTGGTTGGAGAGGCAGTTGTGCTCGGAACTGCAGTTGTTGAAGGGGCTGTAGCTGTGGTTGATGTCACCGCTGTTGGATCCACTGCACAAAGAAGAATAAAGTAATAAACCATGTAAGGTGACATATAAGAGCTCAGGTGAAGGAAATGTTAATCATGGGACCAACTTCAAAGCACATTTCCATTTGTGGAGAATGAATCCATATGCTGTGTCTGCAGGTCACAGTTTGCATCAGAGGAGATGGAATGAAGTACTGAGAGCGCCGAACACCTCTGTTCAGAAAGTTACATTTTCAGCTTGGAGAAAAGACGCAGCCTGCTTTTGTGTGTGGAACTCACTGAAAGTCACATGCTTAATTGTAAATGTATTGTTGGATCAGGACATTTAAAGATTTTCTGCCTACATAGCCAAAATTTTTTGACACTTATACTATCTGTACATTACATAAGAACATATTATGACGAGATCAGGCCATTCGGCCCAACTAAGCTCCCATTTCAATTAACGAGAGTCCAAAACTGCATCAAGTCTGGACTTCAACACAGCAATGGTCTCAGCTTCAACTACATGCCCTGGCAACCTATTCCATGTATTGATAACTCTTTGTGTAAAATAGTTCTTTCTTATGTCAGTGCGGAACTTACTCTTCACTAGTTTCCATTTATGTCCCCTTGCTCTACAGACTGAACTCACCCTAAAAAATCTATTACAGTTAATCTTATTGAGTTGTTTTATAAATTTAAAAACCTCTATTAGATCACCCCTAAGTCTCCTCTTGCTAAGTCTAAATAGGTTAAGTATCTTGAGTCTTTCCTCATAGCTTTTATATTTCATGCCAAGAACTAATTTAGTTGCCCCTCTTTGAACTTTTTCAAGAGCCTCAATATCTTTTTTATAGTGCGGTGCCCAGAACTGCACACAGTATTCCAAGTGAGGTCTGACTAAAGCATTGTATAATTTCAGTATAACCTCTTTAGATTTATAATCAATACAGTTGACTATATATCCCAACATCCTATTGGCCTTTTTTACTGCTACGGCACACTGCCTAGATCCTGTTAAGCTTGGGTCAACTATTCCTCCCAAGTCTTTTTCGAATTGAGCACATTCTAGTTTTTTTCCCCCATGAAGTAGTCTTGTCTAAGTTTCTTATTTCCCACATGCAAGACTTTACATTTAGTCAAACTGAATGTCATCTGCCAGGTATCTGCCCACTTTTGGATGCTGTTTAGGTCTTCCTGTATTACCTTAGTTGATTCTATACTGTTGGCTAGACCCCCTAGTTTTGTATCATCTGCAAATTTTACTATTTTCTACTAACCTCTGCATCAACATCATTTATGTATATAAGGAATAGCAAAGACCCCAACACCGATCCCTGCGGGACTCCACTTCGTACAGGACCCTGCTCTGATACAATTCCTCCCACAGTTACAGTCTGCTTTCTATTAGACAACCAACTTCGAACCCACTCAGTGATAGCTCCTGTAATTCCTGCAGATTTCATTTTCGCTATGAGCCTCTCATGTGGTACTTTGTCAAATGCCTTTTGAAAGTCCAAATAGATAATATCAAAAGCTTGTTTTGAGTCTAAACACACTGTAGCTTCCTCAAAAAAGTCCAGGTGGTTTGTTAAGCATGACCTCCCTCTGCGAAAACTGTGCTGGCTATCATTTAAGATACCATTTAGTTCAAGGAATATTTCCAAATGATCCCTCATGATGGATTCCAGAAATTTACATGTGATACAAGCTAAGCTGACGGGCCTGTAATTTCCTGGATCAGTCCGCTCACCTTTCTTGTAGATAGGTACTACACTGCCATGTTTCCAGTCATCTGGTATTTCTCCAGTTTTGAGAGATTGTTTAAAAATAACTGTCAGAGGCTTGTAAACCACTTCCACTAGTTCCCTGAGAACTCTTGGATATATTCCATCGGGGCCTGCTGCCTTATTTGTTTTAAGTTTTTGGAGTTCATCTAGTATTTCTCCATCATTTAACTCCGTTTCCTCCATAAGACTCTGAGAATTGAATGCACCTGAAGGCATATGTGAAAACACATCACTAATGAAACTCTCCACAAAGTAACTATTTAGGGTATAAGCAATAGCTTTGTTATCATAAACCACAACTCCATCCTTATTTTTTATACCTCTTAACTCATCCTTAACTATCCTTTTACAACTGTAGTATTGAAAAAAGCATTTAGAGTTGCTCTTTGCATCTAGTGGAATCTGTCTTTTGAAATGCCTTTTAGCTTCCCTTATTTTTTTCTTAACTTGTGCTTGCATATTACTGTATTCAATCTTATTACTCTCTGAGCTTTCCAACTTGTATTTTCTAAATAATTTCCTTTTTTGTTTCAAACTCTCCTGTAATGCCCAGAATAATTCTTTTAAATATGCTCCACATTTCTTTCACAGTTTTGCCATCTAGAAGAAGTACCCAGTTTATATTCCTTGTATAGTCGCGCATCTTAATAAAGTCAGCTCGTCTAAAGTTAAAAACTCTAGCATTGGAGAATGCAGACTTAACTTGCCAAAAAACTTCAAATGTAATTGCACTATGGTCACTTGTTCCAAGTGGCTCCCCTACCTCAGTACTGCAAATTCTATCAGGATTATTACACAAAACCAGATCTAGAATTGTGTTCTCTCTAGTAGGTTGAGTAAAAAACTGTATCAAAAAGCAGTCATTTACAACATCTAAAAACTCTTCCTCACATTTACCATGACCTGACACAGCTTCCCAATTAATTGAAGGGTAATTGAAGTCCCCCATTACTATTGTCTCACCCTCCTGACATGCTAGCTTAATATTATCAAAGAGCATACTGTTAACACTGCTGTCTGAGGCTGGTGGCCTATAACATGCTCCGACATTCAGACCCTTTACATTTTCCCCCAATATTTTAATCCATATTTCTTCACTAACACCAAGGGGCTCGATTCCTGATATTTCCTGAATATTAAGATTATCCTTTACATAGAGAGCTACACCCCCACCTCTTCTATTGGTTCTATCTTTTCCTAGCAGCTTGTATCCCTCTGCGTTATACTCATCCCCATCCCCTGCACCAAGCCACGTCTCTGTGATCCCAACAACATCATAATTACTATTACTCATAACAGTTTCTAGTTCCAACATTTTATTTTTTATGCTTCTAGCATTTAAACAGAGGAATTTCATGGCACTGCGTGTGTATTTCCTGTCCTTCCTTTCCACTCCCAGCTGTTCAAAACCACGTCTATTACAGTGCTGCTCTGACTGATTTGCAATCATGGTTCCCTCACTACTAATAAAATACTTAGCCATGGTGTGTTCTATTCCGGCAGTCTGTCTATCCCTACCCATCTCACAGACCCTAGTTTAAATAACCCTCTGCTACCCTAAGCATACGCTGGCCCAGTGCAGCTGTACCCTTCCGATCCAGTTGTCACCCGTCCCGCTTGTACAGGTCACCCCTGTTCCAAAAGGAGTCCCAGTGCCCCATAAACCTGTACCCCTCTTTCCTACACCAGGTTTGTAGCCACGTGTTAAATCTCCATATGAAGGCTTGCTTCCCTCTGCTTGCACGTGGTACCGGTAGAATTCCAGAGGACTACCATGGAGGTTCTGTTCCTAATCTTCCCCACTAGCTCAATAATGGGAAAATAATTAATGGAATTAATGGAAGGTAATAGGAATTTTAGCCTACAGGTAGTGATGACCCTGAGAGGTAGAGCCCTTATATAGATTTCTTATTGAAGAGACCAAACGTCCTTTGATTCGTTAAGATAAATCAGTGATTGATAGTGTATTGCAGCTCCGGATGTTATGAGTCCTATGAATCTTGACTCCACCACCGGTAACTACAGGGGTGATGTAGCCACAGTATTGTCAGGGGACAAGAATTCAGGAAGCTGGGTTCTAACTATGATACAATTATTATTAACATTTCTGCTTCTGCTGACAAGTATAACATTGAGGTAGTCAGGTCTATCATAAGCACATGGTATAAAGGATGTAATGATCTCTGAGTGAAGCTGAACACCAACCTGTCTGAATGCTGGATGGTTCTATGGCCAGGTTGACTGATCCAGACTCAAGTTGTGATGTAAGTTGCTGCTGTGCATCTGTGGTGGTGGGGACTGAGGCCTGGTCTGCAAAGATCACGTCTGTTTCCACTGCAATTGATCCAGGACTGAAGCGAGAGAAAGAGAGTGAGAGGTGAGGGGGGAAAGAGTACAGACTGATGCTGCTAGACCTCCCTCTAACTCCACATTCTCAATGCAGGTCTCAAATCGATATGATCAAAATGCAGCAACAGTTGCAGTTACAATTACAGCCATCACCAGAGTGACAGAAGATGCTAGTGATCTTACCGGAAACCTTTGACAATACACCTGAGGAATTCTGGGTAAGCTTTCCTGAATGCAGGATTCAGCTGTGAACACAAATCAGAACATACAAGGGGAATAAAAGTGAGAATCATGAAAATAGCAATAGGGCTGGGCGGTATATTGACTTTTTAAGGTATGTCGATATATTTTCAAACGGGATATAAGATGAGACAATACCGTTTATATCGATATAATTTGATGTTGCGTTATATAACCCATTTCTTCCGTAAAGCCGTGCCAGTGTTTGCATCTCTCCTCTCTCATACTCTCCGCGCAACCCCACCCCCACTCTCCCTCTGCGTCTGTGCTCACTCATAGGGCTGCTCGATTATGGCAAAAATCATGATCACGATTATTTTCGTCAATGTTGAGATCATGATTATTTAATATTATTACTCATTGACTTTGCAAACCCCATGCATTTATTGAACTCTTTAAAAAAAACTTGTCTTTTTAACCCTTTCGCGTGTACGGTCACGCCGGTGTGATTAGCCGTTTAGCGCGTATACTAAAACCGATGTGATTAGAACACTAGATTGGAAAAATTCTAGCTAATTTTAGCTTTGAGGAAACATCTATTAAACGTTTGAAAATATAGCAAATGCTAACTGAAAACTATGACAAGCTTAATAACGCTAATGAAAACGTAACGAACTAAAGATATATATAAAATGGCAATGAATAAATGAAGATGAAGAATTTAAAAATAATATTACCTCAGTAGTAATATTAAGCTCCAATTTGATGTATTCAGGTGAGCTGGGATCATAGAGTGCATCAACAAAATCTCCTCCAATTTTGAACTTGAGGATTAAATACCCTTCATTTCCGGTAGGGGGATCTCTGTTAGCTACTCGTGGAGCTGTAGTGGTGGCTGGAGCTGCAGTAGATGTTGGAGCTGCAGTAGTTGTTACAGCTGGAGTAGTTGTTACAGCTGGAGTAGTGGTTGGGGCCTCTGTACTTCTTTGGGGTACAGTAGTGGTTGGAGCTGTAGTTGTGCTTGGAGCCTCTGTAGTTGTTGGGGCTGCAGTTGTGGCTGGAACCTCAGTAGTTGTTGGAGCTGCAGCTGTGGTTGGAGGTACAGTAGTTGTTGCAGCTGGAGTAGTGGTTGGGGCCTCTGTACTTCTTTGGGGTACAGTAGTGGTTGGAGCTGTAGTTGTGCTTGGAGCCTCTGTAGTTGTTGGGGCTGCAGTTGTGGTTGGAACCTCTGTAGTTGTTGGAGCTGCAGCTGTAGTTGGAGGTACAGTAGTTGTTGCAGCTGGAGTAGTGGTTGGGGCCTCTGTACTTCTTTGGGGTACAGTAGTGGTTGGAGCTGTAGTTGTGCTTGGAGGCTCTGTAGTTGTTGGGGCTGCAGTTGTGGTTGGAACCTCTGTAGTTGTTGGAGCTGCAGTTGTGGTTGGAGCCTCTGTAGTTGTTGGAGCTGCAGTTGTGGTTGGAGCCTCTGTAGTTGTAGTTGGAGGTAAAGTAGCTGTTATTTCAGCTGGAGTAGTGGTTGGAGCTGCAGTTGTGGTTGGAGACAGTGTATTTGTTGGGGCTGGAGTAGTGGTTGGAGCCACAGTTGTGGTTGGAACCTCTGTAGTTGTTGGGGCTAAAGTTGTGGTTGGAGCTACAGTAGTGGTTGGACCCTCTGTAGTTATTGGGGCTGTAGTTGTGGTTGGTGGTACAGTAGTTGTTATTTCAGCTGGAGTAGTGGTTGGAGCTGCAGTTGTGGTTGGAGCCTCTGTAGTTGTTGGGCCTGCAGTGGTGGTTGGTGACTGTGTAGTTGTTGGGGCTACAGTTGTGGTTGAAGGTACAGTTGTGGTTGCAGCTGGAGCAGTGGTTGGAGGTACAGTTGTGGTTGGAGACAGTGTAGTTATTGGAGCTGCAGTTGTGGTTGGAGCCTCTGTAGTTGTTGGGGATGCAGTTGTGGTTGGAGATAAAGTTGTGGTTGGAGACTCTGTAGTTGTTGGAGCCTCTGTAGTTGTTGGGGCTGCAGTTGTGGTTGGGGCATGTGTAGTTGTTGGGGCTGTAGTTGTGGTTGGAGGTACAGTAGTTGTTGGGGCTGTAGTTGTGGTTGGAGGTACAGTTGTGGTTGGAGCCTCTGTAGTTGTTGGAGCTACAGTTGTGGTTGGAGGTACAGTTGTGGTTGGAGCCTCTGTAGTTGTTGGGGCTGTAGTTGTGGTTGGAGGTACAGTTGTGGTTGGAGCCTCTGTAGTTGTTGGAGCTACAGTTGTGGTTGGAGGTACAGTTGTGGTTGGAGCCTCTGTAGTTGATGGGGCTGCAGTTGTGGTTGGAGCTACAGTTGTGGTTGGAACCTCTGTAGTTGTTGGGGCTGCAGTTGTGGTTGGAGCTGCAGTTGTTGTTGGAGCCACTGTAGTTGTTGGAGCTACAGTTGTGGTTGGAGGTACAGTTGTGGTTGGAGCCTCTGTAGTTGATGGGGCTGCAGTTGTGGTTGGAGCTGCAGTTGTGGTTGGAACCTCTGTAGTTGTTGGGGCTGCAGTTGTGGTTGGAGCTGCAGTTGTGGTTGGAGCCTCTGTAGTTGTTGCAGCTGCAGTTGTGGTTGGAGGTACAGTTGTGTTTGGAGCCTCTGTAGTTGTTGGAGCTACAGTTGTGGTTGGAGGTACAGTTGTGGTTGGAGCCTCTGTAGTTGTTGGGGCTGCAGTTGTGGTTGGAGCTGCAGTTGTGGTTGGAGCCTCTGTAGTTCTTGGAGCTGCAGTTGTGGTTGGAGCCTCTGTAGTTGTTGGGGCTGCAGTTGTGGTAGGAACCTCTGTAGTTGTTGGAGCTACAGTTGTGGTTGGAGGTACAGTTGTGGTTGGAGCCTCTGTAGTTGTTGGGGCTGCAGTTGTGGTAGGAGGTGCAGTAGTTGTTACAGCTGGAGTTGTGGATGGAGCTACAGTCGTGGTTGGACCCTCTGTAGTTGTTGGAGCTGCAGTTGTGGTTGGAGCTTCTGTAGTTGTTGTGGCTACAGGCGTGGTTGGAGGGACAGTAGTTGTTACAGCTGGAGTAGTGGTTGGAGCTACAGTTGTTGGAGCCTCTGTAGTTATTGGGGTGACAGTCGTGGTTGGGGGTACAGTTGTGGTTGGAGCCTCTGTAGTTGTTGGGGCAATAGTTGTGGTTGGAGGTAGAGTAGTGGTTGGAGACTCTGTCGTTGTTGGAGGCTGCAGTAGTTGTTGGAGCTGCAGTAGTTGTGGGAGCCTCTGTAGTTATTGGGGTGACAGTCGTGGTTGGAGCTGCAGTAGTTGTAGCAGCTGCAGTAGTTGTAGGCGCCATAGTCGTAGTCGGCACTGATGTAGTTGTTGTGGGGACCTCCGTCGTGGTTGGAGAGGCAGTTGTGCTCGGAACTGCAGTTGTTGAAGGGGCTGTAGCTGTGGTTGATGTCACCGCTGTTGGATCCACTGCACAAAGAAGAATAAAGTAATAAACCATGTAAGGTGACATATAAGAGCTCAGGTGAAGGAAATGTTAATCATGGGACCAACTTCAAAGCACATTTCCATTTGTGGAGAATGAATCCATATGCTGTGTCTGCAGGTCACAGTTTGCATCAGAGGAGATGGAATGAAGTACTGAGAGCGCCGAACACCTCTGTTCAGAAAGTTACATTTTCAGCTTGGAGAAAAGACGCAGCCTGCTTTTGTGTGTGGAACTCACTGAAAGTCACATGCTTAATTGTAAATGTATTGTTGGATCAGGACATTTAAAGAATTTCTACCTTCATAGCCAAAATTTTTTCGACAGTTATACTATCTGAACATTAATGGAAGAAAATAGGAATTTTAGGCTACAGGTAGGGATGGCAGAAAAAGGCTTCTGGAACCCTAAGAGAGGTAGACCCCTGATGGAATTTTGTTGCTGAGGTGAGCAAATGTCCTTTGATTGCTAAAGACAAATCAGTGATTGACAGTGTATTTGTCAGTGGAGAAGAAGGCAGGAAGCTGGGTTCTAAGTATAGTGCAAGTTTTTAAAATCATTTCTGTTTCTGCTGACAGCTAAAGCATCGAAGTATTCCTGTCCTTCACATGGTATAAAGGATGTAATGATCTCTGAGTGAAGCTGAACACCAACCTGTCTGAATGCTGGATGGTTCTATGGCCAGGTTGACTGATCCAGACTCAAGTTGTGATGTAAGTTGCTGCTCTGCATCTGTGGTGGTGGGGACTGAGGCCTGGTCTGCAAAGATCACGTCTGTTTCCACTGCAATTGATCCAGGACTGAAGCGAGAGAAAGAGAGTGAGGGATGAGTCACAATGGCTGTGCAATTCTGAATTTCAGCTGCTGTACATTTACATTTACATTTATTCATTTGGCAGACGCTTTTATCCAAAGCGACGTACAAAAGTGCAAATAGTGGGCAAACAACAGGCACAAGAACAAGATGTGTACAGGTCATACAATGCAAACAGTGCTGAAGCTGAGCACAAGGTCAGTGATGTGAGAAAACTAATCTGAGCTAGGATTGCATCTCAAATACAATTACAGGAAAGAGAATACCGCTAAACTACCTAGGTAAGTGAGCAACAAGTACACGACAGGAGTCAGTTTTCCAACGTCAAAAGCTGTACACATAACACTGAGGCTACTTCGCCAATCAAGGGTACAGATGATCATTGTCCGCTCAGCTACACTGGCAGACCTCCCTCTAACTCCACATCCTCTAAGCATGGCTCACTGACATTATCAAACTGCTGTAAACAGCACTTATGGTAGCATCTGGTCTGGAGACAACAGTTGCTGTTTCATGCACAGTCATCACCATAGTGACAGAAGATGCTAGTGTTCTTACCGGAAGCGTTTGACAATACACCTGAGGAATTTGTTCCCGTACAATTTCTTGAACACACGATTCAGCTGTCAAAACAAATGAGAACATACAAGAGTAATGTGTTAATTCAATGTATAAATATATGAATATGATGATAAGTCCAACAAAGCAGTGATAAGGCAAGCATGACAATGTGGGAATGATGAACATAGCAATGCACAGTTTAGAGTAAAAGCAATAAAAAAAGAAATAAAATATAAATGGGATTTTTTTTTCATTCATCATTACAGTAAAAGATCGGTCGTAATGAATGTTAACATTCCTTTCTTCCGTTAAGCTATCAAATATAGAAAAATTTAATAATTGGCTAAGAGAATAAACTTCTCGAAATAACATACAATAACAGAACTGTTCATGCAATGAATATTACTGAATTGATTAATAAGGCATATGGAAGGATGTTTCTTTTAGTTTACCAGCTATTTACCATCTAAAAAATGTCCGTTTCAATTAGAAAACAGTCATCATGAATCTTAATTAATAATCCTAATTCAGTGTTTACAGAACAAGAAATTCAAAAAAACATGAAGAATTTAAAAATAATATTACCTCAGTTGTAAGGTTAAGTTCCAGTTTGATGTACTCAGGTGAGCTGGGATCATTGAGTGCTTCAACAAAATCACCTGCCATTTTGAAGTTGAGGGAAAAATACCCCTCGTTTGCTGCAGGGGGCTCTCGAGAAGCTACAGCAGAGGTAGGAGCTGCAGTTGTGGTTGGAGGTGCAGTTGTGGTTGGAGATGCAGTTGTTGTTACTGGCACAGAAGTGGTGGGGGCTTCAGTTGTAGTTGGACGTGTAGTTGTGGTTGGAGGCGCAGTTGTTGTGGGGGCTTCAGTAATGGTGGGGGCTTCAGTTGTGGTTGGAAGTGCAGTTGTGGTTGCTGGTTCAGTAGTGGTGGGGGCTTCAGTTGTAGTTGGAGCTGCAGTTGTGGTTGGAGCTGCACTTGTGGTGGGGGCTTCAGTAGTGGTTGGAGCTGCAGTTTTGGTTGGGGCTACAGTAGTGGTGGGGGCTTCAGTTGTGGTTGGAGGTACAGTAGTTGTTGGAGCTGCAGTTGTGGTTGGAGGTACAGTTGTGGTTGGAGCCTCTGCAGTTGTTGGGGCTGCAGTTGTGGTTGGAGACTGTGTAGTTGTTGGAGCTGCAGTTGTGGTTGTAGACTGTGTAGTTGTTGGGGCTGTAGTTGTGGTTGGAGCTACAGTTGTGGTTGGAACCTCTGTAGTTGTTGGGGCTGCAGTTGTGGTTGGAGGTAGAGTAGTGGTTGGAGCCTCTGTAGTTGTTGAAGCTGCAGTTGTGGTAGGAGGTGCAGTAGTTGTTACAGCTGGAGTTGTGGATGGAGCTACAGTAGTTGTTGGACCCTCTGTAGTTGTTGGGGCTGTAGTTGTGGTTGGAGCTGCAGTTGTGGTTGGAGCCTCTGTAGTTGTTGGAGCTGCAGTTGTGGTGGGACGTACAGTTGTGGTTGGAGCCTCTGTAACTGTTGGAGCTGCAGTTGTGGTAGGAGATGCAGTAGTTGTTACAGCTGGAGTTGTGGATGGAGCTACAGTAGTGGTTGGACCCTCTGTAGTTGTTGGGGCTGCAGTTGTGGTTGGAGATACAGTAGTTGTTATTTTAGCTGGAGTAGTGGTTGGAGGTACAGTTGTGGTTGGAGCCTCTGTACTTGTTGGAGCTACAGTTGTGGTTGGAACTACAGTTGTGGTTGGAGCCTCTGTAGTTGTTGGAGCTACAGTTGTGGTTGGAGGTACAGTTGTGGTTGGAGCTTCTGTAGTTGTTGGAGCTGCAGTTGTGGTTGGAGCCTCTGTAGTTGGAGCTGTAGTTATTGGGGCTGCAGTTGTGGTTGGAGGTACAGTAGTTGTTGGAGCTACAGTTGTGGTTGGAGCTACAGTTGTGGTTGGGGCCTCTGTAGTTGTTGGGGCTGCAGTTGTGGTTGTAGACTGTGTAGTTGTTGGGGCTGCAGTTTTGGTTGGAGGTACAGTTGTTGTTGGAGCCTCTGTAGTTGTTGGGGCTGTAGTAGTGGTTGGAGCTGGAGTAGTGGTTGGAGCCTCTGTAGTTGTTGTGGCTACAGTCGTAGTTGGAGGGATAGTAGTTGTTACAGCTGGAGTAGTGGTTGGAGCTACAGTTGTGGTTGGAGGTAGAGTAGTGGTTGGAGACTCTGTTGTTGTTGGGGTGATAGTTGTGGTTGGAGGTAGAGTAGTGGTTGCAGACTCTGTCGTTGTTGGGGCTGCAGTTGTGGTTGGAGGTAGAGTAGTGGTTGGAGACTCTGTCGTTGTTGGAGCTGCAGTAGTTGTGGGAGCCTCTGTAGTTATTGGGGTGACAGTCGTGGTTGGAGCTGCAGTAGTTGTAGCAGCTGCAGTAGTTGTAGGCGCCATAGTCGTAGTCGGCACTGATGTAGTTGTTGTGGGGACCTCCGTCGTGGTTGGAGAGGCAGTTGTGCTCGGAACTGCAGTTGTTGAAGGGGCTGTAGCTGTGGTTGATGTCACCGCTGTTGGATCCACTGCACAAAGAAGAATAAAGTAATAAACCATGTAAGGTGACATATAAGAGCTCAGGTGAAGGAAATGTTAATCATGGGACCAACTTCAAAGCACATTTCCATTTGTGGAGAATGAATCCATATGCTGTGTCTGCAGGTCACAGTTTGCATCAGAGGAGATGGAATGAAGTACTGAGAGCGCCGAACACCTCTGTTCAGAAAGTTACATTTTCAGCTTGGAGAAAAGACGCAGCCTGCTTTTGTGTGTGGAACTCACTGAAAGTCACATGCTTAATTGTAAATGTATTGTTGGATCAGGACATTTAAAGAATTTCTACCTTCATAGCCAAAATTTTTTCGACAGTTATACTATCTGAACATTAATGGAAGAAAATAGGAATTTTAGGCTACAGGTAGGGATGGCAGAAAAAGGCTTCTGGAACCCTAAGAGAGGTAGACCCTGATGGAATTTTGTTGCTGAGGTGAGCAAATGTCCTTTGATTGCTAAAGACAAATCAGTGATTGACAGTGTATTTGTCAGTGGAGAAGAAGGCAGGAAGCTGGGTTCTAAGTATAGTGCAAGTTTTTAAAATCATTTCTGTTTCTGCTGACAGCTAAAGCATCGAAGTATTCCTGTCCTTCACATGGTATAAAGGATGTAATGATCTCTGAGTGAAGCTGAACACCAACCTGTCTGAATGCTGGATGGTTCTATGGCCAGGTTGACTGATCCAGACTCAAGTTGTGATGTGTTGCTGCTCTGCATCTGTGGTGGTGGGGACTGAGGCCTGGTCTGCAAAGATCACGTCTGTTTCCACTGCAATTGATCCAGGACTGAAGCGAGAGAAAGAGAGTGAGGGATGAGTCACAATGGCTATGCAATTCTGAATTTCAGCTGTTGTACACATAGCACTGAGGCTACTTCGCCAATCAAAGGTACAGATGATCATTGTCCGCTCAGCTACACTGGCAGACCTCCCTCTAACTCCACATCCTCTAAGCATGGCTCACTGACATTATCAAACTGCTGTAAACAGCACTTATGGTAGCATCTGGTCTGGAGACAACAGTTGCTGTTTCATGCACAGTCATCACCATAGTGACAGAAGATGCTAGTGTTCTTACCGGAAGCGTTTGACAATACACCTGAGGAATTTGTTCCCGTACAATTTCTTGAACACACGATTCAGCTGTCAAAACAAATGAGAACATACAAAAGTAATGTGTTAATTCAATGTAAAAATATATGAATATGATAATAAGTCCAACAAAGCAGTGATAAGGTAAGCATGACAATGTGGGAATGATGAACATAGCAATGCACAGTTTAGAGTAAAAGCAATAAAAAAGAAATAAAATATAAATGGGATTTTTTTTCATTCATCATTACAGTAAAAGATCGGTCGTAATGAATGTTAACATTCCTTTCTTCCATTAAGCTATCAAATATAGAAAAATGTAATAATTGGCCAAGAGAATAAACTTTGCGAAATAACATACAATAACAGAACTGTTCATGCAATGAATATCACTGAATTGATTAATAAGGCATATGGAAGGATGTTTCTTTTATTTTACCGGCTATTTACCATCTAAAAATGTCCGTTTCAATCAGAAAACAGTCATCATGAATCTTAATTAATAATCCTAATTCAGTGTTTACAGAACAAGAAATTCAAAAAAACATGAAGAATTTAAAAATAATATTACCTCAGTTGTAAGGTTAAGTTCCAGTTTGATGTACTCAGGTGAGCTGGGATCATTGAGTGCTTCAACAAAATCACCTGCCATTTTGAAGTTGAGGGAAAAATACCCCTCGTTTGCTGCAGGGGGCTCTCGAGGAGCTACAGCAGAGATAGGAGCTGCAGTTGTGGTTGGAGGTGCAGTTGTGGTTGGAGCTGCAGTTGTTGTTACTGGCACAGAAGTGGTGGGGGCTTCAGTTGTGGTTGGAAGTGCAGTTGTGGTTGCTGGTTCAGTAGTGGTGGGGGCTTCAGTTGTAGTTGGAGCTGCAGTTGTGGTGGGGGCTGCAGTTGTGGTTGGAGGTGCAGTTGTTGTGGGGGCTTCAGTAGTGGTTGGAGGTGAAGTTGTGGTGGGGGTTTCAGTAATGCTTGAAGCTGCAGTTGTAGTTGGAGGTGTAGGTGTGGTTGGAGGTGCAGTTGTGGTTGGAGGTACAGTAGTGGTGGGGGCTTCAGTTGTGGTTGGAGATGCAGTTGTGGTTGGAGGTGCAGTAGTGGTTGGAGTTTCAGTGGTGGTTGGAGGTGCAGTTGTGGTTGGGGCTTCAGTAGTGGTTGGCGCTGCAGTTGTGGTTGGAAGTGCAGTTGTGGTTGGAGATGTAGTTGTAGTTGGAAGTGTAGTTGTGGTTGGAGATGCAGTTGTGGTTGGAGATGTAGTTGTGGTTGGAGATGCAGTTGTGGTTGGAGCTACAGTTGTGGTTGGAACCTCTGTAGTTGTTGGGGCTGCAGTTGTGGTTGGAGCTGCAGTTGTGGTTGGAGCCTCTGTAGTTGTTGCAGCTGCAGTTGTGGTTGGAGCTGCAGTTGTGGTTGGAGCCACTGTAGTTGTTGGAGCTACAGTTGTGGTTGGAGGAACAGTTGTGGTTGGAGCCACTGTAGTTGATGGGGCTGCAGTTGTGGTTGGAGCTGCAGTTGTGGTTGGAGCCTCTGTAGTTGTTGGAGCTGCAGTTGTGGTTGGAGGTACAGTTGTGGTTGGAGCCTCTGTAGTTGTTGGGGCTGCAGTTGTGGTAGGAGGTGCAGTAGTTGTTACAGCTGGAGTTGTGGATGGAGCTACAGTCGTGGTTGGACCCTCTGTAGTTGTTGGAGCTGCAGTTGTGGTTGGAGTCTCTGTAGTTGTGGCTACAGGCGTAGTTGGAGGGACAGTAGTTGTTACAGCTGGAGTAGTGTTTGGAGCTACACTTGTTGGAGCCTCTGTAGTTATTGGGGTGACAGTCGTGGTTGGAGCTGCAGTTGTGGTTGGGGCTACAGTTGTGGTTGGAGACTCTGTCGTTGTTGGGGCTGCAGTAGTTGTTGGAGCTGCAGTAGTTGTAGCAGCTGCAGTAGTTGTAGGCGCCATAGTCGTAGTCGGCACTGATGTAGTTGTTGTGGGGACCTCCGTCGTGGTTGGAGAGGCAGTTGTGCTCGGAACTGCAGTTGTTGAAGGGGCTGTAGCTGTGGTTGATGTCACCGCTGTTGGATCCACTGCACAAAGAAGAATAAAGTAATAAACCATGTAAGGTGACATATAAGAGCTCAGGTGAAGGAAATGTTAATCATGGGACCAACTTCAAAGCACATTTCCATTTGTGGAGAATGAATCCATATGCTGTGTCTGCAGGTCACAGTTTGCATCAGAGGAGATGGAATGAAGTACTGAGAGCGCCGAACACCTCTGTTCAGAAAGTTACATTTTCAGCTTGGAGAAAAGACGCAGCCTGCTTTTGTGTGTGGAACTCACTGAAAGTCACATGCTTAATTGTAAATGTATTGTTGGATCAGGACATTTAAAGAATTTCTACCTTCATAGCCAAAATTTTTTCGACAGTTATACTATCTGAACATTAATGGAAGAAAATAGGAATTTTAGGCTACAGGTAGGGATGGCAGAAAAAGGCTTCTGGAACCCTAAGAGAGGTAGACCCCTGATGGAATTTTGTTGCTGAGGTGAGCAAATGTCCTTTGATTGCTAAAGACAAATCAGTGATTGACAGTGTATTTGTCAGTGGAGAAGAAGGCAGGAAGCTGGGTTCTAAGTATAGTGCAAGTTTTTAAAATCATTTCTGTTTCTGCTGACAGCTAAAGCATCGAAGTATTCCTGTCCTTCACATGGTATAAAGGATGTAATGATCTCTGAGTGAAGCTGAACACCAACCTGTCTGAATGCTGGATGGTTCTATGGCCAGGTTGACTGATCCAGACTCAAGTTGTGATGTAAGTTGCTGCTCTGCATCTGTGGTGGTGGGGACTGAGGCCTGGTCTGCAAAGATCACGTCTGTTTCCACTGCAATTGATCCAGGACTGAAGCGAGAGAAAGAGAGTGAGGGATGAGTCACAATGGCTGTGCAATTCTGAATTTCAGCTGTTGTACACATAGCACTGAGGCTACTTCGCCAATCAAAGGTACAGATGATCATTGTCCGCTCAGCTACACTGGCAGACCTCCCTCTAACTCCACATCCTCTAAGCATGGCTCACTGACATTATCAAACTGCTGTAAACAGCACTTATGGTAGCATCTGGTCTGGAGACAACAGTTGCTGTTTCATGCACAGTCATCACCATAGTGACAGAAGATGCTAGTGTTCTTACCGAGCGTTTGACAATACACCTGAGGAATTTGTTCCGTACAATTTCTTGAACACACGATTCAGCTGTCAAAACAAATGAGAACATACAAAAGTAATGTGTTAATTCAATGTAAAAATATATGAATATGATAATAAGTCCAACAAAGCAGTGATAAGGTAAGCATGACAATGTGGGAATGATGAACATAGCAATGCACAGTTTAGAGTAAAAGCAATAAAAAAAGAAATAAAATATAAATGGGATTTTTTTTTATTCATCATTACAGTAAAAGATCGGTCGTAATGAATGTTAACATTCCTTTCTTCCGTTAAGCTATCAAATATAGAAAAATGTAATAATTGGCCAAGAGAATAAACTTTGCGAAATAACATACAATAACAGAACTGTTCATGCAATGAATATCACTGAATTGATTAATAAGGCATATGGAAGGATGTTTCTTTTAGTTTACCAGCTATTTACCATCTAAAAAATGTCCGTTTCAATCAGAAAACAGTCATCATGAATCTTAATTAATAATCCTAATTCAGTGTTTACAGAACAAGAAATTCAAAAAAACATGAAGAATTTAAAAATAATATTACCTCAGTTGTAAGGTTAAGTTCCAGTTTGATGTACTCAGGTGAGCTGGGATCATTGAGTGCTTCAACAAAATCACCTGCCATTTTGAAGTTGAGGGAAAAATACCCCTCGTTTGCTGCAGGGGGCTCTCGAGAAGCTACAGCAGAGGTAGGAGCTGCAGTTGTGGTTGGAGGTGCAGTTGTGGTTGGAGCTGCAGTTGTGGTGGGGGCTGCAGTTGTGGTTGGAGGTGCAGTTGTTGTGGGGGCTGCAGTTGTGGTTGGAGGTGCAGTTGTTGTGGGGGCTTCAGTAGTGGTTGGAGGTGAAGTTGTGGTGGGGGTTTCAGTAATGCTTGAAGCTGCAGTTGTAGTTGGAGGTGTAGGTGTGGTTGGAGGTGCAGTTGTGGTCGGAGGTACAGTAGTGGTTGGAGGTGCAGTTGTGGTTGGAGGTGCAGTTGTGGTTGGAGGTACAGTAGTGGTGGGGGCTTCAGTTGTGGTTGGAGATGCAGTTGTGGTTGGAGGTGCAGTAGTGGTTGGAGTTTCAGTAGTGGTTGGAGGTGCAGTTGTGGTTGGGGCTTCAGTAGTGGTTGGCGCTGCAGTTGTAGTTGGAGGTGAAGTTGTGGTTGGAGGTACACTTGTAGTGGGGGCTTCAGTTGCAGTTGGAGCTGCAGTTGTGGTTGGAAGTGTAGTTGTAGTTGGAAGTGTTGTTGTAGTTGGAGCTGCAGATGTAGTGGGGGCTTCAGTTGTAGTTGGAGCTGCAGTTGTGGTTGGAGGCACAGTTGTGGTTGGAGATGCAGTTGTAGTTGGAAGTGTAGTTGTGGTTGGAGGTACAGTTGCAGTGGGGGCTTCAGTTGTAGTTGGAGCTGCAGTTGTGGTTGGAAGTGTAGTTGTGGTTGTAGGTACAGTTGTAGTGGGGGCTTCAGTTGTAGTTGGAGCTGCAGTTGTGGTTGGAGGTGCAGTTGTAGTGGGGGCTTCAGTTGTAGTTGGAGCTGCAGTTGTGGTTGGAGGTGCAGTTGTTGTGGGGGCTTCAGTAGTGGTTGGAGGTGCAGTTGTGGTTGGAGTTTCCGTAGTGGTTGGAGCTGCAGTTGTGGTTGGCTCTGCAGTTGTGGTTGGAGGTGCAGTTGTGGTTGGAGATGTAGTTGTAGTTGGTGGTGAAGTTGTTGTTGGAGGTGCAGTTGTGGTTGGAAGTGTTGTTGTGGTTGGAGCTGCAGTTGTAGTGGGGGCTTCAGTTGTAGTTGGAGCTGCAGTTGTGGTTGGAGGTGCCGTTGTGGTTGGAGATGCAGTTGTGGTTGGAAGTGTTGTTGTGGTTGGAGCTGCAGTTGTAGTGGGGGCTTCAGTTGTAGTTGGAGCTGCAGTTGTGGTTGGAGGCGCAGTTGTGGTTAGAGATGCAGTTGTGGTTGGAGATGCAGTTGTAGTTGGAAGTGTAGTTGTGGTTGGAGACGCAGTTGTAGTTGGAGCTGCAGTTGTGGTTGGAGGTGCAGTTGTGGTTGTAGGTACAGTTGTAGGGGGGGCTTCAGTTGTAGTTGGAGCTGCAGTTGAAGTTGGAGGTACAGTTGTAGTGGGGGCTTCAGTTGTAGATGGAGCTGCAGTTGTGGTTGGAGGCGCAGTTGTAGTTGGAGCTGCAGTTGTGGTTGGAGGTGCAGTTGTAGTGGGGGCTGCAGTTGTGGTTGGAGGTGCAGTTGTGGTTGGAGGTGCAGTTGTAGTGGGGGCTGCAGTTGTGGTTGGTGGTACAGTTGTGGTTGGAGCTGCAGTTGTAGTTGGAGCTGCAGTTGTGGTTGGAGGTGCAGTTGTAGTTGGAGCTGCAGTTGTGGTTGGAGGTGCAGTTGTAGTGGGGGCTGCAGTTGTAGTTGGAGCTGCAGTTGTGGTTGGAGGTGCCGTTGTGGTTGGAGATGCAGTTGTGGTTGGAAGTGTTGTTGTGGTTGGAGCTGCAGTTGTAGTGGGGGCTTCAGTTGTAGTTGGAGCTGCAGTTGTGGTTGGAGGTGCAGTTGTGGTTGTAGGTACAGTTGTAGTGGGGGCTTCAGTTGTAGATGGAGCTGCAGTTGTGGTTGGAGGTGCAGTTGTAGTTGGAGCTGCAGTTGTGGTTGGAGGTGCAGTTGTAGTGGGGGCTGCAGTTGTGGTTGGAGCTGCAGTTGTGGTTGGAGGTGCAGTTGTAGTGGGGGCTGCAGTTGTGGTTGGAGGTGCAGTTGTGGTTGGAGGTGCAGTTGTGGTTGGAGGTGCAGTTGTAGTGGGGGCTGCAGTTGTGGTTGGAGCTGCAGTTGTGGTTGGAGGTGCAGTTGTAGTGGGGGCTGCAGTTGTGGTTGGAGGTGCAGTTGTGGTTGGAGGTGCAGTTGTAGTGGGGGCTGCAGTTGTGGTTGGAGGTGCAGTTGTGGTTGGAGGTGCAGTTGTAGTGGGGGCTGCAGTAGTGGTTGGAGCTGTAGTTGTGGTTGGAGCTGCAGTTGGAGGATCTGTAACAGTAGATGGATCTGCATGAGACGTGGCCGGTGTGGGAGAATCAGTCTTCAGTTGAGCTAAATTACTAATTCATTTTGCTCGTTTAACTTGAATGGCTGCACTCATGTTGTTTTGTGCTGGAAGTCAGTCTGGACCCGTGTCTGCTAAATGCATGTAATGTAATGTAATGTAAATTCCTATAGTAATTAGAGGCTCAGTCGTTGTTGGAGCTACAGCAGTGGTGTCAGCTCTAGTCACAGATACAGCTACCGCAGATGTTGGGCATACATTAGTGGAAAAGGTTTTAGTACACATTTCACTTGTTGTGGTTGGAGACTCAGAACCAGCTGGTTCTGCAGATAAAGTGGAGGCCTTTGTAGAGATTTCAAGCATAGCATTACTCTGAGGTTCTGTTAGTGGTAGAGTGTGCAGTTATTGTGGGAGTTGCAGTAGCTTGGGGATCTATTTGGACTTTCAGTGGTAGTTTGAGCCAGAGTGGTTATTTTCACTGCAGAGCTCATTAGAGTTTCAGTAGTAGCTGGATCCTTGTCCCTGCTGGTCCCGGCTTCTGCTGTGATAGGCATAGCAGATGCAGTTGGAGCTGCAGTGTTAGTCAAAGCTGTAATGGGGAGAAGCTGCAATTACTGAGGCAGCAGTGTAGCATAGTGGTTAAGGAGCAAGGCTCGTAATTGAAAGGTTGCCAGTTCGATTCCCCGCTGGGGCACTGTTGCTCTACAAATGGAAAACATTGTAACTGATGTAAGCTGCTCTGGATAAGAGCGTCTGCTACAGTAATGTAATGTACTGAGAAGCAGTAATGTCATCTGTTGTGGTTAAAGGAGCTGCAGACTTAGCTGCTGCCAGAGTAGCTGCAGGAGCTGTAGGAGATGGAATGTCAGTAATGGTCTGAAGCACAGTACTGGTCAGAGCCGCACTAGTTTTGTGAGTTACAGTAGTGTCAAAGACTAAATTAGTTTTGTGCGTTGCAGTAGCTGGTGAATGCGCTGTTTTTCAGCAATGGTAGGATGTGCTGTAGTGGGCAGTGCATCTGACGTCGTTGGAGCTGCAGGTGTAGCACTGGGGAGGGAAGATGTTGCATCCGCTGCGGTAAATGTTCGCAGAAGCAGCCAGAGCATTAGCTGCCGCTGCAGCTACAGCAGTGGTTTGGGCAGTAGTTGTGGACTGTGTCAAGGTACTAGTTAAATCTGCTTTAGTGGTTAAATCTGCAGCAGTTGCTGGAGAAGCAGAAGTGGTCAGAGCTGCTCTGTTGGTAAGATGTACTGTTGTAGTCTTAGTTTCAGCCACAGATAGAACTGCAGTAGAAATGAGGTCTAAATAGGTGGAAAACCCCACAGTACCAGTCAAAAGTCTGGACATACCCGATTAAAATCTTGAGAAACATGCATTCAAAGACATTTTTAGGTAAAGACTCATGCTTAAATGCTTGAAATACAAATAGTGAAGTTGATGTCAAATGTATTTATTGCTTTCTAAAAAATGTTTTAATTTAAAAAAATATTTTTGGCTACTTTGACGAAGCTAATATATATGAATTTTGATTTGTTTCACACTTTTTTGGTCCCTGCATAATTCCATTTGTGTTAATTCATAGTTTTGATGTCTTTGTTTTTAGTAGTAGCCATATTTTAGAATAACAGTATAGAAAAACCTTATATGAGTAGGTGTGTCCACGCTTTTGACTGGTGTCACAGATGTAGTATTGACTTTACCTGCAGTGGTGGTTGATGCTTCAGTTGTAGTCTGCGCCGTAGTTGTGGTAGGAGATGAGGAGGCCGTTGTCGAAGCAGATGTGGAAAAAGCCACAGGACCTGCTGCAATGGTAGTGCTTATGTCTACTGTCGTTGTAGGAGAGACAGTAGTCGTCTGAGCTGCAGAAGGGGTAGTCGCTGCAGTAGTTGGAGGAGTGGTTGCATCCCCAGCCGTGGCCAGCGCTGCAGTTTTGGTAGAGGCTGCTATCGTGACTGTACTTTCTGTGGTGCTTGGAAGTACGGTTGTGCTGGGAGCCTCTGTATTCGTCTGTGCTGCTGCAGTAGTGGTCACAGCCCCAGTAGTCGATACAGCTTCAGGTGTGCTTGACGAAATTTGAGTAGAGGCTCTCATACACATGTCAAGAGCTGCAAAAAGAGTTAATTTTACACACTTTTATTTCTAATCATTCATAGTTTTAGCTGCTTTTAGAAACTCTCATATCTGTACGTGATACCGGCAGACTTTTTCACCCTCAAACCAAAATGGGTCATTCAGTGAACACAGAGGCATATATAATTGAAAACAAATATATGATTCGATGTTCCACTCAACTGGAGCACACCAGGACTGTCTAGACACAGTCCATGTCCATATACACTGCCCTGGGGTTTGTGTTTTCACATACTTTTTGAGTTTTGTTTCATTTTTTTCTTCTTCAAAAACAATTTCAGCTCCAGCTGAATCAACATTTTAAATGATATTTGTCGGCAGTGTTGGGGTCAATTCTATTTCAGTTCGGTCAATACGGGGGATAAATTGAAATTCAGTTCAAGAAAGGTAAATTTCCCACCATTTTCCATGAAGTTTTTTTTTCGGTTAATAAATTTAATTTCAGTTCAGTCCCTGAATTGACTGAACTGAAATTAGAACCATACCCAACTCCGGCTGCCAGGTAAATTACAATATCTTAAAGCAATTCCTGTCTTTGCCAGGCCAGTTCACAACTGGATTGCTAAGATTTACAATAGAATTTGTTGGGTGATTTTTCACTACTTAGGGCAGGACTTTTTTTGTATGTTGACTTTGATTCCAGCCTCCCTCAGGCAATGCCATCTGACAGAAATATGTCACTTCATCTGAATAAAGTTCTTACCGGTTAGACATAACAGCACCACTCTGAACTTCATTTTGTCTTGCCCTTGAAACCTGAAAGGCAGAGATTTCAATGATCAGTAGGTAAAACCATTTTATCCTTGCAGCGGTGTTTTGTGAAACATGCTGGGCGGGGGTTAATATATGTTCAGGATGAGAAACGAGAAATCCACTGTCGCATTTCTCCGTCGACGAAAGGCCAACAGCAAGTAGGCCTGTGTTAAACTGTATGGGTGAGTTGATGTACCTTATTTATATAAAAAACAACCTCTATCTTTAATCAATGCTAAATGTATTGTACTGGGCTAAAGTTAACTTAAGTTGTGCAACTTTTCACCTCCCACTAATAGGACTATCTAAACCAATAACAGATTGATATGTGATAGACATATTTACATAGACGTTTATTTCACACGCTTTGGCAAATGCATTATAAACGCTTTGACATCTGGGTCGGTATATTTACAGTGCGTGCTAAAATTCCATACGTAGGCAACAAACGTTATTAATAAACGTTATTAGCCACATACGAGTGATAATTAGCTGACTGGTGGCCTATCTGGGAGCAGGGGGCACGGCTAACTTTTTGATGGACCATCTCCTGCAATGAACAGATTTAAAAAAATTTAAAAACATTGTTGAATAATTCGAGGAAATTACAGGAATTGTAAGTAATTTTAAACGGTTTAACGGTGGTTCACACTTTTATTACTGACGAAGGAAAACTCAAATGCTACACGTTGGTCCTCCATTAGACGCTAAAACTGACCATGATCAGTGATCAGTTTGAAGAAAAAAAATGCATTGTTTATGACATGAATCTGAATTTTGGCGATAGAAAACCTATCTACAGACATAATAATCACCCCGGCAATGCCTACAGCTACACTGACTACACACTTCATCATCCGCTCGGGTGTTCTTGCGCAAGCTAATTTCTGCAAGCAGCCTCGGTTACTCAAATCATAGAAATGTTCTCCAGCTAACAAAAAAGAGAGAAAGAATGTGGCTTGCCGGGTTTAACTACAAAATGGATTAAGCGTGCATGTTCTGATTCAAGAAAATAAGCATGTCGACAAGTTATGAGAGAACACAGGGTTTGCACTGTATGAGCGCTATTACACCCGCAGTGCAGAAACCTCTCTTCAGTTAGCAGGGTCGGTTGCTTCACATAATGTGCATTAGACGGAGTTATTGGTTTATTTTTAGAATGCCTGCCGCAACCCCTGAGTGAGCCATCTTTTACTGACATGTTTCAACTGTGCGTCAATCGAATGTATAGCTGGAGTGCCGCTGTTGGCAAGAATAACCGAAACGAACTGTGTCAACCCCGCCCTCTGTCAACTAATTCTTAGTGATTCAGCAACAGCCTTTTTTTTAACCCTTTAAAAACATAGCTGCTGTAAAAATACACTGTAATATAGAGCCACAAAGAATCGACAGTTGAATTTATAAACTATGCCGGTACGACTGCCTGTAACTGCCGAATCGACTAATCGAAGGGTTGGGCTCGTGCTTCATCTGTCCGTATTCTGTACAAGACGCATTATTCATACATGAAACAGTTTTTACCAGCATACTTTCTATATTTTCAATTATATTATATTACTGTTCATCTTCAATTCCAGAACTTTAAAATTGTTCCTCTTAGTGCCTGCTGTACTGATTTACAAATACGGATTGTTCTCTGCCATCTCTTTCCTCGTCATTTTATTTATCTGACAATGCACAATTTGCAACTAAAGGAAATACCTTTCATGTGTTTTACCAAAAATTCCAAATACACCTAAAAATATCGATAGATATGTTTAATGTATCAAGAATCAAGAACTTTATTGTCAATGTGCAAGCATAACGAAATTGCAGAAATGTAGGGATAATTGATTTGACAACGTTGCGTTCTGATCAGTCATGCCAGCAAAGCATTTTGGAATTTGAATTTTGGAATCAAATCAAAATCCAATATTCTATCATAACAAAAATAAAACTTTTTTGTAGTATTGTTTTTAAAAAACACAATGTGACTACAACGCATGTGCTTAAAATTCTGTGTGTCATTGTAAAGTTTAGTGCTCAATCATAGCCATAAACATTTGTTAACAGTAATTAACGTTTTATCCAGTATGCTACGTCATCCACCGAAGACAGATGCCTAAGCTGACGTTTCTTCTACTCAACAGTTTCCTTTCTTGACATTTTCCTCGTCGTTGCTTTCTCTGGGCGCATTTGATAGGGCTTGCTGCCCTCTTTTGGTAAAGGTGACACGTTGCATTCTGTTTTTTTATTATTTTTTTAACGCCTTAACTACAAGATGGCGTTAGATGTTTCTTCACAGTCATTGTTCAATAAATTCAGCGATCACAAAAACTAGTGAGGAAAGTGTTTGTTTTTAATGAAAGAAGTTGCACTTGCATGTATTCCCTACTCAGATTTAAGGATGAAGGATAATTAAATCCAGGGGTTAGCCCCCAACTGATTTAAACACCATCAAATCTTAAGATACAGGTTTTATGTGATACATACAAACAATATAGAAAAAATGTATTATTTTTCTATTTGAGAATGATTTAAATGTCTTCGATGTTATCTTAATTAAAACTATATATGCCTGATTTGTAGATTTCTCTTGTAGTTTTATTTCATGTGCTATTTACACAAGTGTCAAAGGCATGGCAATATTTTTCTATGAAAACGCTATAAGATTGTTCTGTAAGATTAATGAATAACTGCAATTACCACGATTTCTCCCTTGTCCAGAATGTTATGTTAATTTAAGATTTTCCACACAAAGAAACACGAAATAATTGGTTTGTACTTTGGGCAACAGAATTGAATCTGCATTACGACAGATCAGGAGGTTCTGGGATTCCGCTTGATATTTGTCTTAACGTTAATATTAATAATGGCAGCGCATATGAGTGAGCTGTATCAATTTCCACGAATTTCCCGTTTTTGTTGGTTGACTGGGGCTGTTACGTGTTGCCTTCCGTCTTCATGCTTCAAGACTAATTGAGAATGTTCACAACACGCCAACGCCCGCTTCACAGGCAGTGATCTTCCTTGATATTTTGCGGTTCTATTTTATTATATTAAATAGGGCTGGGCTAAATTATTAAATTATTTTAAATTATATTATGCTGAGGTATGTTATATTGTTGTGACAGAAAAATTAACTGAGGTGACAAAAATGATGCTCCCTTGGGTTTAGCTTAAAGTACAGGAACACATACCAACTTTTTTAGTGATAATATCAAATTATGTTGGCATGACCAGTTTCAAAATTAAAATTACACCTGCATTTTACAGTGGGGATTTGGGGGCAATTTAATCAGCAAACAGATCGTCTAGAACCAAGCTTTTACTGTTAGATTTAAGGCATGGTTACTTTAGTAATTTACTCAGTGTTGCTATTTTATATATTTTAAATCACCATATAACAGGTGATTTGAGGCAATTTAAAACTCTCACTGGTTCACGCAGACGATGTATGTGTTTTGTTTCTGGCCGCAAAAAGCCTCGAAGCAGACGAGCTATTCAGTGGGGTCACGTGTCTATTTCGCTCAAATCTGAAAGTATCGTTCCTGTATAGAAATACTGTGATTGTTCTTTATTTAGTAACTTTATATGCTGTATTGCATTAGCTTAGCACATCTTATCTAGAATGATTTGCATAGCTCTTCGTTAAACCATTTTCATATACCTTTCCAAGAGAACTTGTGTCTCAGGCTTTAAATATATAAAACATGTTTTACATGTTTCTTTCTATCAGCAAATACGTTTGGAGACCTGGTGGAGGGAAATGGAATTTGTTCTCTGTGATTCTGAGGCCTGGATCCAATTTTAAATTAAATGAAATTAAATTTGTCTTGACTAACAAACAAATGCAAGCGTTACTTTTCGAAATACAAACGTTATATTTTTCCTGGTATGTTTGGCGATCACTTTACAGGCGTCACGCTAGGTGACGCCTGTAAAGAATGAAGGCAACATTTGCATTGAACTGCGAGTGAAATTTAAGGTCAAATTCTGACTGAAGAATCCCTGCTGCAAAACCTGGCTGATTATGTTGAGAATATCATGGAATAGCATGGACCTGCGATCGCGCAGCTTCCATGTAACCTGGAGTGATCTAGAGACGCGAGCCCGCTCCGACTTGAACAGGCGCGAGCCCGCTCCGACTGAACAGGAAGTGAGATAAGCAGATGATAAAGGAATGCGGATCGCCTCACTCAGCGCTCTAAATACATGCTTGGCATATTTTAAATATTAATATTTCAAATGGAGTATTATCGCATGTATGAAGTATCACTGCACACATTACTTATCGCCAATTTTATATATACAGAATTCCAAGCATGTACACACACATTATATATATATATATATATATATATATATATATATATATATATATATATATGTATGTATATAATAATGGGGGGTATGGGGTATATGGGGGGTATATATATGGGGTATATTTGGGGTGTACATACATACATATATATATATATATATATATATATATATATATATATATATATATATACACACACATATATACCCCCAAATACAGAAACACACACACACGCATATTAAATTGCAGTACAGCAACATTCTGAAGTGTGGCCACTTTTGAAAAACAGAAACCCACATTGTACAGTTCTCAAATTAAATCTTAGTTGATGTGATGTGTGTGCTGTTGCTTAGAGGTGAAAAAGGAAACCCCCTCCCCCTTACCTACCACTGGGCTATGCCAATCACAATGTTTTAGAAAACTAGCAAAATCAGAAATAAAAGAGTGTGTGCAATGTGTGAAGAAGAGGAGAAAGGGGAAGGGCTTTTGGAATCAGCAGATGCTCCAGCTAAATAAAAAAATACTAAATAGGATTCTCTACATTTAGGTCCAAGTCTGTAGAATGCTGCTTACCTTTTTTTTAAAATAAATTAATCCACTCGCCTTCCAAATTTACAGGTTAACAGAATTCAGGGAAGTCTTTCAATCATGTTGTATCCCTCGCTGTTGTTTTCTTCAAAGGCTATTGTAGTTCCAGCCGTCAATGTGGATGTGCTCGGTAACAGCTGAATTCTGTATCTGAGAGCATCACACCTGATCAACCTGTTAAGTAGCATCCAAAATCTGCCCTTGTCCTCACACACACACACACACACACACACACACACACACACACACACACACACACACACACTGCTCTTCTTCTGGCACATCCCCGTCTCTGATGCCCATACCACATGCACTGCCTTCATGTCAGCACCTCATTCATTTCGAGTTTTTTTTTTGTTCTTGTTTTTGCGCTGTTCGGTTTGAAGAAGGGATTTTCTTCCTTTAATTACGGCAAGTTTCATTGTTCAGCCTCTGGAATCTTCCCTCGTCAAGCCCCCAGAGATTGAGTGAGTTAGGATCACTGTTTTCTGTTTTAGTGGTAAAAAAAATTCGGGGGTTCAGCAATGCACCAGGTGCACCATAACCGGGCAATTCAACAATTCAAATAAATAAACAAAACATGGCTCCTCAACAAAAGCATTCTGTACTGAAGAGCCGTGTTCACTTGATCATCTGTCAGAACTTGACAGACAAGAAGAGCACACAGGCAGCCTGTGACTTAGTGGATGATCCCTTTCCTGCTGCCCAAGTCTTTATATTCATTGAAGAAGTACTTAGTCTGGCAGTGTTTCGTATAGGTTACAAAGTATATGAAGTGCAACTCTGCATCACTCTTTTGAACCAGAGAAAGTGCTACACACACACACACACACTCATGCACACAGACACACCCTCTTCTTGTGATGTTACCACAGCTGCTAATACCAAATAATGAGGTCAGTCATGACTGTTCTGGAATTTTCACAAGAATGGAAGGGTAATACGATATTTTGGAGCTGACAAACCTTCTAACAAAAATGACGGAGTCACCACTGAAGTACTGCACACTGAGGCCGAGGGGTATGCTGAAGGAAGAGGTTTAGAAACCTTGGACAGACAGGGATGCACTACCAGTAAACGTTTCCATCCAGTTTGATATGAAGTATGTTCAAATCCATCAGGCGTTCATTGTCATTTATAATTACAAGTTGAGTCTGAGGCAGTGTTTCTCAGGTGTGGGGGCACACCGTGTTTTTTTAACTGTTTAGTATTTTTTTTTTTTAAGATGAATTCGCCATCGATGAGGTTTGGATTGGATTCCATGTCTCCTGAATGTCACTGGTGCTGTATGTTCATTGTACAGTAAATTTGTTTCAAACAAAATTAAAATACAATAACAACAATCAAATTTGATATTTCTTCAACTGAATTTCATGCATTTGTACCTCTTCAGATGTTAGTAATACAGATTTTTTCCAGACTGGTCAGTTAGGACTTGATTTGATTAATATGTTGAACAGCTGCTTACATTGAGCTGAGCCAACTGTCCCTACCTGTTTACATGGCAGATATGAACAAACAGTTTAAACAGACACATTTGTATCTAAAAAACACCCCTGGCTCCATTTTTTATGATAAAACTAGTAACTGACTAATTGTCATAAGGTCAAATGTTAACACTCTTAAAGCCATGTAAATTAAGTACAATAATAAGGCCTATTAATAACATTTGTATGAGTATGAATATAATTACTAATATTATATTACATGTTGTTGGATATTGCCAGTGACAAAGCTGGCAATGTATTCTTCAACAAATTCCCATTTGACTTAAAGCAGTCTCAGCTCTCATGAGCTTGCATGTGCTTGTGTATTTCATGTGTTTATCTGCCTGACAGGTTGCTGTGAAAATGAACAAACAATAAGATTTCATTGCAAATTGAATTTTTTATCCCTGTTTTTGCTGCTGCTGGTGAAGGTTTCTTTCATGCCACAGGTTTTAGTTTTAGTGAGAGCTGAGACAGCCATGCTAGTTAGCTAAAGCCTTATTTAGAGCAGCTGGTGATCTGTAACATGTCATTATGATCACAGGCTGTAGGAGGGTATTGTCATGATCGTAATGATTAAACTGCTGTAAATGCAGTGAGTGTAAATGCTGCCATTCTCAGCCTTTTGCAGCAGCTTCAGTGAAGCCTGCCCAAGTCATAACAAGCACAGTGTGAGAGGTCTGCATTAGTGTGACATGCAAACTCCAACAGCTGAATTTAAAAAAGAACCAAATAAAAATTTTAAAAAGATCCAAATTAGTAAAGAAAATGAGCTTTCAAAGTACTGATGACTCAGCACTTTCAGTCCTAATTACATGACAAGAGAAAAAGATGTTACTGCTCACCTTAGATAAAGACAGGCTGTACAGTACCAGTCAAGAGTTTGGACAGAGTTTTCTTTCTTTATTTTTACCATGTTCCACATTTTAGAATAATAATAGACATCAAAACTATGAAACAACACAAATGGAATTATGCAGTGACCAAATAAGTGTTATAAACAAATCAAAACTATCTTATATTTTAGATCTTCAAAAAAAATATATATATACATATTTTGATTATTTTAGTTTTTAGAAAGAAATGCATACATCGGCATCAGCTTCATGCTTGATACTTGTCTAAGAAAAAATTCAAGTATTTAATCACAAGTCCTTAAATCAAAATGTCTTTGAATGCATGTTTCCCATTATCTTAATCAGGTGTGTCCAAACTTTTGCTGTATATAGCTTCTTTATGTGAGTTAGTTGCTGTAAGTGTGCACCAAGGGCATAGTCTAAATTTATCTATTGAAAGTACAGTGTAACAGTGAAAATAATTTGGAGCGTAAGGTACACAAACCAAAGAGAGCAAGTTGTTTGGTTTGGTAACGTTAGTAGCTAAAAGGCAACCCAACGTGTTCTACTTGCAATCAAGAAGAGCTCTGACTCTTTGTGTGAACTTGAATTAGGACGCAAGCTAATAGGCACCTATTTAGGAGGAAACCAGTGGTAAGTATAGATTTGGAGCATTTTTTCACTGTCACTCCAAAGTGAACCTGACCCCACTGACTGTGATGTCAGAGAAACAATTTTCCAAATATTGTGCGAGAGACTTTTACGCTATTTTATACCTGGATGTGGTTAATTTCCTTGTTTTTCCTGCAGTTGTCATTATAAGATATTAGGGCCTGTGGTAAATACTTGTGTGACGCATATGAAATTCCTCATCTCTGGGTGTAGTGCCTGGTTAGACTGGAACAGGGAAATGCATCTACTTAGTTCTGACTCATTAGTCATATGTCAGAATCTGAGGGCTCAGGGCTGAGGGTTCCTAAATGCAAATGCACACTAATGTCACCTAATGTGAACTACATTCATTATCATTCATAGACGTAGTAACAGCAGCGGTAGTGGTGGTAGCTTAAAAATAATAGACATAAAATGGATTCAGGTTAAGGTTGATGAGTGAGGATCTGAAAGCACTTCCCGGGGGTTGAGGGCAAGGGACTCACCTGGATCACCACTGTTGTGTAGCCCTCACATGGTTGATGTGATGTACGGCAGCCATTTTGCGTCAGGTCTGACCCAGCTGTCACCGTCGTCTTCCTCATCCATGTGTTCCTCATAATCAAAGCAGTGCATTGGGCAGACTGCAAGGCCTGTCCAGGCTGAGCTAGGCCCGGTGTTTATAGATGAAGGGTCGGGGGCGAGGGTTAGTGTTTGGGATAGGGTCTGACTTAGGGCTGCGTTTGGCGTGCTGAATGTGAGAGAAGTCTGCTTTAAGCTAAAAGAAGTCTGCGCTGAGTGCAATGTCTAAATTTATCTATTGGAAGCACGGTGTTAAATTACATTATTGGCATTTAACAGATGCACTTATCCAGAGTGATGTACATAGGTTACATTTTATATATATATATATATATATTATCCATTTATACAGCTGGACATTTACTGAAGCAATTCTGGGTTAAGTATCTTGCCTGAGGGTACAACAGTACTCTAGTACTCAGTACTCAACAGTGCTGTAGCAGGGAATCGAACCGACAACCTTTTTGGTTAAGAGCCCTGCTCCTTGCCACTATAGTACACTGCCATCCCTGCACTTGCCCAGTGTAACAGTAAAACCTGCTCCAAGCTAATGATACACAAGCCAAACAGGTAGCAAGCTGGATAGCAAGCTGTTTATAGAGAGGTAATGTGAGGGAAGTCTGCTCCTCCATCCAGACCCCTGGACTCTGGCTTCCGGTTGTCATAGTGATGCTCTGTGTGACTGATGGGATGGAGATGACGGTGCTGGATGAGCGCAGGTATCTCAGGAAGTGGTGCAGTCAGACTGAGAAAGAGGATTTTGCCTTTAATCTCCAAACAGAAGGCAGGCGGAAGTTTAATGTGGTGCTCTTTCTTTGGTTGTTTTTGATTCGTTTGTTGCTTTCATTCTTAAGCAACTGGTTGTTTTGCATTCGTTTGAAATGGAACAGGAAGGACTCATGTGACTTATGGCCAAATGTGTCCCTGTATTACAGTTGCAAATGAAGGCCAACCCACTTTGTGGTTTGACTGCAGGACCCCACAACCCCTGTGTGCCCCATGCGTGCGCACACACACACACACACACACACACACACACACACACACACACCCCCAAGCGGTCTGTGGAAAGCACAGACTCAACTGACGGCAGTGACACACTAAGTAAGCGAGAACTGGGACCGACCCCAGCCTCTCTTGTTTGTTCGTCGTTGGCGGCATCAGCAAAATTCCGCACTACTTTTCATGTTTTACAGGCGTGTTGACATCTCTCTGAAGAGATCACAACACAGCCTCCAGCCAATGTCTCTCTAACAGCCTGTCTGTCTGCACACAGCTTGAAAAGATCCGAAACATTCATTTTTTTGCCTTAGTTTTTATATTCAAAAACTGGTCTGAGACTACTTTCCTCGTTCTACTTTCTGCATTACAATCCATACATTTTGGATTAAGTTTGAGTAATTGCAAGGCAATGTTGGGTAATGTTACTATTATTATTATTACTCTTTCATTCCCTTTATTCTAAACTGTTCTATGTTCAATCAGAAATATATATATATTTCTGTATATATATGTGTGTGTGTGTATAATATTAAAAAACTGGTTGTACTTTATATACACAAGCTGCCGGGCGAAGGCGTATAAAAATGTGGGAGGTAAATGTTAAAGGTGATGTATCAGCTTTTAGATTCAAATAGTTTTTGTGTTTGTATTTTATCTCGCTGAGTGCCATGCATGTTTGGGATGCCTTGTGTTAAAATCACCGCTTTTTCCGAGACACGAGAGCAGAAGGAGAAGCCTTTTGTATGTCCTGCATCAGTGTCACTGCTTTTGTTATTGCCTCTCTGATCTTACAGTCCCTTTGACAGTCATTCTCCTGTGTCTTCTGGGCAGCCCTGTATGGCAGTGATACCGGTTCATTTGTGTTTGATAAGCCAGAGGTGCGGGCAGAGGTTGCCGGCGCCTGCCGCTTTGAGCCGCAGCGTCTGTGTTTATTCCAAGCTGTAAAGGGCAGCCGCATTTCTTATTGCTTAGTCATACGAATAACACTGCATTAAAATAAGTGTGAGAGCAGGTTTGCGGGGGCAGGAGGAAGTGCAGCGTGAGGTTGCGCCGTCACCGGTCCTCTCAGGTGCGGCCGCGTGATTTCTGCGCTTTTCTACGGTTTCTCTGTTTGCAGAGGATTACGCCAAAATCAGGAAGCGCGAGGCCTGCCAAGGCGGGGCTCTCAGATTAATTACTCTTACATAACTTAAATAACACGAACAATATCTTCCATTAATCTCAGTGGCTGCTGAACTCTTGATGATGCATAACAAAAATGAAAAAGAAAGAAAAACAGGGTCAATTTAAAGGTCCTTCATTGGCAGGACAGACAATTGCTGTGTTGACTAACAATACAGCAAGTAATCAAATAAAACCAGACAAATGAAAAAAAAAAAAAAACGCATATACATTCAGGTTCAACTGATAAATAATAAACAGTCAACCCTACATAGTACATCCAACAGTAATATATAAATGGATCAATTATTAATTAATTATTATGATTAATATGTACATTTCAATTTACTGTTGGTGCTGCGGCACAGGGCACTTGTTGTCCCCACAAACCGGGCCGCCAGCGGAGCTCCGGGCCCCTCTCTCAGCATAGCCGACAATTTGTCTGTGTCAGTCAGCTGGTCGAAGTGCTGGAGGACTGGTTTACTGTTTGAAATGACTATTTCCCTCACATGGGAGTATTTAGTACGGTTTAGATAGAAGAATCTCTGGATGTCTGTTTCAACCTCCCCCTGTGTGCCACAGTGCTCACAGAGTCTGTCTTCACCAGGTTTGTCTGTGTTGGCCCTTTTCAGTGGCCAGTTTGTGATCCCTTAGGCGATATTTGGTCAGGATCTCACTCTGCTTTGTATTTTTGACCGTGGTCAGATATTCTGCCAGGGTATAATCTCTTTTTAGGGTCTATTAGCATTGTATTTTATTTTGTTTTAGTGTGTATTTTCCAGTTTTCCAAATCTATCTATCTATCTATCTATCTATCTGTCTGTCTGTCTGTCTGTCTGTCTGTCTGTCTGTCTGTCTGTGTATCTGTCTGTATATCTATCTATCTGCCTATCGATGAATGTTTAAGTATAATATCAGGGTTGTCGCTATGCAGAGGCCATTTTTATTCCCATAGAGCTGCAGGTTTAAGTCCTGGATGAGGCACTGCCATTAAAGTACAGTAATCACCCTGAATCGCTTAACTGTCCAGCTGTATTAGTGGTTCGGAGACTGAGTATTGAGTGTATCACTGTAATGCAGAAGAAAAAACACTTTGGATTGCTTGCCTGTTTAGTATAAGTGAATGTTGGTGGGGAAGGGGGGTTATCTATAAGTATGTGTGAGGATGCATGAAAAAGGCAGAAAGATTTAATCTTAGTGTTCCCTGCTGAGTGGCAAGCAGCGTTCTGCTTTTAGTGAACATAGATCACATTGTACAAAAACAGAGTCACAAAGCGCTTCGGAGTGGATGTATAATTTGCATCGAAGCCTGTGTGAGAGATTAGGAGCATGCAGACGATCCTGTCCAGCGACAAGCTTCGCGTTGCTCGTGGTTTGCTTTGGCACAATTTCATAAGCAATGGAAAGACATTAAACAAACACACAGGGAGGAGTGAATAATTACCACCTCCACATGTCCATTAACAATGTGTGCTACCTGTCATACCTTTGACTGTACTTCTGAAGATCTGAACAAAGCCGTGAGATGAAGGAGAAGTGTGCAGAACTTTGTCTGTCTGTATGTCAGTCTGTCTGTGTGTCTGTGTATGTATTTTTGTATTTTTTTGTGGCTTGTAATGTGCATTGGCTGCTGGTGTCCTATGTCATTTCATGTGTGTCTTGTGGTTTTTAATGTTTTTAACTCCCTGTGTAGGGACAAATGAAAATTAGCCTTCGTGGTTAATTCTGGCACACGCACAGCAATGCTGATTAATGTGCACTGTACCTGTCAAATATCCCAAATGAAGAAGAGTGTGTGTGTGTGTGTGTGTGTGTCTGTGTGTCTGTCTGTCTGTGTCTTTCTTTCTCTGTGTGTGTGTCTGTGTCTTTCTGTGTGTGTGTGTGTGTCTGTCTGTCTTTCTGTGTGTGTGTGTGTGTGTCTGTCTGTCTTTTTGTGTGTGTCTGTCTGTCTTTCTGTGTGTGTGTGTCTGTCTTTGTGTGTGTGTGTGTGTGTGTGTGTGTGTCTGTGTCTGTGTGTCTGTCTGTCTGTGTCTGTCTTTCTCTGTGTGTGTGTCTGTCTTTCTCTGTGTGTGTGTCTGTCTGTCTTTCTGTGTGTGTGTGTGTGTGCACACGCACATGTGTTTTTGTTTGTGTTTGTTGCTTAATCATGGAAACTGGAATAAACTTGTATAAAACTGTAAATTGTATAAATCAATGTAACACTCCGGAATATTACTCAGCATTGTGGAAATTTACACATCTTTAATAATAGTTCCTGATCAAAATCTGTATATACAGTATTAGCCCACATATTAGGGAATCCTAGTTATAAGGAAACCCCATTTTCAAAGAAAATATTGCATTTCACAAAAATACACTTCATCAGACCAATAAAGTCAGCAGTCAATGGGGGCAAATATTCTCACTGCAGAGGGTGTCAGCTCATGTTTGTAATCCCTTAACAACATTTGATATCCAGTATACCACCAAAAACAAAACAATGAAAAACAGTCCTTATCAACTGTAAAAAAAAAAAAAATCATACCTTCTCATAAATGACATCACCTTCAGTCTCCAGAACGCACAAGGAGAATCCTCCATTCTGTCAGAGAAACATCAAAATGTAGATTGAAAATGCAGAATGAAGATTTGTGTGCAACTTTCATAGCAGTAGGGTTGTTTATTAAACAACAAAAATGACAAATTATCTTGTTTTATTGCTTCTGTGTGGATTTCTGCTCTAGTAAATACAGAATAAACACTAGTTCTTTTGTGAAATAGGGCTTAAAAGACATCAAAGTCTTTCTCTACACATCTGATGCTTGTCTAGTCCCAAATACACTTGTTTTGACATGGTCACTGTTTATCCATTTTCCTACTGCTATGCTACATGCTATCCGCTACTTTTAATCTATCGTGACCCAGCTGGGACTATGTTGGCAGGTTTAACTTATTCATTAATACAGAATGATTTTCTTTTCTGAAATGCATAGATTGTGGGAAATATGGTGTACGTAAGGCTCAGAATTCCTTTCCAGCAAATGAACAAAGCAAAGTGTGGCATTGCCTACCGATTCCGGCACAGACAGGCCTCACCTAGGCTTCCCAATGCAGCTCAGAATGAAAGAAAAAAAACAAACAAACTGCTGTTTTATTACAAAGCCAAGTCACTCTGCTACAAAGTACCTGAAAATGGCTGCTGTGTTGTTTGACTGAATCGTGTATATTTTAAGTAACACTTAATGCTGCTTCAGTGCTGCACTTGCTGTCTCCATTAACGCTATAATGCCACATAGCCCATCCATTTCCCCTGAGGTGTTCCTGTATTGAAATGTCAACAGGCGCTGATAAGTGAGCTGATGAGGCCGATATGTGTTCCTCGCTGTTGACCATGGCGAAGGAGCTGGATTTTCTGCATTATCAGTCATCTGTAACACTTATTTCTATTGCAGTCGAGCCTCGGGTAAAACAAACAGCGCTGAGCGCGGCTGCGTTCCAGCAGTGGCAAGCTACGACGCTGGACTGCGTTTTGTTCGGGGGCATAACCGATTGTGTTGTTTTATTTCACTGTTTCAGTGAGTATTAAGAATGTATTTATTTTAAGGTATACAGCATCGGACTGCTGTGGAGCAGAGGGGCATTGCGAAGTTTTGCTTGAGTGTAAGTACTAGCACTGGGAAATATTTGCCCTTCACACACTGAAATGTGGTCCAACAGGTCCCAATCCATTTATTTATTTACTTTATAATTTTTTGTTGTCTATATAATTACCTGTTATTCATGTAAGACTGCTCCATACTTTCAAAGAAAGTAGTTTTCATAAGGTACAAACTTTTGCATAGTATTATTTTTAAAAAGTCAACTTTGAACACACTTTTATAAAAGAAATGAATACAGCCATGCATGTAACCCCTTTTGGTTCTGATCTTTAAGGAAAACTCTCAGGCCAGTACCATCGCAATTCAGTAACATGTTTTACTTTTGTTTCAGACCAATTCTTGTTGCTCATAAGTTTTTAACTTTGAGTAAGGAGTTTCAGCAATTGCTTTTGGAATCTTTCACAATAAGGGGCAGCAGTGTAGCATAGTGGTAAGTAGCAAGGCTCATAACCTGAAGGTTTCTGGCTCAACTCCCCGCTGGGGCACTGTTGTTTTACCTTGGGCAAGGTGCCACAGTAAATATCCAGCTGTATAAATGGACAACATATAAAACTTATATGTAAGTTGCTCTGGATAAGAGTGCTTAATGACGCTAATGTACTTTCAGTGACAGCTGAAAATTTGATGCACAAGTACAAGAACAGAAACGGATATAAAACTTAAATCTGGCACTCAAAATTACGGACAAAGCATTGTGGCAGTTACACTGAAAACACACTCTATTCATTAAAATGAAAATGTATGCTTCCCACACACAGGCAGGACAATCAGTAAAAGCTCATAGCTTCATTGACACCATCCTTTCCTAATCACATCTTAAGGTTCAAGTTTCAAGTATCAAGTTGCAGGTTTCTTTTTCTGACGTGCATTGTCACTGATTAATGAAAATAAACATAGACATTTTTGAAACAAATCCCAGTTTCTCCCTGCTTCACCAAACCTTCTTGTGATAAGCAACAGAACTATGGAAGATCACCCTGCCATGACAAATAATGGAGAATGCAGCAATTATTCATTCTAAAAGTCCCATGGGGCACTGCAGCAATGTAGCTGCCAACTAGAGAGTACACGCTAGTCCACCGACATCATCCGAGCAAATCACAGCCCCCAACGGGTTACATTGCAGTCTTTTAGCAGACGCTCTTATTCAGAGTGACCTACATGCAGAAGGGTGCAATTTCATCCATTTATACAGCTGGATATTTACTGAGGCAGTTGTGGGGTAAGTACCTTGCCCAAGCGTACAACAACAGCTCCCTAGTGGGGAATCAAACCAGCAACCTTTTGGTTACGAGCCCTGCTTCTTAACCACTACACCACACTGCTGCCCCATGCTAAGAGAGGAGTGTGATGAGGAAACGGTAGTCGGTCTACCCACCCCTGTCCCCAGCGGAATAAAGCCTATTTGCTCCACTGCTGTGGGCTCCTGTTCATTGTTGGCAGACGGCACGGCCAGTTTTGCACCTGGGCTGTTCGGGCTCATTCTGTACTCAAAGTGAGTGCCCTGCCAACCGAGCAGCTCAGGACCCCACAATCAGCCCATGTGAGGAGTGTGTGAATGCAAAAAAATATATATATATATATATCAAATGTTTTTCTCACTCAGCACCTCCAATCAAGCTAAGCAGCACAGTGCACATTGCTTTGAAATTTATTCACCAGGTCTGAAATGGCAAGTCAATAAATACACTAAAGATAGACATCCTGAGAAAGACACTTCAATGCAAATGGTATGTGCGGGAATGAAGCCAACTCAAACGCCCAAAGCTTATGTACAGTACAAGCTTCAGTCTTGGCTGGATGGTACTAACGAGTGACATTTGGACTCCTTCATGTGCTCCTTCTGTGATTGCATACCATCGTGTGTTCTTTGAGGCCAAATTGAAAATGCATGCAACGGATGTGGTATTAGGGTGTGTTTTAATGAACCGCATCGCTGTCAAACCTGCTCTTTTGCATGTTTGTGGAGAGTCCGTGAAAACCTGCTTGGATGAGTGTGCAGTGTTTTCTGCAGAGATGTGTTTGGTTAAGGCAGTGGTCTGTGGAGAATGGTGTCAGTCTCACCTCTTTCTGGATCAAACCATCATTGATGTTATATGGCAGCATGTATCCTGGAATTCTGCCCTTTAGGATTTGCATACTTTTAAATACATGATATATATATGCACACATACACACACACACACACACACACACACACAATATACTTATATACTACATATATTTACATTTACATTTATTCATTTGGCACACTTTTCTTCAAAGTGACTTATAAGTGAGGCAGAGTACAACACAAGCAAAAAGCAATATAAGCCATATAAATGCTGATGACCAAGTTTCAATAGTTGCCAGACAAGGTAGAAGCTAGCTGGTAGAGAGACATATATAATACATACACAAAATACTACATTATCTAAATTAATGATAATGAATTTAAACTAAAGTATTTCAAGGACTACTTACATGTTCACTATTGATCTTCTCCTCTTTGATCCGTTTTGCTCTGAAGAAACGTCAGTGCGGTATATCATTTCTGTGTTACTCCTCACTGAAGTATGCTCATTGAGCAAGACATGACATTAAGCTTTCTGTGGTAGTTTTCCTATGGACAAGTGAAAAGCATCTTGCACTTCTTGAAATGTTCAGGTTGCTAATCTGACTGCATGTGCATGACTCAGTAACTCAATAATGAGCATACATGCGACAGATTTGGCAGTAAGTTGATTTTTAAGATGATAATGAATGTTTTGGGGAGGCTCTCTCTTTAAGACTCCCAGTGTGGCTGGATGATGCGGTGCCTTATTGCCCAGTTTTCCTTTTCCTGTGTCACACCACAACACGCTTTTTGGCCAGACCTTTGTGACTACAAGGTGTCACGACTAAATAAGTTACAGTAGTAGCAGAGCACAGTTCCCTTGTACCCGAAGCAAGCACTGAAATAAAACAGATCTCACTTTTTTTTAATACAGGCTGATCCCTCTATGTACAAAATAGAGGAGAGTCATATCTTTGTAATATTTACGCTACCCAACTCCCTTCAGAGGAAACATCAAACGGTGCTTAATGTGTGGGATGCCTTAGGATCACATTACAGGCGGTGCATATTTGATCCTCCATCATACGGTTAGCTGCGTGTGAGGATCTCCGTCTGTCACTGGCTCCACTGTAAATACCTGCATTGGCTCTGCTGTGTGTGATTCCCTATAGTGTGGTCACACTTCCATCCCTGCTGTGCAGTGCCATGCAGCTTCACCATTGGACGGACTTGTCCAGCAAGTATGACAATGTAAGTAAGGGGACATTTATTCCCTTATGCGTGGGCTTAGAACCAAAGGGGCGTAAGTGACATTTCACCAACTTTACAGGAGGACCAAAACAAAAATTGACAATAGTTTGATATGACTTTGTGTACTGATTTCAATCTTTAATAATAAAATTTTATACACACATGGATGACAGTGTCCTTAATGAATAATATTTTATCCTTTATTCAAAAAAATATTTCTTCTACATTTTTAAAATTGAAAAAAAGTCACATGCGCCTTTTTGGCACCAATGTTTCATTCCATTTTGAAAATAAAACATGGGCACATCTGGTGACAATATGAACAAAACATTACATTAATGAGTTTAAAAGACACAACAATCCATTGTGACAGAATAAAATATCACATAAAAAATCCTTACATCAAATTAGTTCATTGAATGTTATTAATTTGGCTAAAATAGTAATCCCAGCCACTTAACCATTTGGCCAGATGGGCCATTGAAAAGACGCTACAGATGTCTTTGTAATAATAAAAAAATATGATAGCAAATATCATTAACTGAATGATACTGAAGTAATTAATGACAGTTAATGACTAATAAGTAAAGATTAATAACTAATTAATAACATTTAGCCATATTACCAACTGAATATGTATGCTATAGTGAGAATATAACAACATAGCAAAAACAATGTATTTCATAGAGAGCATGAAAGTTTCAGATGGAATTGGAAATGATAGTAGCCTACTCTGACTGGCTGACTTGTACAGCCTGATAGAAGTGCACATAGGAGTGAGGGATACTGCCATTTGTGCACAGTGTAAGAAAGTCTTTCTTTTTCACAGCAGTGATTCCAGGTGGACATAGGTGTAACCTTTTAGGTTCCATTCCATGAGAACCTCTGGTCTCCTGTTTTCCAACTTCATCGGAGAGTTCATATTTGAGCTGAAAACCTTTTGGATCCTCTTTTGTGTAGTGCAGCCATTTGATTTTCTGCCAACAAACTGTTTCTCCCTCTGAGTCTTTGGTTTTGTTTCGGACTATGTGTTGTGAAAAGGACTTGAAATCCAGAAGGTCACTGTGACTAAGCTCAATCACCCTGTATGGCATGCGCTTCCTCGCCATCCTTACGAGAGTGTAGTACCCCTCCGGACTGTACACAGGGTCATTCTTTCTGGTGGTCTCAATGGCTGCATGGACACTGTCACATTCCATCTGGCTGTGTCCAGACTCCATGAATTTATGGTCAATAATGGAAATTGGCAAGTTTTTTACTGCATGGAGACACATGGCACTAAAACCAGCATTCCTGTTCTGCCCTCCACATGTGTCAGAGTACAGCACCACATGCTCACTGCCTGAAAGAGAGGACAGATACTTGAACATGGACATGAACGAGCCACGGCCCCCTTCACCTTCATGCCACATGTAGCAGTTTGCCTCTTTGCTGCCTAACTCATAGACTGTCAGGTTGTAGGTGCTTAACTTCCTTGAGTAATAGAGACTGCTCACGTTACTCCATGGAGTGGCCAGCACTTGCTCGAGATCAAAAGAGACTGCTTTGTATGAGGACTGTTCTTGTGCTCGTCTCTTGTCGTGTTCTTTATGTTCTCCTGTGCCTGTGTCTTTCTGTTTTGGTGGGCATTGTGTTGTTCTTCGTGGATTTGTTTGTCATTGGCATTTAAACGCTTGTACCACTCACAGTACTTGCATGCATCTTCTGTGGGCTGGTGAAGCCTGAGCTGAATTCAATGTTAAATATATGCCTGTAGAAACTGAGTTTCTCAGGATTCCCCCTCCATTCCTTTTTGCATTTCTGCACATAGAGGTCATACATCTTTGTCACATTCAGATTTTCCTCAAGGTACTGCCTTGTTGTGTCTTTCCTGCAGTAGCGTGATTCAACTGTGGGGAAAGACTGAATGTGATCTCTGATCCAATTTTTGTCGTCTGGGGATTTTGTTTCCGGGTGAATGCTTTCCCTGCAGGCTTGTGGGGGACATTCCAAGATTACTTGACTGACCAACGCCTGCAGACCTTGCAAATTTCTTTTAGATATCAAGTGTTTTCAAAAAGAAATCTTTGCATACCCGAATTTGCTTTCCCTGTGTGGTGAGTTGGTACCCAATAGTGTTCTGCTGCTTTGACTCAGTATTAGTTGTCTGTCTCTTTTTCATTTTTGTCACTGTGTGGTTGATGATAAAGTCCTTCTGTCTTGCCACATCTCCCATTGCCCAGAACTGATCAAACATTTTTTCCCTCTCTGACTGAGGGAAATTGTGATTGCATTTGTAACGACAGGAAGCGCAGTCTTTTTCCCTGACCTTTCGAGCTGGAACATGAATGTTTTTTGAATTCACATAGCTTTGCCCTGTGTCACGCAGCCTTTTTCGTACAGTTTTCTTCCAGTTATCAGGGTCTCTCTTTCTTTTCCTTCCTCTTTGCTGGATCTCACTCTCACCCCTGATCTCTTCAATACTCACTGGCTCTAATATCAGGACGACACGCTCTTCTTCTTCCTCAGTTTCCCTGTGCCTTTCTGTACCTGCATTGTCTGTGCCCTGTGCCTGAGCCCCTGCATTGTCTGTGTCCTGTCCCTCCTCCACTGCATTGTCTGTGTCCTGTGCCTTTTCCACTGCATTGTCTGTGTCCTGTCCCTCCTCCACTGCACTGTCTGTGTCCTGTCCCTGAGCCACTGCATTGTCTGTGTCTTGTGCCTAAGCCACTGCATTGTCTGTGTCCTGTGCCTGTTCCACTGCATTGTCTGTGTCTTGAACCTGGCTCACTGCACTTCCTGTATCCTTTCCCCAGTCATCTCCATTGTCTGTCCCTCCTCTGCGTTCTCTCTCTTGTGGCTAAGCAGTAACTGAGTGCCTACATGATGAATTTTAGTTATTGGTTACTACCCGCTAGCTAGTTAAAGTGCTAGCTTTAAACTTACTGAAACATTTTGAGTTTAGCTTACCTTTGTTACTCATCACTGACGTTGAATTCTGGATGTTTTCATTTGTCCAATCATCACCCAGCTCTTCCTCATTTTGAAATATGCTTAATAACAATTCTTCAGCAGTTAAAAACTCTTTTCTCCTGTTGGTTGACCTATCTGGCTTACATGTGGTGTCGGCCATTTTGACTCATGTGCTATCCACAGGCTTTACCCACAATACATTTCTCAATGTCAAAAGGGCATAAGTGTGCTTACACCCTTTTGGCACCAACTGGTTCAGCATGTTCAGTGGTAAGTCCTTTGGTTTTTGATAAATAACTCTGAATTGATTAAGAATTCATTTGTGTCCTTTTGGCAGTAGAAAGAGCTCATCAAGAGCTTTCATTTGATATATATATATCTCCATTTCACTCAAAATGTCACTTGCGCCCCCCTGGTTCTCACCCTTCTATATATATATATATATGTATATTTATATATATATATAATGTATATATACACAGAGTGCCTTCTGTAATTATTCATTCATAAATCTATTCCTATATATGTATTCATATTGGTCACTCTGCATCTCACACGATGGAGACCTTGTCCTTCTTGTACAGAGAAACAGAGCACTGCACCACCAAGTCTATGATGACCTGGACACAAAGCATCAACAAGAACATTCTGGAATCCTCAGAGGAGATTCCCTGATTATAAAACAGAGACAGAGAGAAAGAGAAGGGGGGAGAGAGAGAGAGAGTGAGAGAGCAAGAGAGTGAGGTGTTAGTATGGAAGGAAGGCCACGGTGATTATTTGTTCACTAGTGTCCCCATGTGGTTACTAACCTGCATGCCACCCTTTGACACTAACCTGTTAAGATTCCAATTATTCTTAATGACAGTGGCGGCGGTTGAGCTGGAAACAGGGGAAGCCCGAACATTACCTTTAAATCTATCATTACTTTCAACCTGTTCCCCTTTATCCTTCTTGATTAACATTAAAACAAATAATTCACAGAATAATCAACAAGGATGGCAATTTGAATAATTAAGTGGCAAGTAATCCCAAAGCTTTCTCTTAAATGTTTCACATCATAGCTTTCTTGTGTTACAAAATTCAAATTACAAAACGGAGCTAAATTTAGTTAGATCGATTTAAATTACTGAGAATACACTTTTAGTTTAGGTTGAGTGCAATGAACAATAACGTTTAGAACACAGACCTCACAGAAGCTGTGATGTGTCATGAGCATTTAACGTAATTTAAATCGATAAATGCCATCCTTGTTAATTAAACAATCTCATGCTGTAGCTTTCGCAATAGTACACAAATTTCAGACAATCTGCGGTGTTTTGCGAGCATAATCATTCTTTCTAATTACGCGATTGGTGTTGATTATTCTGTGAATTATTTGTTTTATTGTTAACCAAGGAGGATAAAGAGGAACAGGTTGAAAGTAATGATAGATTTAAAGGTAATGTCTCAGCCTCCCCTGTTTCCAGCTCACCCGCCGACACTGCTTAATGAGCATGACATTGCAATACAAAACATCGCAAGGCAGGCCCCCATATAACATATGGCTCTTCGTCGGTAACCCCTCTCTCACGTCCAACCCGACATCTCCAAAGCTCATCTGGAACAGATACCACCGTACAAGGCGCACCTTCGGAACGAAGCCACAGATCTGACATGTGGAAAAATACAGATAACTGACTGATGGAAGGCGCTTCTGTAGCAGAACTGAAGTGATTGGCTCGTCTGAGTCCTGAACCTTAGGTAGCGGGTAGCAATGAAGTTTTTAAAAAGCGTAAGAAATACTGTAGGTTACGATGGAAGAGACGACTGACGGTCCGTATCTGTGTAAAACGGGCAGAGGTGAGCGTAATATCGATTAATACATGCAATTCTGCTGTGTTACTGTAATTGTTAATAAACCGATTGATACAATGCTGATTTTGCCCGCAATCATAAGATATCTGACGCGCCGAGGACATTGAATAAATGTCGTCCTAAGTCATTTTCAGACCAAAAACCACAGTCTTATCCGGAACATTTGTAATAAGGCTGGACTGAGCTTTGGCTATGAGTTGACGAACTGGGGCAGTATACAATATCGGATTGTCACTCTACGCGCATCTAATTCATTCCCAGCGTAATTCCTGGTGTTTCTGAGTTTGTTTTTGACTGATGGGACATACCTGAACCGCTACATCTGAACATCGGCATAATTACCCCAATTATCTTATTTCCAAAAATTTATTTATCGTTGTGTACCACATTTTCTTTGCGTTGGGCCTGGCTGGGTGAACCTGCATAGATGGAGAGTGCGCTTTATTTATTTGCTCCCCATCAGCTTTATTAATTTTCGGAAATTCACATTTCCTAATTGCAGGCTCTCTCTTTCTCTCTCTCTCTGTATGTGTATATATATATATATATATATATATATATATATATATATATATATATATATATATATGTATTCATATATATACAACCCCATTTCCAAAAAAGTTGGGACGCTTTGTAAAATGCGAATAAAAACAGAATGCAAAGATTTACAAATCACATAAACCCATATTTTATTCACAACAGAGCATAGACAACATATGAAATGTTTAAAGTGAGACATTTTACTATTTTATGAAAAATATTAGCTCATTTGGAATTTAATGCCAGCAACATGTCTCAAAAAAGTTGGGTCGGGGGCAACAAAAGGCTGGAAAAGTAAATAATACTAAAAAGAAACAGCTGAAGGAACATTTTAAGAGTAATTGGATTAATTGGCAACAGGCCAGTAACATGATTGGGTATAAAAAGAGCAGCTGGTTCACCGACCAGTGAAAAACTGCGGGGGCAAGTAGTGAAACAATTTCAGAATAATGTTCCACAACGTAAAATTGCAAAGAATTTAAATATCTCATCATCTACAGTACATAATATAAAAAGATTCAGAGAATCTGGAGAAATCTCTGTGCGTAAGGGGCAAGGCCAAAAAGCAATATTGGATGCCCGTGATCTTCGGGCCCTCAGACAGCACTGCATCAAAAACAGGCATGCTTCTGTAATGGATATCACTGCATGGGCTCAGGAACACTTCAAAAAATCATTGTCATTAAACACAGTTCGCCGTGCCATCCACAAATGCAGACTAAAGCTGTACCATGCAAAGAGGAAGCCATATATGAACATGATCCAAAAACGCCACCGTATTCTCTGGGCCAAAGCTCATTTAAAATGGACTGAGGCAAAGTGGAAAACTGTTCTGTGGTCAGACGAGTCCAAATTTGAAGTTCTTTTTGGAAATCATGGACGCCGTGTTCTCCGGACTAAAGAGGAGAAGGACCACCCGACTTATCAGCGCTCAGTTCAAAAGCCACCTTCTCTGATGGTATGGGGATGCATTAGTGCGTATGGCATGGGCAGCTTGCACATCTGGAAAGGCACCATCAATGCTGAGAGGTATATACAGGTTTTAGAGCAACATATGCTTCCATCCAGACAACATCTTTTTCAGGGAAGGCCTTGCATATTTCAGGAAGACAATGCCAAACCACATACCGCACATCCTACAACAGCATGGCTTCATAGCAGAAGAATCCGGGTGCTGAACTGGCCTGCCTGCAGTCCAGACCTTTCACCAATTGAAAATATTTGGTGCATCATGAAGCGAAAAATACAGCAAAGAAGACCCCGGACAGTTGAGCAGCTGGAATCCTATATCAGGCAAGAATGGGACAACATTCCACTCGAAAAACTCCAGCAACTCATCTCCTCACTTCCCAAACGTATACAAGCTGTTGTTAAAAGAAGAGGAGATGCTACACAATGGTAAACATGACCCTGTCCCAACTTTTTGAGACGTGTTGCAGCCGTCAAATTCAAAATGAGCTTTTTTTCATAAAACAGTACACTATCTCAGTTTAAACATTTGTTATGTTTTCTATGTTCTGTTGTGAATAAAATATGGGTTTGTGCAATTTGCAAATCATTGCATTCTGTTTTTATTTACATTTTACACAGCGTCCCAACTTTTTTGGAAATGAGGTTGTATAAATTCCTATTTAATTTTTTCATTCCTATTTCATTTGTTTCATTTTTAAATTATTTATTATTAAATTATTTAATTTGCGTATGTACTTTTGCTTGTGTTTATGTAATTGTATTAAAACCACAATACGTTTAATAATAAAACGTTTATTTACAAAACTATTTTATAAAAATCAGACACGCATTTTCCAAAATCCTTACACATAATCTGCTGCAGCATTACTGCCTTTAAGATAAGTTGTGATGCTGAAGTCTTCTGATATAGGCCTACAGCACAAGTAATAAGCCCATTTCTGTTCAGTAATTCTGGAGAACGGAGATCCACGTTGTTCTTTTAAACTCAAAGCATACGTTTACGCGGACCTTAAAAAGGCTGTTTACAATATATGACTCATGATAATATGTGAATAAAAAAAAATAGTGTTATGTGGTCCTGTGGACTCTGCTTACAGAACAGTATATGTTATTTTGTGCGTAGGCTTACGTGGTATTAATTTGACAAAATGCAGTGTAGTACGCTGCTATACAGCAATAAATCTAAAGCAGCATGGGTGAGTCTCACCGGAGTGCGACAACAAAATTTGGCGTTACGTTGTTTGGACGTCGCTTGCTTGCAAGATGGCTACGTTAGCGTCAGTCGTTTCATTAATGGGATGAAGCGTAACGCTAAGAATATTTTTTAAATCACATTGAACAAAAAGCAAACAAACCAAAAAACTTTAACATTTTTAAAAACCTCGGATCACGAAATAGCTCAAAAACAGTTTATATGATAATAAATGCAGCTCTTTAAAAGCTTTAAAGGCTTATTTTAAACCCTCGTTTAGCAATATTATTTAATAATAATAATAATAATAATAATAATAATAATAATAATAATAATAACAATAATATCACAGAGTGCCGAGGAGATATTTACGGAAGTGCTTGTCTTTCGACTGAATGTAAATTACTTTTATTTCGTTCACTTTTAAAATGTAACGTCGAAATGCTTTGTCACACAGTCACGGGGAGAAAAAGCGAGCTTAGTTGGGCCGAATGGCCTGTTCTCGTCATAATATGTTCTTATGTTCTTAAAAATCTGCCATTTTTACCATGCAGCCTACTGAACGGAGGGAGGCAGTACGAGACTGTGGTTTTAATACAGGGCAGAAATCAAGGAAACGAGCACACAAGAAAAAACGAAAAAATGAGTACACTTATTATACCTCCACAGGTTTATAAAATACGATCTATTAACTCGTTGTTTTTTAATGTGTTGTTCATGCCCAAAGAAGGACATGAGCGGCAACGTCCGAATATAGACTCTGCCTCATACACATCTTTAAAAAAAAATAATAAAAAAACTTTGTTACACCGTCATGTACATGATGTGTTGACTGGTGAACAGGTCAAACAGGCGATTGTGGTGGTAACTGGGGGGGTTTTGCAAAACGTGGGTAAGAGATCGCATTCTGATGATACGCATTGGTCACCATGTTGATATACCCTTGTTCTGACGTCACAGCGGGGACTTCCTAATAAAAATGATGATAACCAATTTATACAGCTAAATATTAACTGGCGTAACTTCATACACCTTTTTCAAGACTGACGCAGCAATGTCCCAAGTGAAACCTGCAAATGCGGGGTTTTTTTTGCTAAATGCATTCGGCGCCATCTGAACCCCACAATTAAAGATTCACACATTTCACAGCTCACCTTTTGATTGAAATCACAGAGTGATCCCATGTGACTGTTTCAGTCTGACAGATTAGTCAGGACCCCTAACGGTCTACACGACCTCCGATTGCCTTTCCTTCGTATTCTCATGGCTTTTAACTAGAAGCGTATAGCAGAGACCTGATGCCTAACCCTAGACCAACTGCGCTTGACGCTAGATGTCAGGCTCGGGTCGGCTTGGCTGGAAATTTTAAGTCGGGTGGGGTCGGATGTTGGGTCAGGTAATTGATTTTTTCACGAACTCATGCATTCGAATAGGCTTAATTTGAGACACTTGAAAGTTCAGTTGAATACGATCGTATCACCTGCATATTGTGACTCTACGTGCTTTAGCATGCCAGTACAACGAGACCTTTAAATCTATCATTACTTTCAACCTGTTCCCCTTTATCCTCCTTGATTAACAATAAAACAAATAATTCACAGAATAATTGACACCCATCGCGTAAATAGAGTAAATGATTATGCTCGCGAAACAGCACAGATTATCTGTAGTTTGTCTGCTTGCGAAAGCTACAACGTGAGATTGTTTAATTAACAAGGATGGCATTTATCGATTTAAATTACGTTAAATGCTCATGACACATCACAGCTTCTGTGAGGTCTGTGTTCTAAACGTTATTGTTCATTGCACTCAACCTAAACTAAAAGTGTATTCTCAGTAATTTAAATCGATCTAACTAAATTTAGCTCCGTTTTGTAATTTGAATTTTGTAACACAAGAAAGCTATGATGTGAAACATTTAAGAGGAATCTTTGGGATTACTTGCCTTGTTAATTAAACGATCTCATGCTGTAGCTTTCGCAATAGCGCACAAACTACAGACAATCTAGGCTGTTTCTGTTAATGCCTGCCATTTACTCTATTCACGCGATGGGTGTCAATTATTCTGTGAATTATTTGTTTTATTGTTAATCAATGAGGATAAAGGGGAACAGGTTGAAAGTAATGATAGATTTAAAGGTCATTTTTCAGCCTCCCCTGTTTCCAGCTCAACCGCCGCCACTGAACGAGACTAAAGCTGTTATCGAGAGAGCTAATTGCGGTAGTGAACCAGATAAATAAATCGTCATTTTGGAAGTTCCACTTTATATTGTTAGGAAATTTAGTCAGCCAAAGGATTAAGGTTAAGGACGGATTTCAACACCATTCACTTCTAAACTAGTTGGTTTATTTTTATATTCACCAATAATTTTAATGTGGAAAAATAATTTACGCTTTTCCGTTCTGGAGTGGATTCCAGTTTTCTTTCTGTGCTTTATGCAAGTTAGGGACCGAGAATGGTTTAAAAATTTTTTTTTTACATTTTCTTAAGTTTCTCTGAGTTTTTTTTTTTTTTTTGAGCTGGTATATTTTTAAAAAGCTATAAAGAGTATACGTCAGTCTGCTAAAAATTGATAACGTATTTATCTTTCAAAATCTACGACAGTTCAGGGTTTTATTTGAAATACAAAGTCAAATCATACAGTTTTCCCCATGTCTGGGTTTGCCTGGGTTTGATTCTAAGAGTGGTTGAGGAAAGATGTAACATTTTGAGAAAACGCTTAAAAGACTAGCCTAATAGATAAATGATGAAATTAATCGAAAGTGATTAAAATTATGGCACAATCAATCAATAAATCCAAAACTTTATTGAAAAAAAGAAAGAGGACACCTTTTCGTGTTGATTTTTTGTGTGGCATTGTATTTTCTAAAATAAAAAACTGTCATATAGCACATCACTCGCTTGGCTCAGAGTCTGCTATGTTTGGGCGTTACCCCTGCAGTGCGGCATTTGCGAGCCCATAGCCTACATTCCCAGCGCTGGATCCACAGCTGTTTTGTTCGAGACCCTGCAAAGTGATCCAAGCACGGAATGCAAGCGCTTTCATCTTCAGAAGACTCTTCCCGTTCAAGGTGCTTTTATTAACACGTTTTTTTCCAGTTAGCGCCTGTTTCAGGTTTATTTTATTTATTTATTTATTTATTTATTTTATTTGACTTTCGAGCACCTGACTTCCTTTTCTCTGCTTCCTGGAGCAGTTTAGCAAGTATGTCATTCAGAAGGCTTGTTTGTCACTTCTTCATTTTGTGCTGTTTTATTGGCCCTACTCTGAGGTATGGATGCCAGCAGGTCAGATGCCAGGTTCTGGAGCAGTTCCTCACGTGCAGCCAGAGTAATATCTCAGGTAGAGCTGGAGTAATGTCCAGGGTGGAGCTGGAGTCATATCTCAGGTAGAGCTGGAGTAATGTCCAGGGTGGAGCTGGATGAATGTATGCTGAATCTGCAGTAATATCTGCACTGGGACTGAAGTAATATCTGTGTGGGGTTGGAATAAAGTTATCTGAAATCAACAATTAGACAGTGCACACCACCCAGGCCACTGTGCTGAGCTTGTTCAGGACACTTGGTTCTCTCCTGATCTCTTGTAATCAAGCATCCCAGTCAATCAAGCTTCCTGTCTTTCTTGGCTCCTGTGTGGTGACACAAACCTCCTGTTGCAGTCAGAACAGCTGAAACACCGGCCATCTTCCTTCCAGACTAAAGACCCACCTCTTCAGGCTACAACTCAGCCCCCCCTAGCCAAGCCTGATCTTTTGGTCCCTTCAAGGTATGTATTAGTATTGTTTTTGAAACAGTTTTGCATTGTACTTACAGTGATGATCTCGGCACACTCTTGTGATCTCAGTGCTATGCTTGGCACTGATGTTTGTTCAGTAGCGATATGACTAGCGGTGTCCTGTTTGTATAACTTTTCATGCCACTTTCTTTGACATGCTTCATAAGTATCTGTGGGTAAGTTTGTCTGTTAAATGATGATGATGTGATGTAATGTATTGGGTGGGACAGGGGGTGGCGGCAAGGCTGGCAGCTGTATGGTCAGTGACCTGTGATGGTGCGAAGTCGCTTTCCAGAAGGATGCTGGGATTGGATGACCAGATAGCCCTGCGCCTGAATCCGGCCTGGGTGCTGGTGGGTGTTGCTGTAGCAACGAATGCCCTCCTCACAATTGCCGGTATGCCCTCTGTGTCTCTTACATTACAGTGAGAACCAGTCTGCTCCTGCTGTTCTGTTAGTGCCTGGATTCTGGGTGTCTCCAGCCATGTTGATTTGCAGGTCGGTAAGCAGGTTTTCTCAGCTGTTACTACAAAATAAAACTTTTCTCGATGCTGTCCGCACCCCGCATTGTTGTTATGACAGTGTCTCCAGCTTTAACTGTTAACACTGTCCTGTTTTCCAGCTGACAGACCCCTATCCTAAGCCTACCTCACAGGGAGACAGTCTGTAATTTAGATCGTCTTCACAGCTCATAAGCCCTGATCATAACCCTGCCGCACGGGGAGACAGTCTGTAATTTACATCAGATGCCCTCATCGGACTGTCTGTGTGCTTTTTCTCCTGCTCGTCACTACATGAGACGGCCCCGTCCATCCTTGCTCCTGCAACCTCCGCCTGTGTATGTAGGGCACGTGACAAATGCCATGTGACAAATGTCAAGGGACTTGAAAACAGGTCGCGCTGAATTTACCTGAGCAACTTTAAATGATGCCCTCCCCAAATAAATGGTTGTTTAGATTATTAATATATTAAAACATAAGAATAGGAAATTGCGCCATTTGCCGTGGATAAAGGTTTCTCCTCGGCTAAGGTCTACATTGCTCTTTAATTGCAAATCACCCCCAATCTTTAGAATGTTACAGTCACCTACTGCAACACAGCGGGCGGTACGATTACTACAAAAATCCCGTTCCCTCTGGTTCGAAAGAGCAGTGGATTGTGGGTAGCAAAGAGCGCAAATGTCAAATTCCACAATGTAAGTGAAAGGCACGTGCAACATCTTCTCTCGCTTCAGCGTCCGTTAACTCCTACTGTCATTTAAAAAATAATAATAATAATTTTAAAAAATGCTGCTGAAAACACAACTCGGCCGAACATTTCGATGTACCTATGTACCTTGCCACGTGAACTTTGACAAAACGCTGCTGGTGCCGACTAAGTGATGCTGGCTGGAGAAAACGATACGCGCGCAGTTCATTACATTGTGGAATGTGACGCTTCCAAACATTCGGGTGTTCGTATGATCGCGGATCATCTTTGTTGAATCTCTTACTGTATGACGCCGCTCCAACGGAACGATGGGGTGGTAACAAAAAGATAATTCACGCTCCAGAACACGGTGCATTGTGACCTAATCCACATTTAGATGTTGCCACACTGTTCATTTTTAGCTATTGTGCAACACCAGATAGTGACGGTGCAAGCATGTCACAAATGTGTGCAGAATGTTTTTGGCACTCATTCCATTTCATTATACAGGAAATACACCAATGGATATGTTTTGCAGTCAAATTCAGCAGTATATTTTGAGTGGGAAAAACAATTAACATTGCAAATGTCTTCTTAATCAAGTAGCTTTCAAGGCTGACAATCAGAGGAAGTTCTAATCAGTCCGAAAGGTGCTCCAATGTTTCAATGTTTGTGAAATAAATTTAAGAATGGCTATGTTTGGTAGTGGTTCTCTAATCTTCACACTAATCTATCTTCACACTTATCTATCCATTGTACCAGGAGGAGTGTAACTCACGGGCCAACAGCTTTCATAGCCCTCTAGTTAGCTAAGGCACCAACCTCCTACATGTATGTATGCGTCTTTAAAATGACAATGATGCGTTATATCTACCACTGAAACAATATGGCAGGCACGAATCACAACAGCCTTATATAGCGTGCTCATTAAAAGCAAATGATGACTACGATCCTGTTGTGAAACCCCGGCATGTTTTTCATATCTCCCATTTTAAAACGCACCCACACCTGTCTAAATGGTGTTGTTTTCTAGCTGCATAGCATTGTTGGTAGCGTACTGCCTGCGGTTATCCAGCGTTGTGTAATTGCTAGCGGTTTGCCATTGCCAGATAGCCACAGTGCTCAGAATGTGAGAAAAAGTCCCCCCTTCACAACAATGGGTTGCATTATTCCATGTTAGCCCGCGGCGACTGCGGAACTCATGACCTGTGATTTCCCCCATTTCCTGACTGTCTGTTTCGGCCTGGTATGAGGAAGAAATCCATATTCCTTAAAGGAAAAAAGAGCATTGAGAAAATGAAAACTGCAAGTCATTCTGTGGCCGAGCTCCCAAAATCATGAGGCCAGCGGTTAGAAACAATGGGTCACGCACTGACTTGGCTTCTGTTGGGGTGAACCTGCTCCCTTTTGCTGAACGTGGCTCACAGTCTTTTTGTTGTGTGAGGGTTTATAGTGTCACCTGCTCCTAAATGGACTGAGATTTTTTGTTTGTTTGTTTTTAAAGATGACCTTATGAGATGCAGAAATCCCCAGAACACAAAACAGACAGAAAAGTGAACACGAAACATGCAAGTTTAACGCTACACCGTTAAAAAGGTATTTTAATACATTGGTGATGGTAATTTTTTACACGTTTTATCATTTTTTAAAGAAGAGACAAGGTTAGTGAAATTGAAGAAGCAATCCTTATGTAAACATTTGTCCAGTTCAATAACAGCAATAATAAGTAACTACAAAATGAAACACGTTTGCCTTCATTTGCAGGTTACTCCTTTTTAAATGGTTATGACCATAATGTTAGAAGAAAAAGATCATCACAAAGATCATCTTTTTGTTTTTGCGTAAAACCAACAGAGATTCGTGTAATGAGTGTGATTATGGGCAAGACTGAGCAAAACGTTACACTGCAAAACGTTAAGCATGAGATTCAACCAATGGCAACGTTCACTCCTTGAATATGCACAAAGCCACACAACACAAGCTCAAAAAGGCCACTGATATCAGATAATGCAGCGCAGTGGGGAGGTGCCATTTTGTGGTTTGACTTTTTCCCAACAGGCATTGTGTGTTGCAGTTGGTAAATTATCATTTTTGAGTAATGTTCATCACTGTGATACATGTATATATTCTGTGTTCATGTGTACTACTTGTATGTAATTTAGCAAGTTAGAAGCCCACTAACCATCTAGGTGAAACAATGTCTGATAGGTAGAATTACCATTTATGTTTCAAGCAAGTATAGTCTATATGTGGCACTGTTACTGTGACTTGGAACAGTATATTGGCTTTTACAGTAACATTTTTATAGTTTTACACTCATGATTCTATTAAAACGTCTAACTACTGAGCTCCACCTGAACAAATTACTGTCCATGCAACATTATAGAAAATCTGTAAATTTCACGTACATTTTCAGCTAGTATAAACTGGAATTTACATTTATTGACAAACTTTGTCTGTCTGTTTAACAGCTTTTTAATTTTTTTTAAACCTGGAAGCTGACCTATTTTCCCATTTAAAGAACTGTAGATAAACTTTACTTGCATGCGAAATAGATCCATGGAAAAACGTTTATAATTTCAGATTTTATAACTTTTATAAATATATATAAGCATGGTAATTAACTTTGAGCTTATGGTAATGACTGTAATTTACTGGTTTTCCTTTCCTTGGCGGCTCGTGCTTTTCCTGGCTCCCGACCCGACGCGTGCATACTGCGGTGTGATTCATGCTTCTGTGTCGTTGTATATATCGTTCTGTGACTTCGATGTATATATTGTTGTATGTTTCCGTTGTAAATATTGTAAACAGTCAAGAGACCGGTTCGGGTAGTTGTAGGGGTGGGAAGCCTTTTCTTTTTTGCACTGTTTTTCTCTTGTTTTGCGCTAGGAAGCTAGGTAAGCCACATGTATTTTGTTTTTGGTTTTTTTTGCTTGGTTAGTTAGTGATACACAGCAGACTGTTTTGTTTATTGTTTTGGCCATGCTCACCCCGACGCCAACACTACCACACGTATGTAAATAAATCACGTTGTGCGCGTAACTGTATTCGTTGTGGCACAGGTCATCCTTGGGAGTAGGGAAAGTGGGAATCCCTTATGTTATGCCCAGTTTCCCCTAGGCTGGGGCGTAACATTTCATTCACAAAAATATAGTGTAAATGGCAGTTTTTTTTTTTTTTTTTTTTTTTACAGTGGATCCCAGGAATTTTGATGCCTTCCCTTCTGTCTGGTTGGCTCATTGTGTCTCACTCTGCTTGTAAGAATCTCTCACTGTCTCGGGCTTATTTCTTAAGGACATACTTGATGCTTGTAGACAGCTGATTCTTTAAAAAGGAATCTCAGATTAATGGATAAAATGGAGGATTATGTAATAAACATGTTTTCCTTTTATTTAATTGAGAAATATCCTTAGCTAATCTCTTCAACCTTTAAAAACATTTAAAAGTACAGATTTTTAAATGAAATCATTTATTAAATAAGATAACAGCCTGACTCATTTGAATGTCACCCTGGCAACTGCTCACTGCTGTGTAGGCTACAATGCTGTGGCCAGGACGGGTTTTGAAACATTCAGATATAAAATTCTAATCTGATTCACTGTGCATATTTATGAGCTCACTGCTGGTTCACATTTGTTTGCTCTTTTTGTCACGTTTTAAAATCTTAGCCACACGGGAATGCCCAGTTTCTCGTCAATATCTGTTGCGTTGCCTGATGTGGGATTCAAGCAGGATGTCAGTTTCATCTGTAAAAAGAGTATTCATTTTTCTTGCCATGTTGACAAGCGTCCACACACTTAGCTGATGCGTACAATTGTTTTCTTGAAATAAGTATGTACTCAGTGCTTTAAGAATTAGTTCAAGGTATGACATGAACTGAAATTACTCAAATAGTCAATTTCTAAAAAGCCATCCTTTTTGGGTTCAGTCAATTCCATACATGAATTAAAATTGAAATCGTGAATTGAAAATGGCGAATTATTTTCTATAAATATTTTTTTCAATTCAGTAATTGAATTTCAATTTCTTAGAAACAGAATAAAATATAAATTCTGAGTAAAACTTAGTTAAAATCGTTCCAAGAAGTAGGCCTATCGAAATAAAATCGCCTGTGTTTTTCCATGTTCCTAGCAAGGCCCCGCTATTAAATTTAGTCGTAAAGTTGTTTGCATCGTTTGTATGGTATTTTGCTTTCTCGTCTTTCGAACTCATTTGCCTTTTATGTCTACTTGTCTTTTGTTAGAAATGCCATTACGCTTACTGTAAATGCACTTCTTAAACTGGTCACACAACATGCCTTCATCTTTGCGTCTGCCGTTTGTATGTCTGTTTACTCGAGTTTTTGTGTTTATCTGAGGTTACGTTCTGGCACACTGTGAACGTAGGAATTTAAATCCATTTTAGATGGATGCTTCTCGTCACTACATCATTCATGACGTACGGAGTTGCGAAACTTCTCGAAGGGATGGAATGATAACCGCCGATCGTTCATTGGATCTGAGGTGAAGGTCACCTCGGAAAATGTACACCGTAAATAATATAAATATGCGTGTGTCTATATTTTGGCTAAATGATACACTCTTCTAACGCGTTCTCTTCTAAATGTGCACAATTTATCATTTGAAACCAGTCAATGTTTTCGGTAAGTTGCAAATACTATTTTAAGCGCAGGCCTATACCACAATCTTCTAAAAATACTTTTTACTAGTAGGCCTAGATTCTTTATGTAATCCCCTCCATGTATTTCTTCTGACTCTGCCGTAATTCCTAAGAAGGAATACAGAAACAAATTTGGCAGAACGGCCCTTATTTACTCCACGATGGAACACATTGCAGAAAGAGACATTTAATTCTAAAATGTGGGAAATAGTACCCTTCTATGAGTAGGTGTATCCAAACATGGACTGGTACTGAAAATGAGCAGGTGTTAGAATCGACGTGGACATTAAAAACACAAAGTATACACACACTTCAGTCTTCCACATATGCATGTACAGTACGGATACACACACATACCCACAAACACACACACACACACACACACTCCTCTTTGTCGTGCACACATTCACACACAGATGCCTTCCTAGGGGTGTATCCGCATTTTCTGTTGTACCTGTGTGTGATGAGGTAAGATCTGTACTGGAAAATGAGAAGGCATTTGTGGCTGTGACAAATTAGGACATACCTCCAAATGCAGGAACCGCCAGAAAATAACCTTCACGTGCAAAGATACTAAAACAAGAACACTTCATTTTATTGGATGTTGTTAATGTGTACGCTCTCTTAGCATGGGACACCACTATGGTGTTGTGGTAAGGAGCAGGGCTCATAACCAAAAGGTTTGTTGTTCAATTTCTCTCTGTTGTACCTTTGGGCAAGGTACTTAACTCGCAATTGCCTCAGTAAATGTATGGAAATATATGGATAACATTGTAACCTATGTAAGTCACTCTGGATAAGAGTGTCTACTAAATGACAATAATATAATGCAGTGTAAAGTACTGTAACACCTGGGGACACAGAGTAAGCAAATAATTTAGTTTGAAATAATTTAGTTTTACAAGAAAAGTTTGAGACTGCTTGGGGGATCAATGCAAAACAGAACCGGGCCAGTGGTTACTTGCAGAGTAGCCTCCTGGCGATGCCTCACCTCAGTGGAAAAGCCGGGAGCTATCGGCTGAGTGGCAGCCAGTTCCGCTTCCTGGACAGGAGTCAGTGAGAGGCAGACAAGCGGGCAGCGGGTGCAGAGAGACAGCACACAGACTCAGCAGCTGCAACAGGGTGAGACAGTCCCCACATCAGCAGATCCAGTGGCAGCCGGTGGCAACAGACACAACAGGCAGCAGGAGGGGATGGAGACATCCAGCAGCTCAGCAGCAGGAGAGGACGGAGGTAGCACAGGGGTCAGTAGCAGGACAGGATGGAGGTAGCAAAGGGGTCAGTAGCAGGACAGGATGGAGGTAGCACAGGGGTCAGTAGCAGGACAGGATGGAGGTAGCACAGGGGTCAGTAATAAGAGAGGACAGAGATAGCCCAGGGATCAGTAGCAGGAGAGGAATGGAACTGAACCAACAACTTTTTGGTTATGAGCCCTGTTCCTTAACAAAATGCTACACTGCCATGCCGTTCATTGGTTCCTTAAATGCTGGAGCATCAAACCTAGCTTAAAGCTTGCTCATGAGACATCTTGGATTGCATTATGGTACATTAAACTTACACTGACTGTGCAAAATATCAGATCAATCTAAACAAATTAAATTACATTAAGCAAGTGAGACAGGTGCAAGGGGAAGAGATGGCAGCCAAGCTTGCACCTGCACCCGGATGCATGCCTTGTTTAAATGCCACACTTCATTCTTTGTGGGTGTGAATTGTGTATGTCACTGTGGGTTCTGCTTTTTGGCTAGAACTCAGAAAGAGATTTTAAATTTCAATGAGACAGTTTCCTGGTTAAATAAATGATAAAATAAAATTTTAAAGTAAGGAGCATAATGTTTCTCTCCAGATTGTGAAGGAATTGTATATTATGTGCTAAATTCAATCAAACTAAATACAGCCATTTTGATATTTTTAACACAGAAGATTCGGTAACTTTGTGTTAGTAATTGTATTTACAGATTAATGAAGTGACTGCAAGGAGTTTAATTCAACCCCAATGTGCATAAAAGCCCGAAGTATGAAGCCACCTTCCACTTCATTGCCACTGACACTAATGCGTCACTAAAGCCTCTCCCGCAGAACTTACTGAAATATGAGGAAGAAGCTAAAGCATCACGGCTCTGGAAATCCCTCAGGAATGGTGTTGAGTTACTTTGTAATTATGTATCAGATGATCCCAGGGCTGAAACTGGGTTCTCATCACGACAAATATGAATAGAACTAGGATACAGTTTCTTTCCCGTGCTACAGAATTGATAAGACATGTTCGACATGTTCACAACTAACAGCTTTCAAAAAGTGGTGGGGACAAAATGGGCCATGACAAAAAGTGGTGGGGACAATGTTGTAAAAGTGTGTTCATATTATAATGTATATGATATCACACTTCAAGTGGGGATACTCTTGTGCGTATGGTGATGTCATGTCCACCTCCTTAATTTGCCTCCGCGTCTACATGCCTGTGTGTCTGGGGTCGCTTCCAGCTTTTGGTTGAACAAGGAGTGTGAACCTGCCTAGCAATTTTGAGAAAAAAAAAATTATATAAAGACTTAAAATTTATGTTTTATATAAATGTCTGTATGATGCCGGTTTAGTCAGTGTGTCTGTTTTATGCGAAGTCATCATTTAAGGGTGTAAGTGTCAAAAAGAAACAAAGACAAGTTTTTTGGTCGTCAAAATTGGTGTGCGAGTATGATGGAGGCAAAGGTCGCTCTTCTATTCAGCACTGCAAAAGGTTCTCTTAAGTTTTTTTTTTTTCTTTTTTAACAAAACCTATTAAGATCACCCATGTTTGCAGGTACGCGTGAAGGGTGTCAGAAGAAAAAATGTATATCCTATCTCTTCCTTCTCATCACTTTTCTGAAGTTTTCTTCCCGGTTGTATTTTATTGTTTGTGAATCATGCGTTTACACCAGGAACTGATAATTGGCACACCTAGACTGTTGTTCAACAAGTTTATCTTGATGGGCATGCTTGAGGTTTTTTAAAAATTATTCTTCAGTATTGGTTGTAAATGGAAAGGGGAGGACACTTTGCTAAGTGTCCTTGTCTTCCCTATTATAAAGGTTTCCTCACATCCAGCTTGAACTAGTCTGGTATTTGTTCTGCTCGAGGATTGTCAGCATCACACGTAATCAACCACTATTTGGATAAGGCTAATTTGGATATTGTACCTTTATGCGTGTTGGTGAGTTACAGACACAAATCTGTATATTCCCTATTTGCCTTCATATGACGTCGATAACTTTCACAACGGATTACTGATTATTATTGGATGGAAAATTATGGATGGCAACTAGAGAATTAATAGATCGGCAATTATTTGATGGACAACTAGGGAAGGATGAACTAGAGAAGTAGAGAAATTATTCTTTGTCTGGAGAGGGTAACAGGCAACAAATCTATGGTAGGCTATTTGCCATTTTGAAATTGGAACATTTTAATTTTTCACCAGTGTGGTGGCAACACTTTGTGCCTCTTTGTCATGTCAGTCTAGAGATTTTTTTGGTGCTAAGCTGTCAGGGTGCTCATAGCTTGTTTAGCTATCCAAAATGTGTATTGTTCCTCCTATTAAAAAAAAAAAAAACAGGTAATTTTCCTATAATGCTCAGAAAGCATAATCACTAGATAATCAGTAATATAATATCAATATCAATGCATGCTCAATTAATGATAATTAATAAATTGAGTAATTAATAACATTAATTGATGTTAAATTGTTAAATGAGGGAATGTGTGTTGGTTTGATTTGCTCATGCTTACTGAATGGCAGCTATCACAGTCTGCACTGAAGTGCTTCAGCAGCAAGCAGGACACAGTGTTATGAAGTGCTACTGTTCCTCTGCGACTACAGAGATTAATCATAAGAAAATAAAGTGTGATGCAAACAGGCGACTCTGCCCATCTTTGCTTGCCATCTGAAGTGAACCTGGGATAGTGTGGACAGTATGATTCCAGGGTGTCTGGTATAACCCCTGCCAAGTTAATCAAACACATTTCTCTTCTATTTCAGGTCCAACTACTTAAAAAGACATCAACATGAAGCTGCAGATGGTAATGACCCTGGCCTTTGCCTTTGGTAAGAGATAAGGGTTATGCTGGAGCATGTTCTTCAGTGATATAAATCTGTGTGTTTGTTCTCTGCTGCTTCTTCCTCCAGTTGAGGTTCAGTTGCCAAAGGTGAAACCCGTTACCACTTAATTGGAGCTTCTTAAAAAACGATCAATAGTTCATCAGCTGGAGCTATTTTAGGTTTACTAGTGTTCAGGTTGACTAGTGTTGATTTGGTCTTATTCCACCTGACCTGATGATGAAATAAAGGCCTTTTCTGCTTCCCTAAAGAAGGTTATCAAAAATGTGCTTCACAGTAAAGGCATTCAAAATGAGACATTCAATAATGAGAGCACTAAATGTCAGGAGTTTTAGCTTCTGACAGCAGGAGTTCAACCAAATGTTAATAAACCTCTTTAGAGTTCTCTGTTAGTCTTGAGAACAGTACATTCTTCTATAGGCTGTAAGAATCCCCGGGGACAATAATATGTGCAACCTGCTAATTGATTTTAAAGCATTGATATTAGCATATTCATTGATCAGTGTATATCAACAGTAGATACCATGAAGAGTTGAATTAATGTTGTAAAGTGGCATACTTTACTGCTGTTTGTTTTCGATACCTCTAAATATTTTTGTGCTTTCAGCAACTACAGTTGTAAGCTCTCCAAGTGCAGCTCCATCATCTCCACCTAGTGTACCTGCAAGCTCTCCAAGTGCAGCTCCATCACCACCACCTAGTGTACCTGCAAGCTCTCCAAGTGCAGGTCCGTCCCCTCCACCTGGTGTACCTGCAAGCTCTCCAAGTGCAGGTCCATCCCCTCCACCTGGTGTACCTGCAAGCTCTCCAAGTGCAGCTCCATCACCACCACCTGGTGTACCTGCAAGCTCTCCAAGTGCAGGTCCATCCCCTCCACCTAGTGTACCTGCAAGCTCTCCAAGTGCAGCTCCATCACCTCCACCTAGTGTACCTGCAAGCTCTCTAAGTGCAGGTCCATCCCCTCCACCTGGTGTACCTGCAAGCTCTCCAAGTGCAGGTCCATCCCCTCCACCTGGTGTACCTGCAAGCTCTCCAAGTGCAGCTCCATCACCACCACCTAGTGTACCTGCAAGCTCTCCAAGTGCAAGTCCGTCCCCTCCACCTGGTGTACCTGCAAGTTCTCCAAGTGCAGGTCCGTCCCCTCCACCTGGTGTACCTGCAAGCTCTCCAACTGCAGCTCCAGCACCTGCCCCTACTACAACAACAGGTCCAACTGCAGCTCTGCAGTTGGTATTCACTTCCAATGAAGAATTCACTACTGATCTGACTGACAGTAACTCCCAGGCCTTCAAAAACAGAGTCAGACGGACAAGGGAGGCGGTAAGCTACTGTGCTGCATCACCGCATGTGCTGTTTAACTGTCACTGTTTCATTTTATATGTTTAGAAATGATAGTCAGGACAAAAAAAATCTGATTTACTATGAGTCAAGGCATTTGTCCAATTATAATCATATCGAATGTCCATGTTTCTGTGCTGACGGTGCCTGTTTCAGACCATGCCTCTTCCAGAACGTTCATAGCCAGTCAGCGAATCAGAACACTTGTAGGTTCAACAAAGGCGGGAATATGCTATGTGATGCACACTGATTTGATTGTATTTTCCATGTAATAAAATAACCTGTGGCCAAAGTATGTAAGATCACTACATCCTCCTCTTTCTCCTTTTCCAGCTCGAACCTGTGTACAAAGCCCGCTTCCGTAACTTCATCGAGCTGCTCGTGCGACGGTTCAGGTGGGTGACAATATTAATTTTCCTCAGCTGTGGCGGTGGTGTTGATGATGATGCAGGAATTAACTGCATTTCTATTTGAATATATAACGTGTTGTTCGTGAGATTAGCTTTGAATGTAATTTATATCTGGTTCAGACTGTATGTCAGGCACTGTGGATTCTCTCATTTGCACTGTTGGTAGCCCTGGGGAAGGACATCCCCTAAACTTCAAAAATCACATGATTAAAGTGTTAGCTTGCCCCCCTCTAATTTATATGGATCCCACATTTCCTGTTATGCTTATTTACACTCTGAACAGTGTAGTGATAAACACATGAACTGTTTTGACTATACCCAGCTACAAAGACACTACACGCAATATCAAAGCAGTCAGATGGATATAATCCACTGAGCACATTTAAAAACCATTTTCACAACAATTTTATTTACGAAAATCATAGCAATAATGCAATCAGCGAGGAATAAATGATCGAAAATAAGGAATGTCAATTAACAAATTTGGAATTAATGTATGCAATATTGAATAAAATTATGTATGAAACAGAAAGGTGATTGGACATTAAGTGCAGTTTAAGCATTTGAACTGCATGTGAATCGCTTCATTTAACAGCAGAGTTGCATATAGTGATGCAAATAAAATATACAGCTTTATTTTGTGTACAACTTGCGTCCTATAACATCAGCCTGAATAAAAAAACTGTCATGGTTATGCCCTGACCTGTTTGTTGGATAAATGTTGTGCTGGGTTTTTATGTCACAGGCCTGGATCCATTGTCACTGAAGCTGATCTGGTCTTCAACGCTTCATCCACTCCCAACATCACCGAGGCAGCCTTGGTCCTCCGGGACGCAGTCGAGAATGGGAATGTTTCCATCCCTATCAATGCCAGCTCCATCTCTGTCACCCGTCAGTTTCTCCTCTTTCTGCATCTCTTATTTAACAGCAATTTATTTTTCTCCTGGTGGGGTGGCAGTGTAGTATAGTGGTAAGGTACAGGGCTTGAAACTGAAAGATTGGTGGTTCGATTCCCTGTAGGGTCACTGCTGCTATACCCTTGGGCAAGGTACTAAACCCAGAATGGCTTCAGTAAATATCCAGCTGTATCAATGGATAACATATAAAAATTGTATGTAAGGAAGAGCTTCTGCTAAATGACAACAATATAATCATATTAAGTTTGATTCTGGCTATGCTCATGTTTATGCTCATCTGAATGTTTTTTTTTTTGTTACATGAAATGCTACAACAGCAGCCCCGGCTCCAACTGCAGGTCCATCACCTTCACCTGATGTACCTACAAGCTCTCCAAGTGCAGCTCCAGCACCTTCACCTTCTCCTAATGCAACAGCTGGGACTCCAACTGTGGCTCCAACTACAACTGCAGCTCCTACAACAGGAGCACCGGGAAGAACTCTGTTGTTGTTTTTCTCCTCCAACGAAACCTTCACTTCAGATCTGGCCGACAGTAACAGCAACGGTTTCAAGACCAGGGTCACTCATACCAAAGACGCGGTGAGCTGCATTACTACATGTGCTGTTTCTGTAGCTGTTACGTGCGCTGTTTCTGTAGCTGTTACATGTGCTGTTTCTGTAGCTGTTACATGTGTTGTTTCTGTAGCTGTTACTTTTGAGGGATGATGTTAAACTCTGAATTGCACAGTGTTATGTGTCAGTTTAAAATGATGACAGGTAGGCTGTGTGTCAGGAGAATTGTACAAACAGAATCATAAAAAACATTAACCAGAACACATAAAACCAGTGTATTGGACAATACCAAAGATTAAAAATGAGCAAAATATTAAAGACAACAAGCAAAAAAATGTTGTTTTACTATAGCATCTTCACTCACCATTTGTTTTTCAGATTGAACCTGTGTACCGTAGGGCCTTTACTTCCTTTCTGCGAGTGGTCGTGCTAAGGTTCAGGTGAGTGACAGTATTCATGTGCCTCAGGTGCTGTGATGTGCTGATGATGATGATGATAATGACACATCCTACCTGAGTCAGCGAGTGTGCAAGCTATAGCAGAGTGCGAACAGTGATGGGAAAGCTTTGCACTGATTCTAAATAACTCTAAAGAACACGAGTAATACTTTTCTGGAAAAAAAAAAGACCTGTAAACTGTTTCAAATTATCACGTTGAATTAGCAACAGTAAAGGCTGTCACGGCCATGTGTGCACCTGTGTATTTATTGACTGTTGTTAACTGTTCCACTGTGTTTGTTTGTTTCACAGGAGGGGCTCCATTCTGACTGATGCCGAGCTGGTCTTCAACAGTTCCGGAACTGTGCCGAGCGCCAGTGAGGCGGTCGCAGTCCTGCGGGAAGCCATCAAGGCTGGAAATGTTTCCATCTCCATTTCAGCCGACTCAGTCAATGTCACCGGTCAGTTCCCCTTCTATCTATGCCTCTAATTTAGCAGCAGTTTGTCATTCATGTCACTACTCTCGTCACGCTTCATATTGTTCATAATCATATTCATGTTGTGTTTCATATGCTCCTTGTTGTGCTTGTATTATTCTTCTCAATATAATTCTTCTTGTGGATTGTAGAAACAGTCATTTCTCTGCTACAGAGAAAAGAACAACACATGGGAATCCGTAGATATCAGTGATTCTTGAGCTTTCTAATCATTAAACTACTAACAGTGACTGTGATGTATTAGCCTCCACCACAGAAGCATTTCTAATAAGATAAAACATATGTGCTACAGCCAAGCTGAAATGGAATGAATAAACAGGATGTGTGGGTTATTATATTACACACACACAGACACACACACACACACACACGTATGTTGGACTGCATGGCCGCAAACTATTCTGCATAGAGGAGGTGTTCTGTTGTTATGTTGTACTGATGTGTCTTAACTTTTTATTGTTTTGGTTTGTCCTTTTGGCCACGCAGCTGGTTCTGAAGCACTACATTGTGTGATACAGTAAGATGAGAGTCAATCGACGCCCGTGATATCTGTTGCTAATAGCTTTTGCTTAATGCTCTCTTTTCCTCTGCAGATCCTGCGTCCATTACCACAACTGCTACGACCAGTGTTGTGATCAGCACAACCAGCAGTGTTTCTCCTGTCGCCGGCAGCGTGTTCACCTCCTTCATGGTGACCTTGGCCTCCTTCCTGCTGACTTCAGTGTTCCGCTTCTCATGAAACACACGCATACACGTACACACACCTAGATAGATGCACAACACATTAGCAGGCACGCACGCACCCACACACACACACACACACAGATATGTACATGAGCACACATACACACACATGTCACAACACATATGACAAAAATCACTGAAGTATACAATTTGGTTCTTTTTATTTTTTCCAAAGTACATCGTGTATGTGTAATTATTTTTAAGTTCAAAATATGTTATTGATATTGCTATAAGCACTTCTATCAACCTTCCTATATGAGGATACACTCAGAAAGTTGCACTGTATGTGAAATATGCACTGTAGATGCAGTAATCTATCCCATTACCTTATTATGACCCAGAGATGAGCCGTGATACAAATCCATATGTAGTAAGCAGTCTGTGGCTAGACCATAAGACTCATTTGCAGCTCAGCATTGCTATGTGCAGAACCCTCTGTTTGATGTAAACATGGTACAATTTGTCCTTAACTTTGAAAAATGAGTCTGAGCTTGCCCTGCTTTTATTTTGTCTGTTATTATATCAGCGGTTGCTGAAATGAAGGACAATTCTGATTGAAGAATCAAACAAGATCTGATCTTCAGAGTTCAAAGGTGAATCAGATTGAGGTTAGATTCAGTCAGGGTGGTAGGTGGCCAGCGCTTTCTGCATCAAACAGTATCTCATGGGGGGTTCAGGAGGGTTGGGCCTCAGGAAGAGCCCTTGCCTAATGAAAAAGAACACCCCCACGCAGTAACATCCATCCCATAATATTGTGAGGGCCTCAGCAACACTGCCAGGCCTCTCAGAAAATGCAGGCCTCTATAACATAGACTGCAGGAAGAGTCTAGAAGAAACTGAAAAAAGAAAGAACAGAATGATACCAACTGATCACCATATACAGTAGCATGTGCAATTTATGTATTTAATTTGTATTTATTTTTGTATTGTAATACTGAACATTGCAATTACTTATTCTGTGCACTGAAACTGTATTTTTAAAATTTCTTTAGTATTTTTCTGGCCTGTAGTTTTCTTTTTTTTTTTTGGTAACGTTGTGTTTTCAGTTCAAATAAAGACAACTATCCCTATCCCCCATGACACACAGCCTCTTTGCTCAGCCCTTGTGGGATACCTGGTCATTGTAGGCAACCGACAGCCAGTAAAACGACAGTAAAATCAGGATACAATTTGCAATTAACAAAAAATAGACAACAAAGCGTATCTAAACCAGTAGTCGTATACTATAATTATATTACCTCCATTAATTGGCTAATTTTAATTACGAATCTGGATACACTTCAGGTGACGGAGGCAAACAAGCAAGAGCTGAGCTGAACTGAACTGGGTGTTTCCCACAGTTGCGTTGGTTTAGGGGAAGGAGTTATTTGGGAAACCCCACCAACAGAAATAATGTAAACGCAGGTGAAGTGCGCGCGGATGAGACGCGCTATCAATACGCTAAAAGGCTGATAGATGCGTTTAGACAGCAGGCGGAGCGCTTATGGCAAGTCGTTTTAACATTTAATAGCTAGCCTGGATATGTATTGCTAATATCCGTAATTCAATTCTTACTAGTCAAAATGAACATTTCAGATAGGCACAACGTCATTCTTCCTAGGGCAAATGCCGCCACTTTTGCCATTCATTTGTATTGGGCTTTCAATTTCAGATGTCCACATGAACATTCTGGATGTCTGCGATAGAATTCTTACTAGGAAAAACTCCCATTTCAGATATCTACAGTCCAATTGTTACTTGTCATAACTGGTGTAGCAGACCGTAGTTGATCCCCCCTACTAGTAACAATTAGATTGTTGCTCTTCATATATATATATATATATATATATATATATATATATATTCATATATATATATGTGTGTGTGTGTGTGTGTGTGTGTGTGTATGTATGTATAAAATATGTATTTGCCATTTTGAAGCCATCAGTTAATTCGCTTTGACACACTGAAAGCAGACATAGTGTCTGTTTCATCCCTCTCCTGTTATTCAGACACTACAGGGAAGATACAACAGACTAACGAATCCCTCCAAAAACTGAACTTATGTAGGTGTAGGGAGCAGGGTATCGTAATGTAAATACTGTCCTCGATAATTCGATAATTATGTGGCTATTCATAACCTTGCATTGGTTAAAAACTTAGTGTGGGCAAAGTGAACACCCTAAATGCTACGACTTCGGGTGTTCACATTCCTTCCGGGTGATTCTTGTGCTATTTCAGCACACCTCATTGCGTGAGACCATTTTTAAATACCGCGACTTCGTCAGCAGTGATGGCGATGGGAAATAAAACAAGACAGCCGATGATCGCCTAGTTCCTATACTTTGAGTCTCGAGCAGAGGGCGTAATTTTTCTGTTTGTACACTTACACAAGGATACTGGACTGCGAAACCATTACGCTCTCAGCCTGACTTTTTATTTTTGCCGCAATCAAGACACACAAACAAACTTTATTCAAAATATTCAACTAAACAACAAAAATGCATGTTCGGTCAGGCAGATTGGGCCTAAGGTGGGCCCCTTTGTAACTGGAAGAACCGTGGGCCCGGGGCAGCCTCACCCCCCCCAGCTCGCTCCGCTACAGGGTGGACGATATCCAATGCTATGACATCACTGACGCTAAAGGTCACTTCAGATGCCTTTGAGTTGTAGCTTTCCTAATGGAAAACCAGAGGGGTTATTTTTTAACATTTCTTTTTATAGATGTATTGGGCCTATTTCATCAAAAATGTTCGTAGAACTGATTGTATTTTGTTCTTGGAAAAATCGCGTACGTGCCCTGGTTCTTATGATGAAGAATACCAGCTGTTCCTAAATTAGATACTCGTGTATATAATTTCTAATTAGCATAAAAATGCCTTAACAATCCCATATAAGGGCATTCTGACTCCCGAGTTATAGGTATACCTAGAAGGAAAAAGGGAAATAAACAATATTTTAATTATTAATAATAATGTTTTCTCTGATTTGGAGACGTAAACTGTTCTGACTCAAGTGGATAAAAGGTAAAAGTGGATAAAAGATTTAAATCACTGTGATGTGGAGATTTAAAAAATTGAATCTCCCTCCTGGAACTCCATGTGCTCTACTGTCATATCTCATTTCCCAGGCAGCCAAATATCTCAATTAAAAAAATAAAACTTATATAAATGACTCACCAAATATTGGTTTAAAATTATTTTATGGTCATTCAGTTAACTCATACACGCCTGGGACAAATTAAAAGCAGAGGACACTCAGAAAATGTTAAAAAATAACTTGGTTGAGAGGAGGGAAAAAGTTAGGCATGATAATGGAATGTAATATGTATTGGTAAAGACAAGAAACAAATATTAGGGCTACCATGTTTTTCATGAAATTCTGCCCCTGGGACATTGGTTCCCATAGCTGAAGGATTACCCAAAAAATGGAACATGCTTAATAATAACCACATAGGAGATTGTATTTACCTCTACTGACTGGGCTAGGAAGAATGTGCTGAAAAAATGACGCACGAGAATATACTGACCCTGCGCATTCTGCAGGTGTTTGGAAAGTACATCTGGGAAGTGCTATTCACATGGAAAAAATCAGTAAACAGTCACATTGTTATTAGAAGCACAAACAACGAGAGCGTGAACGGGCGAAAAGAAATGCTAGCAAATTTCCGGCACCAAAATGCTGCTTCGGGGTTACTAAATTCATTTTCAAATTAAGTGACTGTGAGGGGTTTAATTGAAGCTGACTGTGTGTGAAACCCAAGCTCAAATTACAACCGCCGACACTGCCATGTCATGGAGGCCGTTCCCACCTGAAATATGAGGAACGGTTATTACAGTTCCGGCAATTGTTCAGGACTGGAGTGACGTTTGTTGCATGTTGTTTATTGTTATGCGTCACATGATTTCTGGGTAAAAACCGGGCGCTAATTATGGCAAATATGAATGGAACTCTTTCTTGCCTGGATAAGGATTATTTCCTGTAGAGACGACTTGTGCTTGGAACTGGCAAATTAATACCTCATAAGCGCAGGATTTCTGTAAAATTTACATTCATACATACCTACCTTGATTTCATATTAAATACACGTACTGTCCCAAGAGTTCCGTTGAATATTTGCCAGCAATAATCATTCTATAGTCAAGCATTCTTTCCGACATTTATCTATGATGAGAGGTTTGTGATTTTGCCACGATGTCGAGAAAGCAGTAAAGTAAAAAAAATTGTCCTCATGTCTGAAAGTTGTAAATATGAGTTAAAATTATTACGTATATTGTATCGTTTTTCAGGTAGGGATGTTCTTGTGTGTACGGTCCATCTCGTTTCTTTAACCGTGTTTGGATACAACGACAAGTTTCGAACAGAATATTTAATCAGCATCAGCTCCGCGGCTACATACGCCTCTGTCCTGCGCCAGCGGCACGACGGGCGAGCACAAGTCTAATCTTGGCAGGGATCCATTTAAAAAGACTGTATGATTTGAGTAAAAGTCTGCATTGTATCCAGGCTCGGCGCCAGGAGGAAATACGGAGGGGTGCACAAAAAGTCATAAATACTACATAGACATCGGGGGTGCACTGAGGTCTGTCTGGGGGTTCAACAAGGCATTTTTTTTCTGTTTGCAGTTTTACACAGCCTGTTAAGATTGAGCTCAGTCGCAGGCATATGTGCAGGGTTTCCGAGTAAAAAATGTATCCTGAGTCTCTCTTCCTTGTTACTTCTCGCAACAGTTTTCCTCCGGGTGAAACAATTACAGCTGAATCTCGTGTAAACACAGGCACTGATAAATCAGCTTCAGTCTGGACACGCGTTACCTGTTTTTCAACAAGTTTGTCCTAAGAGTCATGCTCTGCATTTTTTTACTATAGGGTGTTAATGAGAGGGGATGACACTTAGCTTGGCGTCGATATCTTCCTTACCATAAAGGGTTCTTCACTGACACGTTGAACTAGTCTGGTATTTGTGCCGCCTGAGGACTGTAAGCATCACTGGTAATCAACCATTATCTGAACAGAGTCTACTTGAATATCGTATCTTTTGAGTGTTGGTGAGTATAACTATTTGTCTATAGGACGCTGATGACTTTCAAAATTGATCATTACTGCGTTAGGTTTGTCATTAAAATTTTGACATAAAGCTGGTCTCCATTTTTGGTGGGACATCTCCATCAGGGTACGGTAGAGTACTCCGTTAAAACGACCTCGTTTGTTGTACTGATAACAGAACGGGGGAAGCGAAACAAGGGGGGAAATAGCGTCAAGGGGAAATTTCCGTCACTACCAGCAACTCTCGCGCAAAGTCCGTCATCGTACGCTTGTTCATCATTGGATATTATCCGTTTCATTATGGTTTGCATGGACTCTCAAGAATTAACTTTCCGTCTTCATTGCAAATGCGCGTATTTTCGTTAATTTCAACTCGAGGAATGGAAATGTGAGACCAAAACGTAAATCGGGAAAATAAAGTTCCTGTATTTGTATGTAGATACCGAAGTTACCTTGGTAACGATTATAAAATCAGTCTGAATAGTTTGACCAGCTAAACACGTAATGATAACGGACTGGTCTGCTATACTTAGGTTTTTCATTTACATTGCAATTATAATCCACAACCACAACCCGATGCTTCCTCATCTGATAGTGGTGTGTGAAATTGCTAGTTTGCTGGAATTGACAAAAAATCTTTGATGATAATGGACCAGAAGTAATGATGTCCGAAATTTATTGTATTCCCTGCTCAGAATAATTATCTTTGTTGTATGAACTAATAATAATGATACATGAAGAAATTGCCTTAAATTTAGAAGGCTTTCAGGTGAAACTGGGTTGGTGGATGATTGAAGAAGAGACTCAGAGAAATGATTCTTCTTTGGGAGAGAGTAACATCCCACAAATCTAAAATGGTTACCCTTTCAAAATAGTATCAATTTCATGTTTCTTCAGTATGGTGGCCATGATACGTGACTGTTAGTCATGTCAGTGTAGAGACTTTTTCTATGCAAAGCTGTCACAATGACAAAGGTTTCTCATAGCTTGTTTAGCTATCCAACAGCTACATCATTCTTCTTATAAAAAAAGAGCAGCGTATTTTCACATAATGCTCAGAAAACATAATTACTGGTCCAGACAGATATTCAGTTAATCTGATATCAATATCATAAATTATATTGGGACTTTTGAGTTTATATTTGTCCCAGATATAATACATGTCAGTGACATCATTGGGACCTGCATTGGTTTGATTTGGTCATGCTTACTGAATGGCAGCTATCACAGTCTGCACTGAAGTGCTTCAGCAGCAAGCAGGACACAGTGTTATGAAGTGTTACTGTTCCTCTGCGACTACAGAGATTAATCATAAGAAAATAAAGTGTGATGCAAACAGGCGACTCTGCCCATCTTTGCTTGTCATCTGGCATGAACCAGGGACTGTGGAGTTTTGTGTTGAATGGTTCCAAGGTCTCTTTTGCTCCGCCAAGTTGATCAAACATATTTGTCTTCTATTTCAGGTCCAACTACTTAAAAAGACATCAACATGAAGCTGCAGATGCTAATGACCTTGGCCTTTGCCTTTGGTAAGAGATTAGAACAATGGGCAGGTTATGCTGGAGCATGTAAACCTCTCCTCCAGTTGAGCTCCAGTTGTTATAGGTGAACCCCATTAGCGCTGAACTGGACCTTGTTAAGAACTTGCTTTTTTAACAACTGGAGCTAGTTTAGGTTCATTGACTAATGCTTACTTGGTGTTAGTGCACCTGACCTGTTGATGAAATAAAGAATGCCATTTCTGCCTCCTGCAAGGAGATTACATTATCGAAACGTGCCACAGAGTAAAGACATTCAAAATGAGATATTCAATAATGTCAGTGCTCTAAGAACTTTCAGCCCCTGATAACAGAGGAGATCAATAAAAGCTCAGTAAATCTCTCTTTTACCTTTGAGAACTGGTCATTCTTCTATAGGCTGTAGGAATCCCTGGGACACTTATATGTGCAATCTGTTGTTTGATTTCAAAACATTGATATTAGCATATTCATTGAAATCAACAGTATATACTATGAAGAGTTAAATTAATGTTGTAAAGTGGCATATGTCCATGCTGTTTGTGTTTTGAAACCTCTAAATATTTTTTGTGCTTTCTGTGACTACAGTCGTAATAGACACATCCATGGCACAAAACTCTACATCTGCAACCAATGCAACTGCGAATGCTACCAGTCCAGCTCCATCAGGGCCAACTGTTACCAATGCAACAACAGTTACAATGACTACATCTGCAACAACAGAGGCACCAGGCAGCACCACAACTCTGTTGTTGTTTTTCTCCTCCAACGAAACCTTCACTTCAGATCTGGCCGACAGTAACAGCAACGCTTTCAAGGCCAGGGTCATCCTTACAAAGGCTGTGGTGAGCTACATTCCTACATGTGCTGTTTCTGTAGCTGTTACTTTCTCCCTTCTGTAAAATCCTTATGGTGTTTTGCTTGTGTTGTACTCTACCTCAAGTCACTTTGGATAAAAGCATCTGCCAAATGAATAAATGTAAATGTAAATGTAAAATCAGTAATGCTATCAATAACACATTGATTTGAATGAATCATACTATTTTGCCTGTGGGGAGGAAAGTCTTTTGCTTTGTTCATATGTGTTAGTGATTGACAGCATGTGATAGCTCCGCCCATTGCAGGGCTTGTGATGCACTCCTTTCTAATCACTGTTGAGCAGACCCGTCTGACAGTAAATCAATGAAGAGGAATGAGGTTGACATTTTGTTAGAGCAACTTCCCTCATCGCATTTTGTTTTTCAGATTGAACCTGTGTACCGTAGGGCCTATGCTTCCTTTCTGCGGCTGGTCGTGCTAAGGTTCAGGTGAGTGACAGTATTCATGTGCCTCAGGTGCTGTGATGTGCTGATGATGATGATAATGACACATCCTACCTGAGTCAACGAGTGTGCAAGCTATAGCAGAGTGCGAACAGTGATGGGAAAGCTTTGCACTGATTCTAAATAACTCTAAAGAACACGAATAATACTTTTCTGGAAAAAAAAAAAGACCTGTAAACTGTTTAAAATTATGAATCAAGTGGGCTCATTACTTTTTACATAAGCCATTGTTAAAGGCTGTCACGGTCATGTGTTCACCTGTTTTTTTCGCTGACTGTTGTCAACCGTTCCACTGTGTTTGTTTGTTTCACAGGAGGGGCTCCATTGTGACTGATGCCGAGCTGGTCTTCAACAGTTCCGGAACTGTGCCGAGCGCCAGTGAGGCGGCCAAAACCCTCCAGGACGCTGCCGCCAACTTGAATTCAAGCTTCTCCGTCATTGCCAACTCAGTCAATGTCACCAGTCAGTTCCCCCTCTGTCTACTCCTCTAATTCATCAGCAGTTCATCATTCATATTGTTACTCGTGTTACATGTCATTTTATTCATAACCGTATTCATGTTGTTTTTCATATGTTTATTTTCACGCTTGTGTTCTTCTTCTCAGTGTAATTGTTCTTGGGGACTGCAGAAACAGTTCCTGCCTCACTGTAGAGAAAAAAAGCCAGCTGCTTGTTAAACAGCTATTAAATGTATTCACCTCCACCATAGATGTACTTACAACAAAACACTGACCATTTGGTACAGCTCAATTGAAGTGAACTGAGGATGTCAGTATTATCAAATATTACACATTAGTGTTACAATCATATGTCATATGTATTACACTACTCAGTATCATCCTAACATTTTGGCTTATATGATGGTACATCAGTATTATTGCATGTACTAGAGTATCACTGATAAACACAGGTTGTGCTGTATGGCTGCAAAACTACCCTGCATAGAGAAGGAGCCCTATTGTTATGTTGCTGTTAAGTGTCTTTTTAAGTTTTTAATGTTGTTGTTTGTCCTTCTGGCCATGCATTTGGCTCTCCTGCACTACACTGTATGATATAGAATGGTGAGGGTCAATCACATCCCATAATATCTTTTCGCTAACAGCCTTTGCTAACTGCGTTCCTCTCCTCTCCAGTTTCCTTGACCGCTACGACTGTTGCTGCAACGACCAGCGGTGTTTCTCCTGTCGCCGGCAGCGTGTTCACCTGCTTCATGGTGACCTTGGCCTCCATCCTGCTGACTTCAGTGTTCCGCTTCTCATGAAACACACGCATACACGTACACACACCTAGATAGATGCACAACACATTAGCTCACACACACATGCACGCAGGCACGCACACGCACTGACAGAAATCACTGCAGTATACAATTTTGTTCTTTTTTTCCTCAGTACATTATGCTTATGTTTTCAGGTAAAAAATATGTTATTCATATGGCTATAAGCACTGCTATCAACCTTTCTATATGAGGATCCACACAGAACGTTGCACTGTATGTGAAATATGCACTGTATATGAAATTATCCTTCCCTGTTCATCTGCTCATCATGATCCAGAGAGGAGCTGTGACACAAATCCATATGTAATAAGCCCTCTGTGGCTAGAGCACAAGGCTCCCATTTGAATCAAGGATCAAACAATGAGAAGCTTAAATACAAATTTCAAAGATGAAGGCAAATTATGTTGTGCTTAGGTTGAACAAGGCTGCTACATTCAACAATACTGCAGTATCTCAGCGGGGGGGGGGGTTCAGGAGGGTTGGGCCTCAGGAAGAGCCCTTTCCTGATGAAAAAGAACACTCCCCCCACAGTAACAGCCATCCCATAATATTCTGAGGGCTTCGGCAACACTGCCAGGCCTCTCAGACAATACAGGCCTCTATAACATAGACTGCAGGAAGAGTCTAGAAAAAACTGAAGATAAAACAGAAGAGAATGATACCAACTGGTCACCATATACAGTAGCACGTGGAATTTATGTATTTAATTTGTTATCATTTTTGTAAAGTAATAGTGATCATTGGTCTTATTCTGTGAACTCTATTTTGTTATTATATTTTTCAACACTGTTTCAACATTGCATTTGCAGTAAAAATAAAGACAAATAAAAATTTTATGTGTGTTATTATTATTATTATTATTATTATTATTATTATTATTAGAGCAACTTGCAGGTGCCTGAGGAATCGCTGGGTGCCTCAGAGCGGTGAGCTGAGGAAACCCTGTATGACCTCACCAGCCCTGTCCCCCCATAACACAAAGCCACTTTGCTCAGTGAGATCCGTGGTCATTGTAGACAAATGACAGCTAGTTTTGAACCCGGGCCATGGACTCAAAGCTAACCTGATTTGTTTTTGAAACAGTTAAATTACTTTTAAAGAAATGCTCTAATATCCAGTTGGTTTATCTGTCCCTCATGAAAACAGGCAGGGTTTTTGTGGCTGTGATGCACCCTCACAGGAAATGTATTGCTCATGGTTCACATGATATTGTCGCCATATTAGATTTGGAGGTGATTTTTAAAAAATTTCTGTAAAAATTTCTCAATATTCATCAGTCATGGAGAAGAAGCGTGAATCATGGTACATATATTTCTCGATATAGCAGCAAATATTTGTGTAATTGAAATGTATTTCTGCCACCTCTGATTGCAACTCCTGCTGGGCCATTTGACTTTGCACAGTCCTCTGTACACGTCATTCACAGATTCTTTCTACACTGAACAAAATGGCTGCCATGAGAACACTGGAGGGAAGCTTCAGACCGACACTACCTACTGACTATATGGCCATCTTCTTCAACATCTCTCTTGGGCCTGGGCCTCCAAACTCTCAACTCATAATATCTTGTCTTCTTTGCCAACAAGGGAAACTGTGACATATTGGTAACTGCTGTTTTTGAATGCAGAATTTCTGGGGCAGCAAGCCAGAACCGCTGTCCTTGTGGACTTTGAGTATTCAGTGGTTCATGATTTGACTGAATAGACCACATGAAGAATTGTTGGAATGTGCCAAAGTTGTTCAAATTCTACTATCTTCACATTACACCCCCACCACTGCCTTTGGAGATGAACAGAGAGGCTTGAGGCTGAAGAGTACAGTCAAGGAGGTTTACAGAAGGAAGGGGTACAGCATTAACACCTCACCACATTCTTAAATTACCACCTGTACGATATCTTTGTGCAACAGCCTGTCTTTGATCAATGAGCTCATGTCAATCTTTCCTGCAAGGCCTCTTTGTGGCCTCTCATCAACACAACCAGTACCTTCTCAGACGTCCTGAGACCTTCTCAGACTTCCAGGGATGCGTGAATCCCCATCTTGTTTGCATTGTTTGTACCCCTCCCCCCCAAATTTACATAACCAATAATGCTGTGAGTGTTGTGGAAGCCCTGTGCTCTGAAGGTCCCACACACCAAACACCCCACCCCCACCCCTGACCAATAAAGAGCAGGTCATACATTTTTACTAAGTGCAGGTGAGAAAAATACAGTTTGTGCTCTATAGGCCTATAAACCTCATTGGTACAAACAGTAAAAAAAAAAGGTGAACACACAGGTGAAATGGGGCAAAAAGATAAAGTTCACCGAAACAGTGACGTTCCTTGCCAACAACCAGAATGAGGCTGATATGGAATCCTGGACATCAAGCCTCAAAACCCCGTCCCATGCAGGCTGTGTGGAATCTGTGTAAAGGGTCGAGGCTGCAGGAGCAGCAGTTGTGGCTGTAGTGGCAGCCGGAGCTAGTCTAGCACAGCACTTGCTTGAGCTGGAGCTGTAGTTCCCGATATTGAAAGTGCATTTGTTGAAGGAAGATTGTTGCTTGGTAAATGGGTGTGGGAATAGCTGTAACAGGAATGTTGTTTTTCTTTTTTTGTTGTTGTTGCTTAGTTTGTACTTGGTGGTGCAGGTGGGGTTATTGTTGACACATTTATGTATCGTGATGAAGGAGTGGTTGTCACAAGAACATTTTTTTTTGTCAGATCAAATCATAGACAATATAATCTGTAGTTCCTATTTTGTTAACAAACAACCTACGGAGAAACACAAAGAAGAGTGACAACAGAGATATTCTATTTAATAGGACCACACAGTTAGCCCTACCTGTTTTGCACTGAGAGGTGTCTCCACCATTGTTGAAGCAGTAAGTGTTTTGATTTTTTTGGCTCCTTATGAAAATTCTTAAAGGAGTCTGGCCTAAAACAGAACGTCCACAGTTGGCATAGAAACACAGACAGTTCCAGAACCTCCTGTTGGCAACCAGAACCTTCTAGATGGAAGACGGAAAACATATTATCTGCTTCGTTTACCACCATTTGGGTTTCGACCAACGTGAAGCTAATCTAAAATATAATTATGCAAAAATAGATATCAGTCAGAAAAAATATATGGTCATCTAGCTGAAACAGTTGTGTATTTTATGTTGAGAGCACTGTAAAAACACATCATTGCATTTATGTGCTGTTGCAGCAGAACCATCATTTAGACAGCTTTGGATCGCCCACAGGGCCTACGCTACATGACATCTTCATTAAAAAAATCATCTTCGTTCAAAGGAAAAACAAACATCGCTTGGTCATTCGACAGTCCCTCTTATGAATAGATGTATTCAATGTTAAGTGCACTGAGCTAAGGGTCGATATTACATACAGATGAAAGAAAGATCAGCTGCTGATGGGGGAAGCCAACTGAAACTGGCAAAGTTGTGAATCATGAAATACAGGTTCAGGGCGACACTGAATGCTTTCTCCTTTATATGTTGCCCTACTAGATATCTCTGCTGCCAACAAGACTCATGTGTCTTCTTCTGTGACCAAGACTTGGAAGGAGGCCCAAGCCAAAGTGTACAAAATGATTCAATAATTAATTCATACCACATCTTTGATACCTTTTTGTTATTTTCAATGATAGCTTTCATTTTACATTTACAATTTGTCATTTAGTAAACATTCTCTTCCAGAGCAACTTCAAAAGAGCTGGTACAAAGTGCATTCGACAAAACTGCATGTAATGTTGTACAAAACAAGGACACAGCTAGGCATATTCAACCTGTGCTAAACCCAGTGCCGAGATTATGAGTGCATACACGTTTCAACACGCAAGTGAAACACCATATCCCCATTATCACGTCTATGCAAATAACAGTGTTTCACACAATGAAGACAACATTCCAAACAGTGAGCTACCACATACCATGTAACAAAACTAAACATCAAAAAACTACATAAAAGGGGAAGAAGAGATCACACAAGGGTGAAATGAGGTACATTCTGAGGTTCTGCTGTTCTGACCGCAACAGGAAGCTCATTCCAATATATGGGCAAAATGGACAGAGGAATTTAAATTCCTTCCATTCCGTCAGTGTCATCTCAGGTATATACCAATCTGTTGGTCCAGTTTGACAGGGTCCAGAGTGGAGGTTCTTTTTATTATGTTCTATAATAAATGCACATCATAAATGTAACTGTGTCATATATTTTAATTTTCCAATGATTTTACCAAAAAACCCTTTTATTAACACAAAACAGTAGCAAATATGACAGAATTCCATCTATTTATTTTCTTAAAACAAGTGTTTCAAGATAAGTGAAAAGACATGTCTCCCATTGGGCCTGTGTTTATCTTGTGGCTCTCTTCTTAATGAATATAAGAAAATTATGTAAAAAAAGAAGAATGATATTAAGATGAATACCCAAAGCAGCAAAAACTGAATAATTACATAGGTTTAATTTGACACAGATTTTATACAAAGAAAAAAATAAATTAAGACTGGCCGGAATACAAAAGATTTAAAAGAGGAATGTGCTCTAAAGTGATGACTTTTTTTTGAAGTGGAACACTCCTCTATTCTGAACAATGCTGGGCAGAACACTTCGGGTGAAAGTGTGGCTTTGGTGTCACCTCTCTCACTGTGACTGATCGGGTGCTTGCAGGTTGCTTGGATGACGTGAGTGAAGCTGCGCCCTTCCTTTACTGCTGGCTGTTTCACATTTTTGAACTCTTACAGGTCAGCAGTGTAGCACAGTGGTAAGGAGGAGGACTCGTAAAATGAAAGGTTCCCAGTTCAATTACCCGCTGGGGCACTGCTGCTGTACCCTTGGGGAGTGTACTTAACCCACAATTGCCTCAATCAACATCCAGCTGTATAAATGGGTAACATTGAAAAAATTGTAACCAATGTAAGTCACTCTGGATAAGGACATCTGCTAAATGCCAATAATGTAATGTAATGCTTACGAAGACCAATGTGCCAATGTCATATTCCAGTCCATAATTCAGCCACTCCTCTTGGTGCAACCACCTTTAGCATGGCTCTCCTGCCAGCCTAACACATCCATCAGCATTCCGCCCCCAACCTCAACCTCCCCGCACAGGCCTCAACCTGCCTGTCAAAGGAGACCTTCGAAACTGTCAATCGGCTGGTCAAAAAGCTGACTTCATTTTGGCACACCCATCCCTTTTGTGTTCTCTCTGAGAATTGGGTGACACCTAATAATATTACAACATTGGGTGCTGTCTCTGCTACACACTCATCCTCCCATACATCTTCACCTTGTGCGTGTGTGTGTCTGTGTGGGGGGGAGGACAGTGCCACATACTTATCTCTAACTGATGGCTGGCAATATTTGGTCCTACACCTTCCTCATCTCACCATCTCAGCATTTGAGTATCATGCCATCACAGTCACTGATCCACACAAATTGCACTTTGTGGTCCTGTTATCACACACTAGTGCCCCTTGAATTGCCATTTTGATGCAGCACACCACTTTTGGAGTGAGTCTCTACCGCTGAGAGCTCTGCTGAAAACTGAAAGCTCTCAACTGCATAACTGCGTGTGTGTGCTTATGCGTATGCGCGTGGTTGTGGTTTCCACATGCTGGATTCTCTCTGAGCTGGAATGTAGCTCTGTTGGTCCCACACCCTTCAGGTGAATCAGGGTCAGCTATGTGACCTGAGAGTTGAGAACTGCAGTATGTGTAGAAATTCCCAAGATCTTCATGCTTAGTGGATTATGAAAAAACAGACATTTTCTCACTATCACTCAAGAACTGTTTACCTTATTTTCCCCCGTCAAAAAAGGGACTGTCATGTTCACCAACTAATTTGCAGCTCTGGGGTTTAGGCTTGATTTTGATTTGCAGATTTTTGGGTCAGGGTATTGAAAATCTGTGCATTGGAATATGTGTCGTAACTATCTGGCAAGTGGCCTATCTCGGAACGGTTTTGTGGCTGGGCTGTGTGACCTTTTTTAGTTCTGGTTCCAAAAATCAAAATTAAATTGGAAAAATGTATGTTCTGGACTAAGCGTTGTAGAATACATTCACTGCTCAAAGACCTTTGCACAATAACTCCGTTGCAAATTTACTGCCCGAAAGTTTTTGTATTTTGTTGCCCGTCGCGTTCTTTTCCTGTCACGAAAGGTAAAAATGGCGTCTACGTGCAACGATGACAAACTGATCATAATGTTGCTGTTAAGCATGAAAAAAGAAGGCTTGTACTGGGTCATCCCATATTGAAAAAGAGGCAAGAGTCTCTAAAATAAATGGCCCACCAGCTGTCATTGCAGTGAACTCTAACGTATCCCTTATTACCAACAATGTTACGTAACCACCAAGCTATATTCACAACCAAGGTCGGATTTAAATACTGAATCGATAGCCAGCTAACGTTAACCAAACTAGCCAACATTAGTAAACTAGTTACTTGCGCTTTCTGCCGCCGATGGCCTTACCAACATAACGAAAGAAATCAGCGTTTGCTCAAGGTAAGTTAAAAATTGTTAAACAATACTTTACTTGTCTGCAATGAATGTACATCAGGTTGGCGATATTAGCAAGCAGTTGCAAGTTGATGTTAAGTGGGTAGGTTGCTAGGTAACTGTACTAGTACCGCCATTTAACGTTACCCTTTTTTGATAACCTGCAAACGTTAATTTCGGTTCAAATCGGTTAGTGTTCGAACAGTTCTTTTAGTGCTCTCTTAAGTCTATGGAACATTTATAAATTAACGTACATCACCATTGCATTGCCGTTTTTGTGTAAGACATTTCCAAGAAATATCTACAAAAAGGGAAACAACATTTTCGCCATCCACTGGTTTATTTTTGGTGGCAATTTCTAAAAATACGCCCTGTTGTCAGAAGATGTATTCAGTCAACCAGTAATGGCAGCAAAGAGTAAGTACGAGTCAATACTTTGTCGACATCAGGAAAACTGTTCCTGAGAAAATGGTAGGCTACTTCACTGGTTAAATACCCATCACCTTTACTGGTTGAATACACATATGACTACAGTTAAAAGATCCTTTATAGTTTCAGGACAGAGCACGCTGTTACTCACAGTGTTTGAGTTCACCATGTGCAGCTGCCCGTTTACTGCTATTCCTCAGTGTATTAAATTCAGGAATAGCCTACTTGGAAACGTTAATTATGGTTTAAATATGTGAGTCAAATATGTGAGACATTCAATAAATGTCTGTATCCATATGAATTCCTCACACAGTAATTACAGCAGTCGACACATTCATCTTCAAGTTTATAAAATGTATTTATTTTCAAAGAAACACAAATATTTTATACCAGTAAGGAGGTGTCCCAGGCATGTGCAGTACAGCACTTGACCCAAGTCTCTTATACATAGGCTAATAACACTGAACGACTATAGTATTTTTAGCTGAAAACATTTTTTCCCCACCGTGAGGCGTATCACAGGTATTTGCATGAAGATTAATGAATCTCAGTCCATCTGTTAGACAATGCATCAGTTTTCTTCTAAGGGAAATAGAAGACTTTGGTCTGTGTGTCCACAGTTGTCAGAAATTGTTATTATTATTACTAGTGGTAGTAGTATTAACTACTATAACTAGTACAACTATAAATAGAGGTATTGCCATTGCTGAATTTAATAATAATAATAATAATAATAATAATAATAATAATAATGATAATGATAATAATAATAGACTATCATCATCACACAACTATTTAGAAAAGACAAATCAATGAGAATATTAAAAATAATTCTTGTCCCAATTTCAAATGATCAGTTTGTGATATAATATTAACAGATAATATGCATTAAAGGAGATGTAAATAAACATTCACATTTGTTTTCCAAATATGTGGTAGCCCGTTAAAATGCATCCTTCTGGAATACAGAATGGTTAATATTTCATCACAGGATATTGGCTCTTTCCCTTCATAAATGGCAATAAATATAGTTTTTTTTAATAGTGGTACACATTACATTTCAGCTTGTTTCTGTCATCTGAAAATACAAACTATGTGACTGTACATCGGTTTCAAAAGTATTTAATGGCAGCATTTGCTGTGTAACTTTTGTGCGCTTTACAAAAACACTTTAGCAATAAGGCTGGTGTAAAATTAAGACTGATCGCCAAACTCTGCCTCACAGTAACAAAACTATTACATAAAAGTCAATGTTAGTCACTGCTGAGATGATTTAATCTGATGCTCACAAAGGTAATACCACTATATGCAATCAAATAAACAGGGAAGCAGATTCAGTTGATTGGTCCTCTTAGGCGTTTACGCTCTTGTTGATCACACAAAAATTGGCAGGAAAGTAAGTTAAAAGTCAGGTTTTTAAGGTTCCCTAACTATTTCAAGCTCACAAGACTCCATTGCAAATACAGCAGGTGGTTAGACAGTGGCTGGATTGGGGCTAGATGGAGGCTAACGGGGATATCAGAAGCTAGATGGAGGATTAGGAGATAACAGAGGCTAAGTGGATGTTAATGGAAGTTAGAAAGAGAATAATGGAAACTGATGTGGACCACAGAGGCTAGATGGAAGCTATGATGTGTGCTATGAGGAAGGCCAGAGAAAGAGTGAGAGAGGCAGAGCCAGACTTCGCCAGCAAAGAGGATCCAGACGATGTTGTGGGCGTGGCTGTTGTTGACGTTGTTTGTCCTGAAAGAGTAAGATGATTTCTCGTGAAAAATCACACGGATAAATCACACAGAGGTTTCATTTGGATCGTGAAACAGCTTTTTCAAGTCTTCCCATTTGGATGTGTACCTCTTCTGAATGCAGAAAGGAGTACTTGCATGTAATCGTGTTGGTTATTCCTGTAAAATTTCATTGCGTTACGTGCAGTCGCGTTTGCGTTTGTAGATGTGTTTGGTCTGGCTGTGAATGTGTTTTTGAAGTGAAGAAATTGATGTCACAAAGGCAGGATGCATAAATCTCACAACTGAATTGCTGCCCAGCAATTACCATACTTTATGACTTGACGCACAATACCTCATGTATACAAATTCATTCCTTTCATAATGCCAAACAGGATTATGCAGAATGTTTACAGATTGAAAAAACTGGTTTAAATGTCTTTCTCCAGACATTCAATGAAAACTGTCAGGAGTTGCATACATGTTTTTGTGTAATTGTGTGTGGGTGTGGGAGAGTATGTAGTGATGTATGTGTGAGAGTGTCTGCAAGCATGTGTATATGTATGTGCATGTGAGTATGTGTGTGTGTTTGTATATGTGCATGTGCATGAATGTGTGTTTGTAGTCCATGTCAAAGTATGTTCCTGTGTGTTTCAATGAAAGAAATGAATGGACATCCTTTTGCTTACCTGCAGAGATGCTGCCTGGAATAATATTGAGGGAGATCTTCCCTGTACTCAGTGCTTGGCTCAGAGTGTTCTCTATAGAGGAGGTGCTAGGGACCACTGATTGGTTTGTAAATGTCAGGGTCATGTTAACACCTACTGACCCATTCCTGTAAGCAGGAGACAAACAGATGACAAAAGAGAACCTAAATGATCATCATCTTCTTCTTCGTCATAATTTTTAGCATTATCACCCTCATAATCATCATCACCGGTATTGTGATAATCATACTCATCTCCCCAAGAGAAACTACACTATACAGACCACTGTGTAGATATCTGGGGTTTGAAAGGATTGAAAGTGGTTAGTACGATCAAAGAGCACACTCACCAAAAGCTGTTAACTTCAGATCGAACATATGTTGAGGGAAAACTAGCATTGTACACTGTGTTCACCTGCATGAGAAATAGGGAAATATATTGCCCAAATATTGCAGAGCAAAAATGACACCCCCACATAACTCTTTCTGTTCTGAGAACTTTTCTCCTCATTGCAGTTGAAAAATTGCCCTTTAATAATAGGATAATAGCATTAGTCTTTAAGTAACAGCCTTTTAAATATACACCATTCAACTAAAAGTCTGCACTAAAATTTAGCTTTAATGTATCCTCAAAAATGACTGTATCAAAATGATTAAATTTATCAAATAACTTCAAATGATAAAACTATTGCATGCTTAATAAGTAAATAATTTATGAAAAACAGGTAGTTTGAATCAAATCAAATGACTGAGGCACAGCTTAGATGGACTGTATATTTTTAGAATTGGACAGACTCCTGTATAAGTTCATAAATCTATCTTTGACTTTTTGTTTTCCAGAGTGGGGAACATACCTCAGAGGTTACATTCCCTGCTAGATTCTGGAACTCTTGAGAGTTTTGGTCTGAGAGCTCCTGGGTGAACTGTTGGTTCAGTCTAAACTGAAGGCCGATGGTTCCCTCCTTTGAGCTTGTTGAATCAGTGGTTACAGCTGTACTGGGAGCAGCAGGAACTACAGTGGGAGCTGCAGTTGCTGCTGCAGTTGGTCTTGCAGGAGCTGCAGTTGCTGCTGCAGTTGGTTCTACAGGAGCTGCAGTTGCTGCTGCAGTTGGTTCTACAGGAGCTGCAGTTGATGCCGCAGTTTGTTCTACAGGAGCTGCAGTTGGTGCCACAGTTTGTCCTGCAAGGAGCTGCAGTTGGTGCCGCAGTTTGTCTTGCAGGAGGTGCAGTTGCTGCTGCAGTTGGTCTTGCAGGAGCTGCAGTTGGTGCCACAGTTTGTCCTGCAGGAGCTGCAGTTGGTGCCGCAGTTTGTCCTGCAGGAGCTGCAGTTGGTGCCGCAGTTTGTTTTGCAGGAGCTGCAGTTGGTGCTGCAGTTTGTTCTGCAGGAGCTGCAGTTGATGCCGCAGTTTGTCCTGCAGGAGCTGCAGTTGGTGCCGCAGTTTGTCTTGCAGGAGCTGCAGTTGCTGCTGCAGTTGGTTCTACAGGATCTGCAGTTTGTGCTGGAGTGTGTCCTGCAGAGGCTCCAGTTGGTGATACACTTTGTCCTGGAAGAGATGTGGTTGGTGCTGTGCTTGGTCCTGCAGGAGTTGCAGTTTTTTCTCCAGAACCTGTGGTTACTGTTGTTGCTGTTACAGTGGTGGCAATGGTCCCTGAAAGCAGATACTTTTACATTTTACATTTTTCAGTTCATTTAGCCCTTTTTTATACTAGGCTCATCTCACATTATGAAATAGGTGCTTGAACTGTATTGGTTTATTTGCCTTTTTGGTGTACTTTTTCCTTGTTTATGCAACCGTGTTTTGGAATCATCAACTGCACAGCCTGTACTCATGACCAGCACCCTGCTGGCTGGCTCACTCAGGAACCCTTGATTAGCTCCTCTCGACTGCAGTAAAGAACTATTTAAATATCTAGCTGAGCAGATAAACATGGTTCATTTCAATTTCAGCACCATTAAGAAAGCTGAGAGGAAGATGAGTAGATTGAACTGAATGCAGCATTATCATTTGTCATTAACTGTAACAAAAGAACAACAATGAAAAACAAAACCAAAACATCAAAGGCATTTGCAAAATCAAGGTCAGCTATAATGCTGTATTTCAGGTTGCATATTCTTCCTTTGTTTTCTCCTAAGTGTTGTTTTGTTGCATTTTGAGATGGTGTTGAATAAAAGAGGATGCTGAGACTGAGAAAAATTCTACATTCTCAAGAGTGTAAAAGAGTATAGCTGTACATAACTTTACACACTGAAAGTATGGGCTGATCAGGAGATATCACCATTGTATTGTGAAGTATCCTTGCTTCTTCAATGTGAAACACTGAAAGAATAACAGGGAATCAGATAGTGCTTTGTATAATGAAACCTTACTTGTAACCACAACACTGGTGATGTTGATAGGGAGGGTAAGGCCAGAGGAGTTGGAGGAGGCAGCTGCTATTAAGGTCTGCTCTGCATCGCTGGTATCAGGAACTGAGCTTAAGTTGCTGAAAACCAGCACAGCATCGACAACCACCGACCCCTCACTGAAATACCCAAACACACAGAGGAGATCATTAAACAGTCCTCAACAGATACTGATAATATTCATCAGGAACATTTAACAATATTTACACTGAAACTATAATCATATGTAAGAAAAACGATGTTAAAGAATATCTGTTTTATTATTTACCATGTATAGGCTACTTCAATTTGTTTTCTTACAGGAAATGTGGGTATGAAAAGTAAATGTCAATGTTGTACCTACCTGAAGCCTTTAATCTCCGTTCTGTTGAAACTGTCACCATATTGTTGAGAATAAACTGTATCCAGCTACGAAGAGAACACAAATATGGACAGAATTTCAAATCGTGATGACAAGGAAACTGGGACTGAAAAAATTATCAAAAGAATGGTGAAGATAACAAAAATGAAGTTTATGTAGAAGAGGAAAAGGTCAAATAGACAGAAAGATGGAAGAGAGGGTAAAAGTTAAATAAATTAATGAATAAATGCACCAGTTTTAGCCTCACGTTTAAAACCTGATCTATACCAGATTTTATATCAGAAATCACTCAGGAAAGACATTAGATTTTTTCTTGGCTATAGCAGGAGTAGAAACATGTTACTAGAGGAACAGTATCTCACATAAAGGCAGCAGAGGTGACAGTCATGCTTTCAAGGGTAAAATAATATTTTGGACAGTGTTTTATGAATAAAATAGAAAAAAGACCAAAATTACCTGTGTTGTGAGCTGCTTCTCCAAACTTTTGTACTTTGGTGAGGAGGAATTCTTGAGGTCTTCCTCAAACTGCAGCTCCAGTTTAAATGTCAGCGATAGCTCAGGTTCAGCTGCAGGGGGCGCTGTGGTGGGAGTTGTAGTGGCAGGAGATGTGGCTGGTGCTGCAGTTTGTGCTGCAGTTCGTCTTGTAGAAGCTCCAGTTGGTGCTGCGGTTTGTGCTGCAGGAGCTCCAGTTGGTGCTGCGGTTTGTGCTGCAGGAGCTGCAGTTGGTGCTGCGGTTTGTCCTGCAGGAGCTGCAGTTGGTGCTGCGGTTTGTCTTGCAGGGGCTGCAGTTGGTGCTGCGGTTTGTCCTGCAGGGGCTGCAGTTGGTGCTGCGGTTTGTCCTGCAGGAGCTGCAGTTGGTGCTGCGGTTTGTCCTGCAGTAGCTAAAGCTGCTGCTGTGCTTGGTCCTGCAGGAGTTGTGGTCACTGTTGTTGTTGTTACAGTGCTGTCAGTAGGCCCTGAAAGCAGACAATCAGATACAAGATTTGGAAAAAAAAACACTTGCGCAATGTGAGAAAGAGTGTAGCCTGCACAAACAAAACAGAAAATACCGGAAAAGTATGGGCTGATTGTACATCAGGAGATGTCTCCATTGTATTGTGAAGTATCTTTTCTTCTTCAATATGAAACCCTGAGAGAATAACTGTGAATCAGACGTTGTATGAAACCTTACTTGTAACCACAATACTGGTGGTGTTGACAGGTAGGGTAAGGCCAGAGGAGTTGGAGGAGGCAGCTTCTGTCAACGTCTGTGCCACATCGCTGGTGTCAGGAACTGAGCTTAAGTTGTTGAATATCAGCACAGCATCGACAACCACCGACCCCTCACTAAAACACCCAAACACACAGAGGAGATCATTAAACAGCACTCAAAAACACTGATAATATTTATCATGAATATTTAACAATATTCAAACTACTGTTTTATTAAATATACTACATCAATCCTTGAAACAAAATGTAATGTTTTATTATTTACCATATATACTCTACATATTTAATTTGTTTTCTCACAGTAATTGTGGATCTCAGAAGTGAATGTCAATGTTGTACCTACCTGAAGCCTTTAATCTCCGTTCTGTTGAAACTGTCACCATATTGTTGAGAATAAACTGTATCCAGCTACGAAGAGAACACAAATATGGACAGAATTTCAAATCGTGATGACAAGGAAACTGGGACTGAGAAAATTATCAAAAGAATGGTGAAGATATCAAAAATGAAGTTTATGTACAAGAGGAAAAGGTCAAATAGACAGAAAGATGGAAGAGAGGGTAAAAGTTAAATAATAAATTAATGAATAAATGCACCAGTTTTAGCCTCACGTTTAAAACCTGATCTATGCCAGATTTTATATCAGAAATCACTCAGAAAAGACATTAGATTTTTTCTTGGCTATAGCAGGAGTAGAGACATGTTACTAGAGGAACAGTATCTCACATAAAGGCAGCAGAGGTGACAGTCATGCTTTCAAGGGTAAAATAATATTTTGGACAGTGTTTTATGAATAAAATAGAACAAAGACCAAAATTACCTGTGTTGTGAGCTGCTTCTCCAAACTTTTGTACTTTGGTGAGGAGGAATTCTTGAGGTCTTCCTCAAACTGCAGCTCCAGTTTAAATGTCAGCGATAGCTCAGGTTCAGCTGCAGGGGGCGCTGTGGTGGGAGTTGTAGTGGCAGGAGATGTGGCTGGTGTTGGTCCTGCAGTTTGTGCTGCAGTTGATGTTCTTGTTCTGAAGGAGCCAGTTGGTGCTGCCATTTGGTCCTGCAGGAGCTGCAGTTGGTGCTGCGGTTTGTCCTGCAGGAGCTGCAGTTGGTGCTGCGGTTTGTCCTGCAGGGCTGCAGTTGGTGCTGCAGTTTGTCCTGCAGGAGCTGCAGTTGGTGCTGCGGTTTGTCCTGCAGGAGCTGCAGTTGGTGCTGCGGTTTGTTCTGCAGGAGCTGCAGTTGGTGCTGCGGTTTGTCCTGCAGTAGCTAAAGCTGCTGCTGTGCTTGGTCCTGCAGGAGTTGTGGTCACTGTTGTTGTTGTTACAGTGCTGTCAGTAGGCCCTGAAAGCAGACAATCAGATACAAGATTTGGAAAAAAAAAACACTTGCGCAATGTGAGGAAGAGTGTAGCCTGCACAAACAAAACAGAAAATACCGGAAAAGTATGGGCTGATTGTACATCAGGAGATGTCTCCATTGTATTGTGAAGTATCTTTTCTTCTTCAATATGAAACCCTGAGAGAATAACTGTGAATCAGACGTTGTATGAAACCTTACTTGTAACCACAATACTGGTGGTGTTGACAGGTAGGGTAAGGCCAGAGGAGTTGGAGGAGGCAGCTTCTGTCAACGTCTGTGCCACATCGCTGGTGTCAGGAACTGAGCTTAAGTTGTTGAATATCAGCACAGCATCGACAACCACCGACCCCTCACTAAAACACCCAAACACACAGAGGAGATCATTAAACAGCACTCAAAAAACACTGATAATATTTATCATGAATATTTAACAATATTCAAACTACTGTTTTATTAAATATACTACATCAATCCTTGAAACAAAATGTAATGTTTTATTATTTACCATATATACTCTACATATTTAATTTGTTTTCTCACAGTAATTGTGGATCTCAGAAGTGAATGTCAATGTTGTACCTACCTGAAGCCTTTAATCTCCGTTCTGTTGAAACTGTCACCATATTGTTGAGAATAAACTGTATCCAGCTACGAAGAGAACACAAATATGGACAGAATTTCAAATCGTGATGACAAGGAAACTGGGACTGAGAAAATTATCAAAAGAATGGTGAAGATATCAAAAATGAAGTTTATGTACAAGAGGAAAAGGTCAAATAGACAGAAAGATGGAAGAGAGGGTAAAAGTTAAATAATAAATTAATGAATAAATGCACCAGTTTTAGCCTCACGTTTAAAACCTGATCTATGCCAGATTTTATATCAGAAATCACTCAGAAAAGACATTAGATTTTTTCTTGGCTATAGCAGGAGTAGAGACATGTTACTAGAGGAACAGTATCTCACATAAAGGCAGCAGAGGTGACAGTCATGCTTTCAAGGGTAAAATAATATTTTGGACAGTGTTTTATGAATAAAATAGAACAAAGACCAAAATTACCTGTGTTGTGAGCTGCTTCTCCAAACTTTTGTACTTTGGTGAGGAGGAATTCTTGAGGTCTTCCTCAAACTGCAGCTCCAGTTTAAATGTCAGCGATAGCTCAGGTTCAGCTGCAGGGGGCGCTGTGGTGGGAGTTGTCGTGGCAGGTGATGCTGTGGGTCCTCCAGTTGGTCCTGCAGGAGCTGCAGTTGATGTTGCGCTTTGTTCTGCAGGAGCTGCAGTTGATGTTGCCATTGGTCCTGCAGGAGCTGCAGATTGTGCTGTGCTTTGTTCTGCAAGAGCTGCAGTTGATGTTGCACTCGGCCCTGCAGAAGCTGCAGCTGATGTTGCGCTTTGTTCTGCAGGAGCTGCAGTTGATGTTGCACTCGGCCCTGCAGGAGCTGCAGCTGATGTTGCGCTTTGTTCTGCAGGAGCTGCAGTTGATGTTGCACTCGGCCCTGCAGGAGCTGCAGCTGATGTTGCGCTTTGTTCTGCAGGAGCTGCAGCTGATGTTGCACTCGGCCCTGCAGGAGCTGCAGCTGATGTTGCGCTTTGTTCTGCAGGAGCTGCAGCTGATGTTGCGCTTTGTTCTGCAGGAGCTGAAGCTGATGTTGCACTCAGTCCTGCCGGAGCTGAGGTTACTGTAGTGGCAGGTGATGTGATTGTTGTATCAGGATGTGTTGTCACTGATTCCATTGTGCTTAATGAGTATTCACTGGTTCCACGTTGTGCTGGCATTGAAATAGTGGCTGTTTCTAAAGTTGCATCACTGTCTGCTTGCGTTGTTGTGAAATCCACCTTAGGCAGTGCAGTGGCCGTTAAAGGGGATTGTGTTGTTGTAGAACCAGCTGTGATGTCTGGTGTGGTGGCACCAGACTGAATCGCTGTTGCACTATAATTCTCAGTTGCAAGGCTTATGTGGGCATTGGTTTGGATTGTGGTCATTGATTCAGTTGTAGTCACTGTGGTTGTTTTGACAGGCTGACTTTCTGTAGCGTGGATGCCAGGTTGTGAGGATGTTGAGGTATACGGTGTTGCTTGGCTTGTGCTGACAGCAGGTTCGGATGTTGCCCTGACATCAGTCGTGTGTGCTGAAGCTGGATCAGTGTTGGATTGTGGTGTTGTAGGAATATGTGACGTTACTGAAAAGGTTTCAACTTGCCCTGAGGAAACAAAGACACACACACAAAACTGACAAAAACTGACTGAAAATTATTCACCAACATTATGTCAGTTCCAGATATGGTTTAATTTTGCCAACTATTGTGTAAATGGTTGTTTTGAGGCCAAGCATGTATTGTTGTTGTTGATATTTTTTTATATGCCACAGCTGGTTGTAACATCCTTACAGCTATAAACCACACAGATTTCTAGGAAGCTATGGGAGGTATGCTTCCAGCAAATCTCATACCCGTAGGTCACATGTTACAGGTATTATGTTCGAGGAAGTAATAGATTAAAAATTTTGATTGTTCGATCAGATCATGCTTTGGATTTTCAGGAAGTTTTTGTCTTTAAGAACTGGGACAAATTGCATCCCTGAAAACTGAAATGTTAGTGAGATGTGTTAAACATTTGTGTAAAATTGTCATGATAGATCTCAATCCAGTTTTCATTGTTTCTACATCAAACTGTATAATTGGAAATGCTGTTTTCTGTAAATGTGTGCATGTGTGAATTGATTAATGAGCCACACTTAGGCCTCTGATGGTCTTAAATAAATGCAAGTGTGTGGCTGGAAAGCAGAGGTCATACTTTTTATGAGGAATTGATTTGCCATGGCTTGGCTTTGGCTGGTTTTTATGTGGTTTGGTGAAGTGTTTTTCCAATAAATTATTTGATTTGTTACATACTATTTTTCCATGTAGTGCATTGGCTGTAGCTGCAATTAAACAATCATTTAAGTACAGTAGTGCCAGAGTGATGAATATATTATGCTGATACTTTCTATTAAAATGATAATAACCTGTAGAGTAAATTCTCTTCCGTTCAGTGGCAAAAAAAAAAAAAAAATTAGTGGGAGGATTTAGACGCCTTAAATAGTCAATCTTTGTAAAACATTGTTTATAATAGTTCTCGACTTTTTCTGGTCCTTTAACATCCGATCTAAATCACAACGTGTCTCAGAACATTTCTGCAGATTGGAAAAAATTTCGTCGAAGAGGGGAAAGTTTAACTGGTTAAACTGGTTTAAACTGGTTGTGCTGGATGCTTCTTGGCTGGACGAGCTACCGGCGGAAGGCTTCTTTAAAAGAGTTCCTGGACACAGTGTTTATGGTCCTCTACAACCTTTTTATTACTCGGTGCAATGTGCATGTCCCATTATACTTAAACTGCTTCAGTTACAAAATGGCTATCTGAGTTGCAGATGTAAAGGATTTCTCTTGTAGGTTTTGAATGAGCCCTGCACCTTGCATGGTTTAGCATGCATGGTGTGATAGTATGGACATTAATGACAAAGCTCCCTGACCCACAAAAAAGGGCTACGCTAAACTGATTAGACTGGTATTTAACTTACATTGCAGTTGACTGAGTGTACATACTCATTTAATGTGAACAAATCATAAATAATAATCATAACTTAAACCTTCCAACTTGAGGACCTTCTCCAACTGTAGAAATGCTTTTGTTGCATTCTGAAACCATCACCTCTGGTGAAGGAAATGTACACCAATGTGTATGACGTGTATCAGGGTAGCTTTTTTCTTAGTTTATTTGTCATGCATATCCAGGTAATATATCCAAGTGTTCATGAGGTCATTATGATGTTCAAATGACATCATTATGATGTCACTCACCTGCCAGCAAGATGAGAAGGATGAAAATGGACATCTTCCCTTTCTTTTACCCTCAGGTCTCTGCAGATTCAAATTATTTCATAGTAATAAGTACAGTAATATCATCTTTGTATCATTAAAACCTTTTGATTTACATTTGTAAACAGTATTATTGATAATGTAATGCAGTGTAGCATAGTCGTAAGGAGCAGGGCTCAAAACTGAAAGGTTGCTGGTCTGATTCCCCGCAGGGGCACTGCTGCTGTACCCTTGGGCAAGGTACTTAACCCAGAATTGCCTCAGAAAATATGCAGCTCTATAAATGGATGTGAAAAAATTGCAACCTGTGTAAGTTGCTCTGGATAAGAGTGTCTGCTAAATGCCAGTAATATAACGTAACATTCATAATTCATATAAACAGCTGCTGTGCCACAGACTTCTTTTCTCACTTTATTGGAAGTTTAAGTGGAATTACTGCCAACCAGACAGCTCAATCTGGCATTGAAAAATAAAGTGGAAACGATAATACCCCAAGCTGTTGGCACGGTGCCAGCAAGCCAGTCTGCTGTGGGATGCTACAAATGCACTGTCTCACTGCATGAATGAGGAAATTCTGCCTTGGCCCGTTTTACTAGCCCTTCACCAATCAGCTTTCAGATCTTGCAAAAAAATGTGTCAGACAAGATGCTGTCGGTGGCTGTGTCAGGGGTGGGGAAAGGGCTACAGCTTGTCCAAAATTCCCATCAAAGGTACGCCATTTATTAGCACCAGAGCCTCTTGTTACCAACTCTTACCTCTTAGACAGGGGATGGAGGGGATGTAGAACTGTATATTTGGTCATAAAACTATGGGACCTCTGTGGGAAGACGTTCATACTGTACACACTCCAATCTTGCTAGCTAAATGCATTGTTTTGTCTCTCACTTTTATCAGGTTATATGAGAAAGTAGTTTTTTTCCATCCGATTTAGATTCACTAATATATGAGAGTCAAAGTTCCCTCCGGCAAGAGCTTTGGAAACCAGTGTGACAAGTTGTCAAGGTCCCTCGACAAAAGAACAATTGTTTCAGTTCAAAAGGATGCTTCAGGTCACAAAACGGTGTGGAAAGCCTGCAGTGAGTGTATTTAAGGTGACAGGATTGCTGTTGCTTTTATTCAGAGCCACTTGCATAGCTTACTTTTTTTTTTTTCTTGCATGTTGACTGTTTACATAGCTGGACATTTTCTGAGGCATTCTGGGTAAGTTCCTCGCCAAAGGGTCAGCCTCATGGGAATAGAAGATCTATAGGTTACGGGCCCTGCCCTTTATTACTGCAACAAACAATACATGACTATGCATTGTGCAATGAATGTGATGGAAAATAAAAAAAAAATATCAATTTGCGCCCATGTAACATTATTCCCATTTAAAGCCTTATAACATCAGTAGGCATTTTTGAACCATTGTAATCATATTCCATTACAATCTCTTGTACCTTCTGTTCTGTCCCACTGTTACTCAAAGACTTTTCCTCCTTTGTGCAGTCCCTTTTCCTGGTGCCATTTCCTAATTGATTTCTTCCTTGATTGATTATACTCACACTCACTGGTCTGGGAGTGTTGTTAGCCTGGTCTGACACTGTTGCTCTTTCAACTTGAATGGATACACATATGTTCTATTGGGCTGAAAATTGCTCTGGATTAGAGCATCTGCTAAATGCATGTAATTTAATGAATGTAATGTAAATGGTTAATTAATTAATCATTCTTAATTGCTGATTTCTGCTGTAATATATCAGGCTTCCATTCGGTAACCTGGTAAAGCAGCCCACAGACCCGCCTTATAATCAGCTAAACTGCATGATTCTGGTATGGAAGTGCAGCATGATGATAAATATCATAAATGGATCACTGTTGGCAAACTTTAGTTTGGGAAAAATGCATGCAAAACATTTAGGAAACCTGCAAGGTCTGTAGCAAGGGGAAGCAATGGTATAGTCCATATATTAAAATCACATTTCATTTCTGATACTACAGCAGCGTCTGGACCCCTGACTTAATTTCAGTCTAATCCCTGATCTAATCCCTCATTCAGTTTCAGCATTGTTGAAGTTCAATACTCAGTGGTCAATAGCTAGTTTTATGTGTTTCACTTCTATTGTTAAACAAATAAACGTGAGTTGATAGTACAATGTTTCAAAGTGCAACCATTTTAAATGTCACCATAGGCTGTACTCTAATAAAAAATAATAACAATTTCCCAAATGAAAATTTGTGCATATATGCTTTACAATGAGCATACTTAAAAATAAATGAAACAATGAAATGGTAACTTACACACACACAAACACACACAAACACATACATCGACACATGTACCCGCCATTAATAAAACAGGAATGAAAACTGGTCGTGGATGTCATCAAGAAAACTTACCCTATTTTCTCTTTTTGTTTCCTTTATCCAAATAAGTGAATTGTCAAATTATCCAGGATTATCCAGACAAGGAAGACTGGGTGGTGTGGGACAGGTGTGAGAGCTTGTATCCTCCTGTGGGTCTCACCTGGCTCTTTGCCCAAAGTGGCCTTAACATATCTTCTTATGGTGGTGGTGGGAGTGGGGGGTATCTCTCTGTAGGGAAAGATAAAATGTTTAGGATTTTTGTTGACTTGTGTGACAAGTTTTGTCACTCTTTCCCATCAAACCACATTGGCCAGGTAAAGACATACCCTTCCCCTTTCATTCTGCATGGGCAATGGTCCCCCTCAGGCAAAGGAAGTGTTAAAAAAATTCAAAAAAGTCAAATTCTCATGGTGTATGTACTGTACATAATTAGCTGGCCAGTAACACCTGGGATGAGAATGCTATACTCTTCAAATCTTTGGGTTGCTGCTTAGTGCAAGGCCATGGGTAACTTCATAATCCAATCCAGCTTTATTAAAGGGAACCAAGATTGCAGTGCTTCACCGGAAGTACACAACTATTGGAAAAGTAGCTACTTTAGTTAGCACAACCAGAAGAATGAAGAAGAATTGAAGAAACATCAAATTGTCATGGCATATGTACTGTACATAATAGCTAGCCAATAACACGTAGGACGAGAATGCTGTGTGAGCTCTTCACATGTTTGGGCTCATTTAACTTGAATGGATACACTTATGTTCTGTTGTGCTGGAAGTCGTTCCATATAAGAGTAATGTAATGTAATTTAATTCTGCCTAGTGCAAGGCCTTGGGTGACTTCACAATCCAAGAGCTTTATGAAAAGGAACCAGGATTACAGTACTTCACCAGAACTATTGTGAAAAAATAGCTACTTCAGTTAACCTATCTCTCCCTGGCCATCCATTAAAGCCGGTCACATAGTTTATACTAAAGAAACAATGTGTAGCCCTTATCAAAATAAAGGTCTGTGGATGAAAAGCCAAATAAAAGTCAGTGATCTAAATGATGTGTTTCATACTATATGCATTGTTGTGCTTGCATTCACAACTACAATCAGTGATTATGCTAGCAAGTGTGAGAATGATAACTATGAAAAAAAAATACCATTCATTTCTTTCCACTGTATGCATTATGATTCACACTGAGGTGTAATCACGGGAGAAAGGTGGCAACAGGCAGCAAATCTGTTACCATAACTGCCTCAGTTGAAATAAATGAAAGGTATGAATTTTCCTTTCTTTCAACTATGTTTATCCATTTATCCAGGTAAAACGATGTTTGGGTCTCTGCCTTCTCTCTCTCAGCCTCCCCTGTCTTTCTTTCCCCATTTTCCCTCACTTCCCCATTCTCTGTTAAGGCCAGACTGGCATGGGCCACTAAACTGAAATGATAACATGCTTGACACTCATGAAAACACCCACCATCCATTAAAACACAGCCCCCTTTTCCTCACAGGTAACACACAGGTAAGCATATAAACATTATGCTATAAAAGACTGTTAAACATCAGCTGAGTGATTTTGTGATCTGCCTCACGAGTACTCACTACTTGTCCCTCATGCTGTGACAAGGGACCGTGTGTTCAAGTGGAACATGACTAATATGCTTCATACCTTTATTCTGTCTGCTTTTAAAAACAAACCTTTGTGTTTTGTAACAGCTGGCTAATCAAGTAAAGGAATGGAACAACCACATCTTTATATCTCAATAAGTATAAGTATTAAGCAAATTCTATTTCATCATAAATGCTAGCTAGTATCATCTTTGCACTATTTTAATTTTGCCACGAGAGAATTTGACTATTTACGGTAAAGGATGTTGAGAATGAACAAAAATGCTCTTCCTTTGCACCGTTTTAAAAAAATAAACTGTTTCTAATGACATTATAATAGGGGGCAAGTTGTCTGTCAGTTAATGGTGCTTTCCACCATTCTTGGAATTCCAGTGCACAGCTCAGGTTGAATATGGGACAGGCAAGCATTTGCAGCGTGTGTTCTGAGTGACTCGGGTGGAAATGCGTTGGTGTTGCACGCAGGCCAAACCCGACATCTCAGGTCTGAATCCTGCTGTGTCATTTGTTGATGGCGACGGGGTGTCCACAGAGGCGGGGAAAAATTGGTTTTGTTCCACCGGGGATAGGGGTGGGCAGGCTGGCCTGCCAGGGCTTCCTCGTCTATTCTTAGGTACCCTGCTGTTCAACGGGCGCCGGCGAGCTGCTCGGATGACGTCACTGGAGCAGTGCCTCTCCTCCGATGCCTTTCCGCTGTGGTGCACAGTGTCACCTGCAGCACGGTGACAGCACGTCGGAGGACTGCGTGCATCTCAACGCAGTGCTCCTAAGCAAGGTCAGAGGTCGTGTTGAATATACAGCTAGGGATTCCAAGACAGGGTTTGCATTAAAAGGGGGAAAAAAGCAAAAAAAAAAAAAAAATCCATGCCGCTTCTTATTAGGAGCGACTGAGTCCTCCACATCCTGTGCACCATCCAACGCCATTTTAAGGGTCTAAGATTTTGAAACACCTGCTGTTGTAATATATGTCTGGTAGGAAGCTCCCTCATTTTCTAGAAACTGGTAAGAAGCATGGGCGGTGCCAGGGAGGGGCTTGGGGGTGCTGTAGCTACCCCTAGGATAGCCATAGCACCCCACTAGCACCCCCAAGAAATTTCTGTGGTTTATTTAGAATTTTTAATTTTTAATGTGTGAATGCTATAATTTATCATTTGAAAAATAAATAAATACATTAATAAAACAAACAGATTATTTTTAGACCAAAAAACATAAAGCCAACACAGGTGGTCTGATTCAGCCTTGTGTTTAACACAGAATGGCATTGTAACTGTCGCGGAGCGGGTACTGCGTGTGTGCGCGTGTGTGTGTACGTGTGTCGGGGGTGTTGCAGTAGAATTTAAACTGTGGCAACCGGCACGTTAATGGGAAACCCTAAATTTCAGAGCACCCTCGCTGAAAAGTCAAGCGACCCCATAGCACGGGCAAAAGAAAATCTCTGACGCCGCCCCTGGTAAGAAGCTGCACCATGGTTGGGTCATTGCCTCAAGTTCCCATCATTTAAAGCAAGAACATTGATCTTCCGGTGTGTATGCACGGCAGCGTAATCAGCGGCAAAACTAGTGCTTAAATTTTCCTCATCCAAACCAGTCTCCAGCTTTTTGGTGTCCCCTGAGAGGGGAGTGGCTCTCCCCGTCCCTACCCCGCTGCAGGTCAGATGTGTGTGGATTCAGTGCATTTCCTACTGGGTGTGGTCAGGGGGGTATCTTAAAATTAAGGACATCCCAGTGGCAAGTTGACAAATCAGTGGAATTGGTGAGAATGTGAAAATAACATCACCCAGAAACCTGATTTGGTTCACTGTTTGCAGTCCTGGCCATTTCAGCTTGCTAGGTAAACCCTAACTGCATAATTCAGGTTGTAGATTTAATTGATCACAAATCTTTGTTGAGTCACTTCATCTACTTGAAAATCTCCTTTGAATGACACAACAACAACCTGTATGATAACATTTCATATTCCTTAAGAGGAACTTTAGCCTAAAAATACACTTAAGTTCCGTAAAAGGGAAGAAAAAAAAAAAACACTTGATCAAGACTTTTGATTGTTTTGGATCCTTGACAAGGTATCCACGACAAAGCAGAATGTCTTGTTTCTGTAAGTAGTACAAAGGAGAGGCATGTCCAAATCATAATACAGACTAAGTGAGCACTGCCTGGCCATTGAATCAGGAAATCCAGGTAACTTTGCAGGACAGCGAGAGTAAACCCAGTGCACAATGCGGGTAAACCTGTTGTCCCAGGTGGGACAGATCATATGATTACTCTGTGACTGGCACGCACATCCTGTAGCATTCACAAATGCCAAGACATGGGATGCAACTGAGCAAAACGCAGGGGAGAAAAAAAAATTGTGTTTTAGCTGGTTGTGTTTTTAAAATGTGTTTCCGTGTGTCTTGATTAACGAACGTGTTTCACATAGACAGGCCTGCCACCTGCTGGTGAGTCCCTTCAATTACATTTTCTTATGTTTTGTAACAGTGGCAATTAGGAGGGAAGGCACTTCATCCAACTAGTTACAGGCTGGTACGGCACACCCTGTATCTGAATACTGCCGAGACTTGCCACTGTTGGACCTTAACTTTTTGGGGTGTCCTCTTAATAAACTAGACCCACCTTTATGAAACAATGTGCTGCTGGTGGTAACTCTAATTATACTAACCGGAAAATGATTTGGAAATTAAGTGACAAAAAAGAAATCGGTGTGACAGACCAGAATCAGCTTAGAAGTTCCTTTTTTTTTTTTTTACTGTCTCTACTGTTCCAGTTCACCAGCTGCCACAGCGAGTTTGGCATACCTCCATGTCCTGCTGAGGGGATGCCCATCCCCACTGCATGAGTGACTCAGAGCCTGTCAGACTGCATTCCACAGAAGCCGTCAGCCAATCACCTGAGGCACACCAATCCTCTGCAGTGTCTCCACGGAGGCTGTGGACAGCAGCCGTGTTCTTGGTTCCCACTGTTAGGGATCAGCTTTTATACCAGCTGCACTGCTATTACTGTTACTATTGCAGTTTTAAAGTATTAATACAATTTGTAATATTAGTACAATATCATAATATGGGCAGCAGTGTGGTATAGTGATAATGAACTGGGCTCATAACTAAAAGGTCGCTGGTTCGATTCCCCGCTGGGGCACTGTTGTTCTACCTTTGAGCAAGGTAGTCAACCCACAATTGCCTCAGTATATCCAGCTGTATAAATGGATAAATTAGTGAGTCAGTCTCTATAAAAGCATATTCTAAATGACTAATGTAAGAATGTAATGTAGTACACAGTACAGTACAGTTGCAGTGACTGATTGGACACTGCAGTATATTAACACTGCACTGAGAGAGAGGGTTAATACAGAACAGTATAGATACGGTGACTGCATACTACAGTACATTAACATTTTTAAAGCCCTTTGTTTAAAATAACTGTAAATAAGGACCTGGATTATTTTCAGATCCATAAAATTCCCTGAACCTTCTTACGCATTCAGGCAGAAAATTTTTTTTTTTGAAATATGAACAGCATCATCACCTTGACCATCCTGTTTCACATGATGTAATTTAGGGTTGACAGGATTTCTTTAAATGAATGGTTGAACATCACTATCTCATTTTCTTGGAGTATGAAACTGACTTGATCACTGTCAAAATCACACCTAATGTCACAACCCAGTGTTTTATTTGTCCAAACACACATCTTCAAATTGTCTTGAGTCTTGACAAATTAAGACCTATCTATTTTTCGCTTTTAAAAGCTTTTTATTGAACAGCAAAAATGAATATAAATAAACAGGAAGAAACAGAAGATGAATAACAGCTTTGTAACCATATGCATGTGTAAAAGAGCAAAATAAAAAAAATCTGCATAATTAAACTTAAAAAGCTTTATCTAAGTAAAGAACCCTTTCTTCACTTACATCACCCAGGCATATTTAAAAAACGTCCTTCTTATAAATCAGGCATCTGTGCATGTAAACAGAGAGGGAGATGGAGAGAGAGACAGAGGGAGGACCCCGGGGCGGGGGGGGGACAGGTAAGACTGGCTCCTGCGTGTGACCAGCACAGAGCTGTTTCTGTGTGTGTGTGGGTGTGTGTATGAGAGCAACAGCTATGCACTGTTTCTGTGTGTGTGTGTGTGTGTGTGTGTGTGTGTGTGTGTGTGTGTGTGTGTGTGCATGAGCGTGTGCATGTGTAGTTGCAGAGGAATTTTACTACAAACTCTTAATAAATCCTGAGACGTTTTGGTTACTTTCTGCTGATTCCTGAACCTTTTCCTTAAGGTATTCTTGGTTGGGAATTTTACACAGAGTATACCTCTGAGTTCTTTTTTCCTCTCACTGGATCCAGTTAGGATATGTACTTCCTGCAAGAGGCACCCTTCAGTAACCCCTCTCTCCTGTGCTATGCAGAGAGATGGGCAGACAAGGACACCAGAAATACTCAACAGCCAAAACAGAATAGCTATATATCTATGTTCATGGAGGTTTGTGTAGGAATATGTCATCATGCACATGAAAATACATTTTATAATAATATATGGAACAAATTGCAAAATATGTTGGTATTGATTACAACATATATTTAAGATTCTGTGCTTGATAAGTACATTCCAGAGCGTATGCACTAGTAACAAGCTGCAGAAATGTTTGTGATATTTCTAACCATATTTTCACACATTATAATCATGGCCTGATCACTTTTAGTTTACTTTAACCTCAATCATCTACAAGGTTCTTTTATGTAGTACCAGATCAGACACTCTTAAATGTAGTGTAGTATGAATATGGCATGTAAAAAAAAGATCAATTATTGCCTCTTGTATTGGATTTTATGAGTAATGTTTTTGCCTGTCCTACAGAATGAGCAGGTTTGTTAAATAAATGAACATCACGGAGAGGGAGAGGGAAGAAAAGTGGGATTTCCTCATTAGAGATGGACCAAATGACGAGGTTGTTGGTGCTGAGGGCGTGGTTGTGGTCGGATCACCTGTAACAACGATACTCAATGAGCAATTAAGCAACTGGTTTTTGACATTTTAATGCATTTTGGGTATTACATTTATCAAATAGAGCTTAAACCTATTTTTTAATTCAATCCAAGCTCATTTGTGTGTGCACGTGTATGTGTCTTTGTAACCCAAACGTTTCAGATTTGATTCTCAACTGGGGCACCGGTGTTGTACCCTTGAGTAAGATACTTATCCGGTTTTACTGGTAAAGATCTAAGTGTATAATGCTAGATGTGTAGGTAGCTCTGGACAAGGGTGTCAGCTAAGCGAGAATGAAATGTTTTTTTTTTTTTGTTTTGCGTCTTTGAGGCCTTTAGGACTTTTGGCTCACTTGGGTCTGTGGTGTGTAAGCGTGCTGTTAAGTGTGCTATTTAAGCATTGGCCAGCTTCTCTACTGTGTGTCTGTAATTCTGTAAAAATGAAAGAACAGGTCTGCATCATTCTCCTTACCTGCAATGATACTGTTTACAATAATATTGAGGGAGGTCTGGCCTGTACTCAGTGCTTGGCTCAGAGTGTTCTCTATAGAGGTTGTGCTGGGGACCACTGATTGGTTCTTGAATATCAGGGTCATGTTAACACCTACTGATCCGTTCCTGTAAGCAGGGGGCAAACAGACCACAAAGGAGAGCTTATTAATCATCGTCCTTATTAACACCCCCGTCATTATAGCACCATAATCCCCCTCTAAGTCATCATCATCATCATCATCATCATCATCATCATACCTTCCTTGTTGCTGTACTCATTATTAACAGAATGACCATTATCACCCACCTATTTATCAATTATTATTGTCCACTTGGTCATTCATATTCTGATCATGATCATCATCTTTATCTCATCCAAAATAAGTAAATTAAGTCCTGTACGCTATGTAGATACCAGGGGTTTGTTGAATTTATTACACAAGATCAAAGAGTACACTCACCAAAACGAATTAACTCTCGATCTCCTGTATATTGAGGGGAAACTGGCCTTGTACACCATGTTCACCTGGATGAAAAAAGAAATACTGTGAAACTTGAAAGGGAAGATACATCAAACCATCACAGACAGGACAACGGAGCAAAAGATTATTATATGCAGCTCCTGAGTGGCTAAGTCAGCAAGGTACTCAGCTTGAGTGGAGGTTGAGCCCTACAGCCCAGGTTTGAATTCAGTCACGTCTTCAGCCAACAATGACCAGGAACCCACAGGCATGGAACAAATTGACTTTGTTCAGCCAGGGATTTGAGTGGGTAGGTTGACTAAGGTTTCCTTGCCTCACCTCTGTCCGACACCTTGCGATTCACCTCAGGTGCCTGGGAGTTGGTTGGTTGACATCGGTGGAGTAATACCTATCGTCCAATGACAAGCCACCCTAATGAGGTGCACCATGTGGCTTGTCATTAGCTCTGTGCAAGCATATTTTCAGTTTAGCACTTATTTTATTTTTTATTTTATTTTTAGCAGTTCTGCGTAAGGTGGTCATGGTGACACAGGCCAAATGAACAATTGCTGATTTCAAACAGAGAATTGCATGAAGGGGGAAAAAAAATGTAAAATCATATATGAAATTAGTGAAAGGGTCTGTATGCAAACCATATTCTACTTACCTCAGCAGACACATTGTTTGCCAGATTCTGGAACTCCTGTGAGTTTTGATCCGAGAGCTCTTGAGTGAACTGCTGGTTCAGTCTAAACTGAAGCCCCATGGTTCCCTCCCCTGTGCTTGGTGGATCAGTGGGGACAGCTGTACTGGAAGCAGTAGGAGCTGCAGTGGGGGCTGCAGTTGATGCTGGAGTTGGTTGTACAGGAGCTGCAGTTGGTTGTACAGGAGCTGCAGTTGGTTGGACAGGAGCTGCAGTTGGTCCTACAGGAGCTGCAGTTGGTTGTACAGGAGCTGCAGTTGGTGTAACAGGAGCTGCAGTTGGTCCTACAGGAGCTGCAGTTGGTCCTACAGGAGCTGCAGTTGGTTGTACAGGAGCTGCAGTTGGTGCTACAGGAGCTGCAGTTGGTTGGACAGGAGCTGCAGTTGGTTGGACAGGAGCTGCAGTTGGTGCTGCAGTTGTCAGTCTAGATGGGGCTTCAGTTGTTGGTAGTGCTGAGGAAATAGGTGTACTTGAAGAGGTTACAGCTGTCAGCACAGGAGGTGATTGTGAAGATGTGGTTATTCTAGTGCTCTGAAGAACCCCTGCAAGTCAGCACATGACAGTGAGATTTAGCAAAATGGCACCAGCTGATGAGAGCCAGAGTGTTGCATTAGATGTGAATTAATAGGAAATGTCAAAGTGCATCTTACTTGTAACCACAATACTGGTGGTGTTGATAGGTAGGGTAAAGTCAGAGAAATTGGAGGAGACAGCTGCTATTAAGGTCTGCTCCACATCGCCGGTCTCGGGAACTGAGCTTAAGTTGTTGAATATCAGCACAGCATCGACAACCACCGACCCCTCACTAAAACACCCAAACACACAAAAGAAATCATTAAACAGTCTCGGCCAAGCATTGTGACAATATAATTTACAATTTATAATGAAGGCCCTTTGACTCAAAGAGTTACCATAGCTATTTTCCACACTCCAATCCCACAGTGGCCAGCCTACCATCCCTATCTCCATTCAGCAGATGTGAATGCCGAGTTACTGTCAGCTGTTCACATGCCGGCTCCAAAGGTGGGCGGTAGGACACATCATGACTCTATCACCAGAGCCACTCGGGAGCCACTCGGGAGCCACTCAGGAGCTCTCAGTGTGCTGTTTTAATGGTCATTCACCTTCAGTGTTACGATTCATTCTTTTCAACTTTAATCTGCAAATTATTTCAACACATGGGCCTCTGATGGACTCCAATATAAGTCTGGTGATATAACCATATTAGATTGAATAGTAGGCAGGATAAATTCCGGTGATGTGAATGCACATACAAATCACTACCAAATACAGAAATTATGTGAAGAATGGAAAAAAACATAACACAGTGAAAATGATAATGCATAAAAATACAGCTTAAACCTGCATCAACAGAAAGAGGCTGTATTTTACATACCGAAAACTTCTGACCTCAGTTCGATTGAACCTGTCCCCAAACTGTGCTGTATAGATCATATCCAGCTGGAAGAATGGAAGGGGTGCAAGTGTCATGGATCTTAAACAAAATAAAAGTCTTCACTGTCTTATTGCTAATGGAAGATGTATGAAGACAATAAAGACTGGATAAATTGAAACAAGAAAGCAAGAAAAGAATGAAAATGATGTAGGAAGAAAAACATGCAAAAAAAGTAGACAAATGAAAAATTTTTCCCAGAGCAGGGGTAGAAACTGTAACACCAAAAAAGCATCTCAAAGAAGTAGCAGTATCACCTTCGGTACAGAAATCACCACTAACGCTTGTATTGGTGAAACTTTGGTGATGTTGTACTGCATAAAATAATATATAACTATATTTCAATATTACCTGTCTCGTTACTTCTTTCACCAGTTGTATGTAGTCTGGCGAGGAGGAATTTGTGAGTTCCTCGTTAAACTCCTGATCCAGTGTGAACAGGAGTGACACCTCAGGGGTGGCTGGGGTGGATGCTGTAGAGGGAGCTTTGGTTGTTGTAGATCCTGTGGAAGCATTTGCAGCCGCTGTATTTGGGTTTAATACGGGTTGCGTGGCTTCAGAGGTATTCAAAGTTCCTGAGAATGGACTACTGTCAGGTTGGATTATTGTGGAGAGATTTGTAGTTGTGTTGATTTGGGACTGCGTCGTCACAGGAGAAAGCACACTCGGGCTGCTTGTATTCATGTCACCCTGTGTCGTGGTGATATTTGGTGGTGCTGTTGTGGAAACGGTTGAATCCGCTGAAGTTGCCTGGGTCGTGTTCATATCAGGCATTTTTGTTGTTGCTGCTTCCGTCGTAGTTAATGAAGCTGTATGGGAGACACCTTGCATTCCTGTAGAAACAGTTGCAATTGTGGAAAAGTCTGTTGTAGGTTCTGAGGTTGTTGAAGTCATTTTTGTCAGAGACACAGTGTTGATAAAGGATTGTGTTATGGTGAAAAGACTTGTCATTTTGGATTGTGTGCTGATGGAGTTCTGTTGTGTTGTGGAATCTCTAGAAGTTACTGAGCTTGTCCCTACTTCTGTTGTTATTGTTGGTTCCATTGAACCTACTGAAGTTGTACTGACACCTGGTTGTGTTCCTGTAGATACAGGTTCAGAAGTTGTGCTTAAATTAATTTGTGTTGTTGTTGAATCAGTTGTAGATGGAGAGGAAAATGTAATGGTAAGTTGTGTAGGTGTTGGAAGAGTTGTTTCTGAGGGTGTGTAGGTGAAGCTTGTGTGTGTTGTAGAATCTCTAGAAGTTACTGAGCTTGTGCTGATGTCTGCTTCTGTTGTTATTGTTGGTACTGTTGAACTAAATGAAGTTGTACTGACACCAGGTTGTGTTCCTGTAGATATAGGTTCAGAAGTTGTACTTAAATGAATTTGTGTTGTTGATGAATCAGTTGTAGATGGAGAGGAAAATGCAATGGTAAATTGTGTAGCTGATGGAAGAGCTGTTTCTGAGGGTGTGTTGGTGAAGTCCTTTTGCGTTGTGGAAACATCTGGTTGCATTCTTGTCTTTGGTTCTGTTGAACTTGAAAAAGTTGTACTGTCAACAGGCTGCGTTGCTGTAGAAAGAGTTGCAGTTTCTGGGGGAGTGTTAGTGGTGCTTTTAATTATTGTAGAACCCTTTAAAGGGCTTGTGCTGAATTGTGTTGTTGTTTTTCCTGGGTTTATTGTGGTAAGTGAAGTCGCACCAGTGACAAGTTTTGATGCTGTAGAGCTCATTTTAAAAGTTGTGATATTAATTTGTGACGTCGTCAAAGGGTTTACACTTACTGAAACTAAACTGGTTTCAGGTGTTTGAGTTTTGTCCTTTGTAGATTCTGAGGTTGCTACTTGATCAGCTTTTTGTGTTGTGCTTAAATCAGGTTGTGTTGGTTTAGAATCCTTTGTAGATGTGAGCATTGGACTCAAACCTGGTTGTATTTGTGGCAAAGACGTGCTTAAATCAGTTTTTGTTGGTTTCAGAACATTTGTAGATAACAATGTTGCACTTGTATCTGGTTGTAATAGAGAAGAATCCTTTAGTCGTACTGTGGTTGTACTCAAATCTGTTTGTGACAGAGAAAAATGTTTTGTTATTGTTGTTGGTGCACTCAAATCAAGTGGTGTTGATGCAGAATCCTGTTGGTGCTGAATGTGGAATGTTGTTGCTGAGGTTTTAATCAAATCTTGTTGTGTTGGTTCTCTGAAAGCAGAGATCTTTGATGGTATTGAGGTTATACTCAAATCTGGCTGTGGTGGTGCAACGCTCTTAGACAGGCCAGCTGTTGTACTGAAACCTGTTTGTAATGATGTAGAATCCTTTGATGCTTCTGAAGTTGCAGTCATATGAGGTGGTGGTGGTATAAACTCTTTTGTAGTTGCTGTACTCATATCAAGTGGTGTAGATGTAGTATCCTTTGTAGGTTCTGAGGGACTAATATCAGGTTGGCTTGGTGTAATTGTCGTTGTTGATGCAGAGGTTTTTGTAAAATCGGGTTGTGTTTGTGCAGTACCCTGAAGAGACTGTGAGGTTACAGTCAAATCTGCTTGTGTTGGTGCTAAATCTTTTGTCGCTGTTGATGCTGCACTCACATCAAGCTTTGTTGGTTTAGAATCTTTTGTACCTTCTAAGGGTGTAATCAAACCTGTTTGCTTTGTTGTAGAGTCCTTTGTGAATGAAGGTGTTGTGCTCTTCTCAGGTTGTGTTGATACAAACACATTTGTAGGTGCTGCTGCAGTGCTCATATGAGGTGCTGCTGGTGTAGAGTCTGTTTTAAGTTCAGATGTTATGCTAACAACAGGTTGCTTTGGTGAAGAACCCGTTTCTGGTGCTAAGCCTGTACTCACATCTGGTTGTGTGGGTGGGGAGTCCCTTGTTAGTCCTGAGGTTATTTTCATATCTGGTTGTGTTGCTGTAGAATTCTTAGGTTCTGCTGAAATTGTGCTCAAATCTATTTTTATTGCTGTAGAGTCCTTTGTAGATTCTGAGGTTGTGGTAAAAGCTGGTTGTGTTGATGTAGGCTCCAGTGCTGGGCGTGAGGCTGTTGTCAGTTCTGTCCGTAGTGGTGCAGGAACCTTTGCTGATGCTGATGTGGGAGTGAAATCTATCTGTGTTGGAGATGCATCCTGCTTAAATTCTGAGGTTGTGGTCAAATCAGGTTGTGTTGCTTTAGAAGTCTTTGTTGCTTCTGTGCTTGCAGTAAAATCTGGTTGTGTTTTTGTAGAGCCCCGCATCGATGGTGGGGTTGTAGTGATGTCTGGTTGTATGGTTGTAAAATCCTTTGGTAGTCTTGAGGTTAGAGCACTATCTAGTTGTGATGTAGAGTCCTTCAGTTGTGCTGAGGTTGTTCTCAAATCTTCCTGTGTTTGTGTGGATTCCTTTATTAATTCTGAGGTTGTTGTCATCTCAGGTTGTGTTGTTGTAAAATCTATTGTAGATGCTGTGCTCATTTGAAGTACTGCTGATGTAGAATCCAGTACAGGCTGTGAGGTTGTGCTAATATCAGGTTGTGTTGATGCTAATGTCTTTGTTCCTGATGAGGTTGCAGTAAAATCTGGCAATGTTTGTATGGAGTCCTGTGTAGATGCTAATGTTGTAGTGACATCTGGTTGTGTAGTTGTGAGATCCTTTGTTATTCCTGAGCTTATCATATGAAGTGCTGACGATGTAGAATCCATTACAGGCTGTGAGGTTGTGCTAATATCAGGTTGTTTTGATGTAAAAGTCTTTGTTGCTGATGAGGTTGCAGTAAAATCTGGCAATGTTTGTGTAGATTCCTGTGTAGATGCTGAAGTTGTAGTGATGTGTAGTGATGTTGTAGTGATGTCTGGTTGTGTAGTTGTGAAATCCTTTGCAGGTCCTGAAGTCACAGTCATGTGGGGTTGTGATGATGTAGCATCCTTCAGTTGTGTTGTGATTGTGCTGAAATTGATTTGTGTTTGTGTGGAATCCTTTATAAATGCTGTGGTTGTGCTCATCTCAGGTTGTGTTGTTGTAAAATCTTTTATAGTTGTTGATGCTGTGCTCATGTGAAGTACTGCTGATGTAGAATCCATTACAGGCTGTGAGGTTGTGCTAATATCAGGTTGTGTTGACGTAAAAGTCTTTGTTGCTTCTGAGGTTGCAGTAAATTCTGGTTTTGTTTGTGTAGATTCCTGTGTAGATGCTGAGGTTGTAGTGACATCTGGTTGTGTAGTTGTGAGATCCTTTGTTATTCCTGAGCTTATCATATGAAGTGCTGACGATGTAGAATCCATTACAGGCTGTGAGGTTGTGCTAATATCCGGTTGTTTTGATGTAAAATTCTTTGTTGCTGATGAGGTTGCAGTAAAATCTGGCAATGTTTGTGTAGATTCCTGTGTAGATGCTGAAGTTGTAGTGATGTGTAGTGATGTTGTAGTGATGTCTGGTTGTGTTCTTGTGAAATCCTTTGCAGGTCCTGAAGTCACAGTCATATGGGGTTGTGATGATGTAGCATCCTTCAGTTGTGTTGTGATTGTGCTGAAATTGATTTGTGTTTGTGTGGAATCCTTTATAAATGCTGTGGTTGTGCTCATCTCAGGTTGTGTTGTTGTAAAATCTTTTATAGTTGTTGATGCTGTGCTCATGTGAAGTACTGCTGATGTAGAATCCATTACAGGCTGTGAGGTTGTGCTGATCTCAGGTTGTGTTGTTGTAAAATCTTTTATAGTTGTTGATGCTGTGCTCATGTGAAGTACTGCTGATGTAGAATCCATTACAGGCTGTGAGGTTGTGCTCATTTCAGGTTGTGTTGTTGTAAAATCTTTTATAGTTGTTGATGCTGTGCTCATGTGAAGTACTGCTGATGTAGAATCCATTACGGGCTGTGAGGTTGTGCTAATATCAGGTTGTGTTGATGTAAAATTCTTTGTTGCTTCTGAGGTTGCAGTAAATTCTGGTTTTGTTTGTGTAGATTCCTGTGTAGATGCTGAAGTTGTAGTGATGTGTAGTGATGTTGTAGTGATGTCTGGTTGTGTAGTTGTGAAATCCTTTGCAGGTCCTGAAGTCACAGTCATGTGGGGTTGTGATGATGTAGCATCCTCCATTTGCACTGATGTTGTTATCAAATCTTCCTGTGTTTGTGTGGAATCCTTTATAAATGCTGTGGTTGTGCTCATCTCAGGTTGTGTTGTAAAATCTTTTATAGTTGTTGATGCTGTGCTCATATGAGGTATTGCTGATGTAGAATCCATTACAGGCTGTGAGGTTGTGCTAATATCAGGTTGTGTTGATGCTAATGTCCTTGTTGCTTCTGAGGTTGCAGTAAAATCTAGTTTTGTTTGTGTAGATTCCTGTGTAGATGCTGAGGTTGTAGTGACATCTGGTTGTGTAGTTGTGAGATCCTTTGTTATTCCTGAGCTTATCATATGAAGTGCTGATGATGTAGAATCCATTACAGGCTGTGAGGTTGTGCTAATATCCGGTTGTTTTGATGTAAAATTCTTTGTTGCTGATGAGGTTGTAAAATCTGCAATGTTTGTGTAGATTCCTGTGTAGATGCTGAAGTTGTAGTGATGTGTAATGTTGTATCTGGTTGTGTAGTTGTGAAATGTTCATGTGGGGTTGTGATGATGTAGCATCCTCCATTTGCACTGATGTTGTTATCAAATCTTCCTGTGTTTGTGTGGAATCCTTTATAAATGCTGTCCTGTGTGCTCATGTGAAGTACTGCTGATGTAGATCCATTACAGGCTGTGAGGTTGTGCTAATATCAGGTTGTGTTGACGTAAAAGTCTTTGTTGCTTCTGAGGTTGCAGTAAATTCTGGTTTTGTTTGTGTAGATTCCTGTTAGATGCTGGTGACATCTGGTTGTGTAGTTGTGAGATCCTTTGTTATTCCTGATGTAGAATCCATTACAGGCTGTGAGGTTGTGCTAATACGTTGTTTTGATGTAAAATTCTTTGTTGCTGATGAGGTTGCAGTAAAATCTGGCAATGTTTGTGTAGATTCCTGTGTAGATGCTGAAGTTGTAGTGATGTGTAGTGATGTTGTAGTGATGTCTGGTTGTGTTCTTGCATCCTGAAGTCACAGTCATATGGGGTTGTGATGATGTTGTGTTGTGATTGTGCTGAAATCTTCCTGTGTTTGTGTGGAATCCTTTATAAATGCTGTGGTTGTGCTCATCTCAGGTTGTGTTGTAAAATCTTTTATAGTTGTTGATGCTGTGCTCATATGAGGTATTGCTGATGTAGAATCCATTACAGGCTGTGAGGTTGTGCTAATATCAGGTTGTGTTGATGCTAATGTCCTTGTTGCTTCTGAGGTTGCAGTAAAATCTGGTTTTGTTTGTGTAGATTCCTGTGTAGATGCTGAGGTTGTAGTGACATCTGGTTGTGTAGTTGTGAGATCCTTTGTTATTCCTGAGCTTATCATATGAAGTGCTGATGATGTAGAATCCATTACAGGCTGTGAGGTTGTGCTAATATCCGGTTGTTTTGATGTAAAATTCTTTGTTGCTGATGAGGTTGCAGTAAAATCTGGCAATGTTTGTGTAGATTCCTGTGTAGATGCTGAAGTTGTAGTGATGTGTAGTGATGTTGTAGTGATGTCTGGTTGTGTTCTTGTGAAATCCTTTGCAGGTCCTGAAGTCACAGTCATATGGGGTTGTGATGATGTAGCATCCTTCAGTTGTGTTGTGATTGTGCTGAAATTGATTTGTGTTTGTGTGGAATCCTTTATAAATGCTGTGGTTGTGCTCATCTCAGGTTGTGTTGTTGTAAAATCTTTTATAGTTGTTGATGCTGTGCTCATGTGAAGTACTGCTGATGTAGAATCCATTACAGGCTGTGAAGTTGTGCTAATATCAGGTTGTGTTGATGTAAAAGTCTTTGTTGCTTCTGAGGTTGCAGTAAATTCTGGTTTTGTTTGTGTAGATTCCTGTGTAGATGCTGAGGTTGTAGTGACATCTGGTTGTGTAGTTGTGAGATCCTTTGTTATTCCTGAGCTTATCATATGAAGTGCTGATGATGTAGAATCCATTACAGGCTGTGAGGTTGTGCTAATATCCGGTTGTTTTGATGTAAAATTCTTTGTTGCTGATGAGGTTGCAGTAAAATCTGGCAATGTTTGTGTAGATTCCTGTGTAGATGCTGAAGTTGTAGTGATGTGTAGTGATGTTGTGGTGATGTCTGGTTGTGTTCTTGTGAAATCCTTTGCAGGTCCTGAAGTCACAGTCATATGGGGTTGTGATGATGTAGCATCCTTCAGTTGTGTTGTGATTGTGCTGAAATTGATTTGTGTTTGTGTGGAATCCTTTATAAATGCTGTGGTTGTGCTCATCTCAGGTTGTGTTGTTGTAAAATCTTTTATAGTTGTTGATGCTGTGCTCATGTGAAGTACTGCTGATGTAGAATCCATTACAGGCTGTGAGGTTGTGCTGATCTCAGGTTGTGTTGTTGTAAAATCTTTTATAGTTGTTGATGCTGTGCTCATGTGAAGTACTGCTGATGTAGAATCCATTACAGGCTGTGAGGTTGTGCTAATATCAGGTTGTGTTGATGCTAATGTCCTTGTTGCTTCTGAGGTTGCAGTAAAATCTAGTTTTGTTTGTGTAGGTTCCTGTGTAGATGCTGAGGTTGTAGTGACATCTGGTTGTGTAGTTGTGAGATCCTTTGTTATTCCTGAGCTTATCATATGAAGTGCTGACGATGTAGAATCCATTACAGGCTGTGAGGTTGTGCTAATATCAGGTTGTTTTGATGTAAAAGTCTTTGTTGCTGATGAGGTTGCAGTAAAATCTGGCAATGTTTGTGTAGATTCCTGTGTAGATGCTGAAGTTGTAGTGATGTGTAGTGATGTTGTAGTGATGTCTGGTTGTGTAGTTGTGAAATCCTTTGCAGGTCCTGAAGTCACAGTCATGTAAGGTTGTGATGATGTAGCATCCTCCATTTGCACTGATGTTGTTCTCAAATCTTCCTGTGTTTGTGTGGAATCCTTCATAAATGCTGAGGTTGAGCTAAAATCTAGGTTTATTGATGTAGAACCCGTTGTTGGTAGTGAGGCTGAGCTGAAATCTGGCTGTGTTTGCGTAGAGTCCATTGTAGATCCTAAGGATGTAGTTGAATCTCTTTGTAACGTTGTAGAATCCTGTGCTGGTGCTGAAGTTGTGCTCATTACAGCCTGCGTGGTGGTAAAATCATTTGTGCGAGCTGATGCTGTACTCGTATAAAGTGCAGTTGATGTAAAGTCCATTTTAGGTTCTGAGGTTGTCCTCATATCAGGTTTCATTGATGTAGAATCATTTCCAGGTGCTGAGCTTGTACTCAAATCTGGTTGCATAGATGTGAAATCCTTTGCTGGTCCTGAGGTTGTACTCATGTCAGGTTGTGTTGATGTGGAATCAATTATTGGAGCTGGTGTTGTACTCAAATGTGGTTGTGGTGATGTAGGATCTGTTGGGTGTGCTGTGATTGTACTCGGACCTGTTTGTGTTTCTGTGGAACCCCTTGTAAATGTAAGTGCTGTGCTCATACCAGGTGGTGTTGGTGCTGAGGATGTGCTCGTTTCAGGTTGTTTTGTTGTGTGATCCTCCGTAGATGCCGATGCTGTGCTCATACTCATTTGTTGGTTTGTGGAAGCAAATGCCGAAGCCAAAAATGTGGATCTTGCTGTTGTGGTTGCAGCACTTGCCCCTGTTCAGAAACATACAATGATAATACACACACATATGTAGACAATTAATTCATGAGATACATCTAATTTATCTACACACGTAGGTGCTGAAAGACCATTTGCCACTAGCTATGTTACAGTGTTAAATTGTCAGTTAAAACTTTTTTGCCCTTGTGGTGTATAGAGTTAAACTAAGGTTAATAATACCATACTTATATGGTCACGATAAAAATTGATGGGATGGTGTTGCAAGAGAATTATCATCATATAAACTAACATTGGAATCAAGCTTGTTGTAACCATTTCAAAAATGTCTGCACCCCCACTGAACTCTATCCAGTCAAAAATTCACACCTGTGTAGGATAAAGTCAAACTTGAGCTAATGCTTACTTTTGATTATGTCAAGGCTCAGGTGGGACATTTGATTGAATCAAGTGTCTTTTTTTTACAGTAAGCTTTTTCCCCTGATGCAACTCATCTGATGCACTCTGCTGTGACTAAGAGCTATCTTTAGCACTGAAAGTCACCCAGTGCGCTACAGCAGAGTAGGTGCTTCTCAGGGGGTAGGCGCTGCTTTGCTGACATCATCTGAGGAACTTGCAGCGCCCCCCCAGAGCCGTGAGATGAATTCGCGAGCGGGGCCGTTTCAAACCTTGAAACCACTTTAACGCAGCCAGCGGCTATGTGTCGCACAGTAAGTCACACGGCGCACTGAAGTGATGGGAGGAATCTTTGTATGACAAATTGCCAGAGAGCAGCGAGACAAGCGTTTGACAAGGGAACTCTGGATGACCTACCCAGCCTTATCCTTGGCAGAACAAAGCCAAGGTCACAGAGCCCATTTGTCCTCACTTTAGCCACTGAGCCACTTGTGGGCCCCTAGGTTGTGCTAGCATGTTGTATTTAATTCAACAAAAATGTTTTATGTTACAATAAACGCAATCGTGGTTTTATTCAGTATATAAGCATGTAAATACTTAGGCTGAGACTTGTTCTTGGTGCCTGCTGCAGGTATTATGAAACTATTTAGCCCTTTTAGCAAAACATTGGTGACCTACCTACAATGCCCAGTTGTGTGAACTGGTACATTTTTTTTTTCCAGCATGTCAAAAATGGGTTTATTACGTGGACATTTTTCTCATGGCAATAGTCACCCGTTGTCTGAATCTCCCTTGGGGGCCTGAAAGCCATCCCAATTATTTGAGAAATGCAGTTAAAGTGGGGAAAGTTTAGACCAGTTTTGCAGGATTTTTTTTTTTTGCTAGATGGGCTGGTGGGTGAGGGGTAGATTAACAGGGTTCCAGGAAACAGTGTATGTGGTAATAAGACCCATCGCCCTCTTTGTTATTACTGAGGAATTTATCTGGCATTTGCTGAGAATCGGCCCCCTTGTGGCCACTCAGTGTAGTTTACAGTCAGTGGTGGCACATCCGGAGCTACCATGGCAAAATCGTGCTTCACTGAGCTACAATAAGAATGTAGTGTCCTAAAGGCACGAAATCAAGAAGCGAGAGCTGATATCCAAGCCACCACGCAAGTCAGTGTACTGGCAATAACAACAAAATATTTTAATATGTATTTTGCTTACAGCTTTGGCGAGCGATTTGTAAGCAATTAGTAATTTTATTTTATAAAATACACAAACTATGTGCATTTTAATGAAAATAGAAAAACTGACAACGTTATTCCTGTTTTTGTTGAGGTGGAATTTTTGTCGAGTGCTGGGGTATCATGCTGAGAAGGGGACAGCTGACCATGTAGCATTCAGATTTTTAAAGTTTTTATTTTTAGTGGTGTGTTACACGTCTCCAGACCGTGGCAGGTGTCTGCCTTCAGGACGTCTCTTTCCCACCTGTTGTATGACTCAGCCTGGTCTTTGTGATTTAACACAACATCACTTACCCGTCAGCAGAAGGAGAAAGACAAGAACTTCCATTCTCAGCCCCACCTGCCTTTGGCTCTGTAGGATAGAGTAAATAAATGATATCACCACAGGGTTCCATGCTTTTACATGGAGAGGGCTATTTTGGTTCAGATGACCAGAGGTAATTGTCTTTGCAAAGCTGACCACCAGCTGGCTCAAATACCTCCCAGATTTTACCTTATGTTAATATAGCTCATGTATGGAGTTGATGTTGACAAAAGGGGGGAGGGGTTTATAGGATAAGAAGTTATTGGTTCAATTGGTACCTAAAATTTAAAGTTAACTTGGAATTAGCTGGCATTAATTTTTAATCTTCAATGACCAATACCTGTGGATGGTTCAACATTTGACTCCCAACGTTTGACTTATAAACCCGCAGGATCAACAACAGGCACAGTCTACATATTTCACACCACATACCACTTCACCCAGTGCAGCAGTGTGTGTGAAGCCCTGATCTCGTTTGAAAGAGTCGTTGAAGTTGCACAGAAACTAGTTTTAAGAGTTCTGTGGGGTTTTTTTTGCCCTAGAGCCATGCTCCTTTACATTTCTGTAAAGGAACTTACTACATTCTGCAAGCTGAACTAACCCCACCCTCACCCCTCCAAAGCTTTGCATAACAATATAAAATACAGAGAAGATAAAAATGGAAAATTTAAATGAATACATATATATAGTGTGCAAAATTACATATATAATATAAAATGTATTTATGTAATATTTATTATGCATTATTGGCAGGCATATTATTTAAAAATGTAAACAAAAATGACAGAAACACAAAAGGGAGGTTGGGAATTCTAATCCCGTATGAATCTTATATTTTATTATTGATATTTAATGTAATGATATTTCAATTATTTAAATTAAATACCTGTTTTTTTTTTAACAATGTTATAGCGACTGGCTAACACTAATTTAAATAATTATTGAAAAACCTTTCTGCTAAAAGTTTGGACGTGTTAAAGCACACATCTTCACAAAGGTAGCCTTGCTGTGACACTCATTAGTATATGATTCCTGTTATAGACAACACCCCTGTCTCACACAATCTTTTAAGAGCGCATTTTAAATCTCTGAGGTGTCATTTGCCATGGGTGGAATAAGGAGCCTTGTTGACCTGTACTTCTCATTATAATTCTTATGTTCTGTATCACTGGTCCAAAGAGTTTGTGCTAGTAATTACTACTAATTCTCATCCTAGAATTTCAATTATACTTGAGCATTCATTTTGTATATAAATGAGGCAAAAGATTGTAGAATCAAAAATCAAATCAAAAATTGTAGAAATGATTTTGCATCATTCTCAGCATTTTGTATAGTGTACTGATAGACCATTGTTGAATGGTGTAGTAGTTAAGATAATTAACTTATGTGTAGAGCGTTATAGAGCACTGCTATTACACCCCTGAGTCAGGTAGAAAACAGAAGTTCCTTACATATGCATATTGTGAGCTGTTTAAGGTTGTCTGTACAGCATTTCTGCAGCATAATATTCATGGTAACTCAATGTTCACTCTAATTCATGACTTTATTATGCATGTTTGTAATACTTTGTTTCACTTCCAGCCATTGTCATTAATGTGGTGGTGCTTTAAAACTGCAAAATATCAAGATATTATGTACATATCTGAAAATATAAGATAGTCTGTGTAAATGTTGTTATGGGATTAGTTGAAAATCAGCACATTTTGTTAACACCCCCCACCCACACAAACACAAAAATGGTAATGATCCAAATATTTCTAAAATTCTGTTACTATGCATCAGAAACATTACTGTGACTTCAAATTGTGGGAGACTTCAACATTAATGCTGTATAACTCAGTCAAGAAATCAGAGATTCAAAAATTCCAACCCATAAAATTTGCATTGATAAATAAATGTTAATATGAATGCCATCATTATCAGCATATTCGACCTGTTAAGAACCTACCTTGTCTTCTCTGATATGTCCAAATCAGTGTGTTATTCCAACCAATCTAAGTTTGTGTATGGGGCAGCTGAAGGAGGAACATATCTTTGTTGTGCTGCTCTGACCGCTTGAAGAAAATGCAGTCAAAATATCTTCTTTTGTGGGGTAGGGGAGTTTTATACTAATGGAAAAGACCAAAGATGTTTTACATTTTTGCTGAGTTTCCGAGCTGTGTGAATCTCTCTGCATTTTTCGTTTCCTCCTACTTGTCACAATTTTGCCAGAGGCCCAGAAATCCTTCATCTTGCAGTCCTTTTTTTACACCTGTCAAATGTTACCTGTGTTTAGGATGTGCACTCTCATGTGGTGTACACTTCTTGAAATGGTGCAAGTGGGAGTCGTGTTTCACTCTTTTTTCAATGTATGCTTTTGTTCCCTTTATGCAACCTTGTTTTGGAATTGTCAGTTTTATGCTAGACAGCTCCTGTACTTACACAGGGGTCCTGAAGTGAGAGGAGTATAATCCTCTCACACGCACCCAGTGGCTTTCTGTCGCGCTACAGTCACACAGAGCCTGACGGTGGAGCGGGTGCTCAGTGGAGGATAGGCACTGTTCCGCGGGCATTACCTGGGAAACGTGCAGGTGCCTGGCGAATCGCAGGTTGCCTGAGAGTGGTGACCACTGTGCTACACAGGGGCAGCAGTGTAGCATAGTGGTTGAGGAGCAGAGGTTGCTAGCTCGATGCCCCGCTGGGGCACTGCTGCTGTACCCACTGCTGCTGGGGCAAGGTACTTAACCCACAATTGCCTTAGTAAATATCCAGCTGTATAAATGGATAACATTGTAAAAAAGTGTAACCGATTGTTGCTCTGGATATGAGCACCAACTAAATGCAAATAATGCAATGTATGTAATGTGAGTGACCTTGGTCAGCTTACTTGCCCTTATCCCCAGCAGAATGAAGCCAAATTGTTTTGCAGCTGAAGTCTCCTGGTCATCCTGGCTGATGAAACAGCTGGAATCGGTCCTTAACCACTGCAGTACTTGGGAGCGTGTTTATACTTTTGAGTGGATGTCCAGTCTCTATGAACTCAGGTGGATCCAACACTTTAGAGACAGGTCTGTATGTGTATGAGCTCTGTAAAACTTGTTTTATCAGAATTCCTTTCTCACGTGCACTCGTGAGATCTCAACAGACGCACACAGTGCAGGCATTTCACCTTGCGGTCTGTGCTAGAAATACCTACAGAAACAATAGAGTTCCGGTGATATCATTTGGACAGTGTCTGAGTAAGTATTGCTGTTGTTGCTCAAGCTGAGAATTCCTTTAATTTTTTTACAATTACTGCAATCTTTAAATTGTTACTTTAACTGTGATTATTCTTTTTTTATTGTAACCTTTTATATAAATGATTTGTATGTTTGTGGTACCCTGTTTCACCAACATGTGTTTGTCAAGCCTCAGTGTTTCTGTGGAAGTGCATAGGCTGTCATGTCAAGTCTGATTGCTTCAAATAGTAATTAATTGCCTCAGTAAATATCAGTAATAAATTGATTAATTAATTTTGTGTGTGTGTATATGTATGTATGTATGTGTGTGTGTGTGTGTGTGTGTCAGTGCTGCAGCTATGTTGTTCACCTGTTTATATACCTGTCTGTTTCTTATGTGTTTCGCAACCAGTGTCTTGTTCGTATTCTGCCTACCCGTCTTGTGTTTTTCTCGTATTTTGTCTTTGTGTGTCTACCTGGTTTCTGATCTTGCCTGTTTTCTCGACCTCGCTTTTTGGATTTTGTCTTTGTACCTCTGACTTCGCCGTTTTTTCGACTCTGTATTCTGGATTTCCTTTTGGCAATAAACCATTATTCTCCGCTGTCTGGCCTGTCCCTGCCTGACTGCCCAGTGTGTACCTGCAGAGTGGACATGAACCTTTACCAATGTTAAGTGCATTCCACTGAGGCCTAAAATGCACAGGATTATATTTTGACATATTAATTGTCTTCTCTCGCAGCTCATGTGAAAAGCCACTGTTACTTCTACTCACTACTTCACAAGTTTATTTTATATTCTGTTTTCTTTCTGCTGGATTGAAGAAGTAAGCACAAAATCCTCAGAAATTCACCAATCTTGGCAGCTTTGAGTGTTTCAGGTACCAGCCAGATGTTTCACAGGATAATAATATTATTTTATTGTTATTAATTTTATATTATTTTTCTCCATTGTTGGAGACACAGTCCACTGTTATACTTATAGCACTAATTGTAACCACTGCTGGCCAGTATTTGCTTTTAGTAGTAGTAGTAATAATAATATTAATAATAATAATAAAAATAATATAATTAATGCAATTAAGAATATGAAATAAATATACACATATAAATTGCATTTTTACTAATAAACCTAAAAACAAACACAGAAACTATGTAAACTAACAAATTATAGAAATTCTTTACATATTTACATATATATATATATATTTATAACAGGCGACAGGTGTATATAAGATAAGATGCCTCTGTTTTGACTTTTGTTTTTAAATAAATGTATGTACACACACACACACACACACACACACACACATATATATATATATATATATATATATATATATATATATATTCTGGTGTGTGCTCCATTACAAAATACAGTGCATTCCTAAGAGCCATTCATAAGGGTTTAATAAAACATTCATTATTGCATTAAGCATCATTGGAAATACATTGTTGATGTTTAGTAATAAATGTTTATAAATGTGTTATTAATGAGGAGCCCAGGATGCCAAATTTAGAGACTTCAGACAAGTTACAAGGTGCACCGTTGAGATGTAATATAGCAAAAGTACAGGTTGTGCCCTTGTGTGGAATTTCCTCAGTCTGGTACTGCTGTCATAATTATCTGAGATGTGAAACATTTTCCCATTTTAATGGCCAAGCTGTTACATCTCCTACTATCACATAGTCCTTTTCCTTAAATGTAAAGATACCTTATGATATTTTAAGTCCCTTGGCTCTGCCCCTACCCAAAGTCACACTTGTACTTTTTACAGGTCAACAGTTTTACTGATGTAACACAGAGGAGTATATATTTTAAAATGTGTCATGTGAAGATATTCATAATAACTGTAGCTTCTCATATGGGATTGGATATTTTGTATATCCTAGAAAATGAGGAGGTCTGCTAAATAAATGAACACCATGGAGAGGGAGACAGAAGCCAGGTGTGATGTCCTCCCGAGAGAAGGACCAGATGCCGATGTTGTCAGAGGGGAAGCTGTACTTGCTGTCGTTGTTTCCCCTGTAAGAGATTAATAATAATTATTAATAATAATAAATATTTTCTGGTGTGTTAAATCTTGATTAATAGTAGTAGAAATCAATGGACATGTCTAAAACCCTCTACCTACTTGCAATGATGCTGCCTGGAATAATATTGAGGGAGGTCTGGCCTGTACTCAGTGCTTGGCTCAGAGTGTTCTCTATAGAGGTTGTGCTGGGGACCACTGATTGGTTCTTGAATATCAGGGTCATGTCCACACCTACTGACCCGTTCCTGTAAGCAGGGGACAAACAGACCACAAAGGAGAGCTTACTAATCACCACCATCATTACATTACATTATTGTCATTTAGCAGATGCTCGTATCCAGAGTGACTTATGTAGGTTATAATTTTTATATGTTATTCATTTATGCAGGGAATCGAACCCGCAATCTTTCGGTTAGGAGCCCTGCTCCTCACCACTGTGCTACACTGCCGCCCCTTCATCACCAACATTGTCATCATCATCATCATCATCATCATCATCATCATCATCCATTTTCTGATCATCATAATCATTCTCGGAAGCATGATTGTTGTTAGTGCTGTTGTACTAATTATCAAAAGCATGTTTGTGATTATCATCTTTGCAGGCTCAGCGCCAAGAGAAAATACAGAGGGGTGCAATTGCAATCCGGGTTACAAAATGTCATAAATACTATGTAGAAATCAGGATATAAGAAGACAACTGGGGGTGCAATGCACCCCTAAGCACCCCCATAGTGCCGGGCCTGCATCCATGTCATTATTACTGTCATCATCATCATCTGCGTCCATCTTAATGTCAGTGAGATGTTAAGATCTCTCTGCGGTCATTAAAGATCCCATAGCACTTACGCGGGGGAGATTGCCTAGTGTCAGCCAGATTCCCATTCAGACTTTTTCAACATTTATTGAATTATTGCCGTTTATACTCCCCCGATTTCATTAGCTGAGTAATTCCGTACCTTTCCACCTTGAAAATGGGACGCTGTGAAAAGCTGATGGTTGAGGTAAGCCAGACCCCCCCACCCCAACTAAAGAATGTCAAAGAATCAGTAAAGTTGAGCTAAAGCCCCTTTGGATACCCAGGGCTTTAGGGGTTAAAGGTGATAAATACAATGGAGGAAAGCACTCACCAAAACCGGTTGACTCTGGACCGGCTGTATACTGAGGGAAACCTGGTCTTGTATACTATGCTCACCTGAGGACGAAAGAAACAGATGGTAAGCAATAATAATGATGATGATAATAATAATAATAATGATAATAGAAATCCAGGATATATTGCCGATCTATGCCACTTAATGAAGAGATCTTAATAAGATGTGTTTCTTGCTTTAGAGAGAGAGAGAGAGAGAGAGAGAGAGAGAGATTACCTCAGTGGACACATTGTTTGCCAGATTCTGGAACTCCTGTGAATTTTGATCCAAGAGCTCTTGAGTGAACTGCTGGTTCAGTCTAAACTGAAGCCCCATGGTTCCCTCCCCTGTGCTTGGTGGATCAGTGGTGACAGCTGTACTGGAAGCAGTAGGAGCTGCAGTGGGGGCTGCAGTTGATGCTGCAGTTTGTCCTACGGGAGCTGCAGTTGGTTGTACAGGAGCTGCAGTTGGTTGTACAGGAGCTGCAGTTGGTTCTATAGGAGCTGCAGTTGGTGCAACAGGAGCTGCAGTTGGTCCTACAGGAGCTGCAGTTGGTCCTATAGGAGCTGCAGTTGGTTGTACAGGAGCTGCAGTTGGTCCTATAGGAGCTGCAGTTGGTCCTACAGGAGCTGCAGTTGGTGCAACAGGAGCTGCAGTTGGTTCTATAGGAGCTGCAGTTGGTTGTACAGGAGCTGCAGTTGGTGCAACAGGAGCTGCAGTTGGTCCTACAGGAGCTGCAGTTGGTTGGACAGGAGCTGCAGTTAGTCCTATAGGAGCTGCAGTTGGTTGTACAGGAGCTGCAGTTGGTGCAACAGGAGCTGCAGTTGGTCTTACAGGAGCTGCAGTTGGTCTTACAGGAGCTGCAGTTGGTCCTACAGGAGCTGCAGTTGGTGTTGCAGTCAGTGCTGAAGCTGTTGATGTTTTAGAAGTTGGTTCCAAGGTTGCCATGGACAGTCTAGATGGGGCTTCAGTTTTTGGTAGTGTTGAGGAAATAGGTGTACTTGAAGAGGTTACAGTTGGCAGTACAGGAGGTGATTGTGTAGTTGTGGTTATTCTAGTGCTCTGAAGAACCCCTGCAAGTCAGCACATGACAGTGAGATTTAGCAAAATGGCACCAGCTGATGAGAGCCAGAGTGTTGCATTAGATGTGAATTAATAGGAAATGTCAAAGTGCATCTTACTTGTAACCACAATACTGGTGGTGTTGATAGGTAGGGTAAAGTCAGAGGAATTGGAGGAGACAGCTGCTATTAAGGTCTGCTCCACATCGCCGGTCTCGGGAACTGAGCTTAAGTTGTTGAATATGAGCAAGGCATCCACAACCACTGAGCCCTCCCTGTAAGACCCAAACAAAATAAAACTTAGAAGTTCTCCATGAAAATTATGGGATTGTGGGGATTGATTACCCACAGGACAAAACATATATTACAATATTCACAACAGTGTAAAAGAGAATCATGCTGATTGAGTAACATCTTATTTGGGTTGGTTTGAACCAGCTAAAAAGAGAATACATGGGTAGCAAGCTAAATATGTGAAAATACACGACTGGAGATGAACAAATTGTTGAAGGGCGTTGTTCACATTGTCAATACAGATCTGTTGGCTTACTCCCCAGTCATTAGTTACCTTGCAAAGATGGCCATTTAGCTGAGAGCAGCATGTAATGATCAAAAGACCTGCTATATTGCTGTTCTGGACCAAAACCTCTGCTTCCTTACACAGTGTTGCTTTTCCAACACCCCTCCCTGCAGGAGCCACCTTTCTGATCAGTTTCAATGCTATGAAATGAATCCCAGACAGGAATAAAAGTCTTATTTTAACTTACCGGAACCCTGTCACTTCAGTGTGATTGAATCTCTTCCCATACTGTTGTGTGTAGACCATATTCAACTGTAGAGATATAAGAAAAATATTCTGATCTTGAGAACTGGTATTTAAATGTTTCAGGTATTTGGATGTCATTTGTGATAAGAAATGTTCTTCTGAACTGACTCTGGAAGAAGCAAATGAGAAAGTAAGTGAAATGACAAAGAAATTTATGAAAATATTGATGGTGTTGATAATGATAATGATGACAATGATGAAGAAAGCAATAAAATCAAAAGATATGTGGAATGAAAGGAGAAGATTTATAATCAGATCCTTCTTACTGTTCTTACTGCAGCTCAAAACATTTGAGGGTTATACAAGTTTGACAGGAAAATACAATACAATTCTAACAATTTGTAGCCATGGTAGCAACATGTCACAAAGCAAACCGACATGAAAAAGGCCAGTACCACCATGAACAATATCAATTTATGTAACTAATGCTGTGGTAAGAATTTACAAACTGTTGAGGAAGCATATTATGATTACCTGTGAAGTTATTTGATTTGCCAATGTTTTGAACTTGAGGGAGGAGGAATTCTTGAGGTCCTCTTCAAATTCCACCTCTAGTTTAAACTCCAGCAATACCTCGGGCGTGATGGGAGAGGACACTGTGGTGGGAGTTGCAGTTGTGGTGTCAATTGATTCATTTGTAGTTGACTGTGTTGTATGAAAGTCCAGTTGAGTTGCACTAGGGGCAGCAGTAGTGTCTGATGGTGTATTAGCGTCAGGTTCCAGTACTGTAAAATAAAAAGAAGTCCGTGACACTTTATTTCACTGATGTTTTCTTGTTAGAGTTAATTGAAGTGGAGACAAAGAAACAATGGTTTTACCACATATTGACACTGGAGACATTGATGTCAATTTCAGTGGTGTCAATAAAAACTTCTGATGTAGTTGAATCCAATGAGGTTATTGAGGTTAAGGTTATTTCATGCTTGTTGATGCTATGACTGGCTTTGGAGTTACTGAACTTGTTTTCATACCAGCTCTGGTGACTGTTGTAGATTTCTTACCTGCTAACAGAGTTGTTCCACTTTCAGGTTGATTCACTTCATAGGTAGGTTTTTGTGCTACACTGGTAGGGTTCATCTCCTCAGTAGTGACTGATTTCAATACAGTTTCTGTAGGTATCTTGGTTTCAGGTTGCAGTGTTGTAGGGCTACCTGAAGTGGATGAAATTGTGGTCAAATCAGGTTCTCCTGAAATGAGTGATTCCTGTGCAATTGCTGAAGTTCTGGCTGTGCCAGGCTCTTTTCTTTCAGACACGGATGTTGCTGTCAATGATGTATCAGTTGAAACCTCTGTTCTAGTTGAATCTAATGAAGATATTGAGGTTAAAGTTACTCCATGCTGTGTTGTTTCTAGTGTTGGTTTTGGAGTTACTGGACTTGTTTTCGTATCAGCTTTGGTGACTGTTAAGGATTCCTTTGTTCGTAACAAGGTTATACTGCTTTCAGGTGGAATCACTTTAGTTATGGTTATTCTTCCAGTCGATGTTTTTGTGCCAGGTTGTGATGTTACACTATCTTTTGTTGATATTGAAGTAAGTATAGTTTCAGGCTTTGTTGATTTTGTAACGGAGGAAGTTTTTGGTGCTGTGCTGGTAGGGTTGATATCCTCAGTAGTTGCTGATGTTAAGACAGTTTCTGAAGGTATTCTGGTTTCAGGTAGCAGTGTTTTAGGGCTAGCTGAAGGAGATGAAATTGTGGTCCCATCAGGTTTTACTGAAATGATTGATTCCTGTGCAATTGCTGAAGTTCTGGCTGTGCCAGGCTCTTTTCTTTCAGACACGGATGTTGCTGTCAATGATATATTAGTAGAAACCTCTGTTCCAGTTGAATCTAATGAAGTTATTGAGGTTAAAGTTACTCCATGCTGTGTTGTTTCTAGTGTTGGTTTTGGAGTTACTGGACTTGTTTTCATATCAGCAGTGGTGACTTTTTGGGATTCCTTTGTTCGTAACAAGGTCATACTGCTTTCAGGTTGACCCACTTTAGTTATGGTTATTGTTCTAATTGATGTTTTCGTGCCAGGTTGTGATGTTACACTATCTGTTGCTGATATTGAAGTTAGTATTGTTTCAGGCTTTGTTGATTTTGTGATGGAGGAAGATTTTGTTGCTTCACTGGTAGAAGGTTTTATCTCTTCAGTAGTTGCTGATGTTAAGACAGTTTCTGAAGATGTTCTGGTTTCAGTTAGCAGTGTTGTAGGGTTAGCTGGAGTGGATGATATTGTGGTCGCTTCAGGTTTTCCTGAAATCAGTGATTCTTTTGTAGTAGCTGAAGTTTTAGTTGTGGCAGGTTCTCTTCTTTCAGGCATGGATGTTGTTTCCAAGAAGGTGTCAGTAGAGGTTTGTGTTCTAGTTGAATCCAATGAAGTTTTTGAGGTTAAGGTCACTCCATGCCGTGTTGATGCTGTGATTGGTTTTGGAGTTACTGGACTTGTTTTCATATCAGCTTTGGTGATTGTTGTGGATTTCTCATCTGCTAAAGATGTTGTTCCACTGTCAGGTTGAATCTTTTCAGTGATTGTTATTCCCTTAATCGATGTTGTCATGTCAGGTTGTGATGTTACAGTACCTGTTGAAGACATTGAGGTTATTGTAGTTGGAGGCTTTGTTGATTTTGTAATGGAGGTAGGTTTTTGTGCTACACTGGTAGGGTTCATCTCCTCAGTAGTGACTGACGTTAATACAGTTTCTGTAGGTATCTTGGTTTCAGGTTGCAGTGTTGTAGGGCTAGTTGAAGGAGATGAAATTGTGGTCACGTCTGATTTATCTGATAGTAGTGATTCCTCTGTAGTTGATGAAGTTGTGGCTGTGCCAGGTTCTTTTCTTTCAGATATGGATGTAGTTTTTAATAATGAATCAGTAGAAGCTTGTGTTCTAGTTGAATCCAATGAAGTTATTGAGTTTAAAGTTACTCCATGCCGTGTTGATGCTGTGATTGGTTTTGGAGTTACTGGACTTGTTTTCATTTCAGCTTTGGTGACTGTTGTAGATTCCTTACCCGCTAACAAAGTCGTTCCACTATCAGGCTGATTCACCTCAGTGATTGTTATTCCCTTTATCGATGTTTTCATGTCAGGTTGTGATGTAACAATGAAGTTGAAGACACTGACGTTAGTATGGTTTCAGGCTTTGTTGATTTTGGAATGGAGGTAGGTTTTTGTGCTACACTGGTAGGGTTGATATCCTCAGCAGTGACTGATGTTAGTACAGTTTCTGAAGGTATCATGGTTTCAGGTTGCAGTGTTGTAGGGCTAGCTGAAGGAGATAAAATTGTGGTCGCATCAGGTTTTCCTGGTATGAATGATTCCCTTGTAGTAGCTGAAGTTTTAGTTGTGCCAGGTTGTTTTCTTTTGGGTATGGATGTTGCTTTCATTGCTGTGTCAGTTGAAGCTTGTGTTCTAGTTGAATCCAATGAAGTTTTTGAGGTTAAGGTTTACTCCATTTTTCCTTGTTGATGCTGTGATTGGTTTTGGAGTTACTGGACTTGTTTTCATATCAGCTTTGGTGACTGTTGTGGATTCCTCATCTGATAACGATGTTGTTCCGCTGTCAGGTTGAATCACTTCAGTGATTGTTATTCCCACTAATTGATGTTGTCATGTCAGGTTGTGATGTTACGGTACCTGTTGAAGACATTGAGGTTATTGTAGTTGGAGGCTTTGTTGATTTTGAAATGGAGGTAGGTTTTTGTGCTACACTGGTAGGGTTGATCTCCTCAGTAGTTACTGACATCAACACAGTTTCTGTAGGTATCTTGGTTTCAGGTTGCAGTGTTTTGGGGCTAGCTGAAGGAGATGAAATTGTGGTCCCATCAGGTTTTCCTGAAATGAGTGATTCCTGTGCAATTGATGAAGTTGTGGCTGTGCCAGGCTCTTTTCTTTCAGACATGGATGTTGCTGTCAATGATGTATTAGTAGAAACCTTTGTTCCAGTTGAATCTAATGAAGTTATTGAGGTTAAAGTTACTCCATGCTGTGTTGTTTCTAGTGTTGGTTTTGGAGTTACTGGACTTGTTTTCATATCAGCAGTGGTGACTGTTAAGGATTCCTTTGTTGTTAACAAAGGTCATACTGCTTTCAGGTTGACCCACTTTAGTTATGGTTATTCCTCCAATCGATGTTTTCATGTCAGGCTGTGATGTTAAACTATCTGTTGTTGATATTGAAGTAAGTATTGTTTCAGGCTTTGTTGATTTTGTGATGGAGGTAGTTTTTGTTGCTGCACTGGTAGAAGGTTTTATCTCTTCAGTAGTTACTGACATCAATACAGTTTCTGTAGGTATCTTGGTTTCAGGTTGCAGTGTTTTAGGGCTAGCTGAAGTGGATGAAATTGTGGTCACTTCAGGTTTTCCTGAAATGAGTGATTCCTTTGCAATTGATGAAGTTGTGGCTGTGCCAGGTTCTTTTCTTTCAGACATGGATGTTGCTTTCAATGATGCATCAGTAGAAACCTCTGTTCTAGTTGAATCTAATGAAGTTATTGAGGTTAAAGTTACTCCATGCTGTGTTGATGCTGTGATTGGTTTTGGAGTTACTGGACTTGTTTTCATATCAGCTTTGGTGACTGTTGTGGATTCCCCATCTGCTAAAGATGTTGTTCCGCTGTCAGGTTGAATCTCTTCAATGATTTTTATTCCATTAATCGATGTTGTCATGTCAGGTTGTGATGTTACGGTACCTGTTGAAGACATTGAGGTCATTGTAGTTGGAGGCTTTGTTGATTTTGAAATGGAGGTAGGTTTTTGTGCTACACTGGTAGGGTTGATCTCCTCAGTAGTGACTGACGTCAATACAGTTTCTGTAGGTATCTTGGTTTCAGGTTGCAGTGTTGTAGGGCTACCTGAAGTGGATGAAATTGTGGTCATATCAGGTTTTCCTGAAATGAGTGATTCTTTTGCAATTGATGAAGTTTTAGTTGTGGCAGGTTCTCTTCTTTCAGGCATGGATGTTGTTTTCAAGAATGTATCAGTAGAAACCTTGTGTTCTAGTTGAATCTAATGAAGTTATTGAGGTTAAAGTTAACCCATGCCGTGTTGATTCTGTGATTGGTTTTGGAGTTACTGGACTTGTTTTCATATCAGCTTTGGTGATTGTTGTGGATTTCTCATCTGCTAAAGATGTTGTTCCACTGTCAGGTTGAATCTTTTCAGTGATTGTTATTCCCTTAATCGATGTTGTCATGTCAGGTTGTGATGTTACACTATCTGTTGAAGACATTGAGGTTATTATTGTTTCAGGCTTTGTTGATTTTGTAATGGAGGTAGGTTTTGTTGCTACACTGGTAGGGTTTTATCTCTTCAGTAGTGACTGACGTTAATACAGTTTCTGTAGGTATCTTGGTTTCAGGTTGCAGTGTTGTAGGGCTAGCTGAAGGAGATGAAATTGTGGTCACTTCTGGTTTTCTGAAATGAGTGATTCCTTTGTAGTTGATGAAGTTTTGGCTGTGCCAGGTTCTTTTCTTTCAGATATGGATGTTGTTTTTAATAATGAATCAGTAGAAGCTTGTGTTCTAGTTGAATCCAATGAAGTTATTGAGTTTAAAGTTACTCCATGCTGTGTTGATGCTGTGATTGGTTTTGGAGTTACTGGACTTGTTTTCATTTCAGCTTTGGTGACTGTTGTGGATTCCTCATCTGCTAACAAAGTTGTTCCACTGTCAGGTTGAATCACTTCAGTGATTGTTATTCCATTAATCGATGTTGTCATGTCAGGTTGTGATGTTACGGTACCTGTTGAAGACATTGAGGTTATTGTAGTTTCAGGCTTTGTTGATTTTGGAATGGAGGTAGGTTTTTGTGCTACACTGGTAGGGTTGATCTCCTCAGTAGTGACTGACGTCAATACAGTTTCTGTAGGTATCTTGGTTTCAGGTTGCAGTGTTGTAGGGCTACCTGAAGTGGATGAAATTGTGGTCACATCAGGTTTTCCTGAAATGAGAGATTCCCCTGCAATTGCTGAAGTTGTGGCTGTACCAGGCTCTTTTCTTTCAGAAACGGATGTTGCTGTCAATGATGTATCAGTTGAAACCTCTGTTCTACTTGAATCTAATGAAGATATTGAGGTTAAAGTTACTCCATGCTGTGTTGTTTCTAGTGTTGGTTTTGGAGTTACTGGACTTGTTTTCCTATCAGCAGTGGTGACTGTTAAGGATTCCTTTGTTCGTAACAAGGTTATACTGCTTTCAGGTTGACCCACTTTAGTTATGGTTATTGTTCTAATTGATGTTTTCGTGCCAGGTTGTGATGTTACACTATCTGTTGCTGATATTGAAGTTAGTATTGTTTCAGGCTTTGTTGATTTTGTGATGGAGGAAGATTTTGTTGCTTCACTGGTAGAAGGTTTTATCTCTTCAGTAGTTGCTGATGTTAAGACAGTTTCTGAAGATGTTCTGGTTTCAGTTAGCAGTGTTGTAGGGTTAGCTGGAGTGGATGATATTGTGGTCGCTTCAGGTTTTCCTGAAATCAGTGATTCTTTTGTAGTAGCTGAAGTTTTAGTTGTGGCAGGTTCTCTTCTTTCAGGCATGGATGTTGTTTCCAAGAAGGTGTCAGTAGAGGTTTGTGTTCTAGTTGAATCCAATGAAGTTTTTGAGGTTAAGGTCACTCCATGCCGTGTTGATGCTGTGATTGGTTTTGGAGTTACTGGACTTGTTTTCATATCAGCTTTGGTGATTGTTGTGGATTTCTCATCTGCTAAAGATGTTGTTCCACTGTCAGGTTGAATCTTTTCAGTGATTGTTATTCCCTTAATCGATGTTGTCATGTCAGGTTGTGATGTTACAGTACCTGTTGAAGACATTGAGGTTATTGTAGTTGGAGGCTTTGTTGATTTTGTAATGGAGGTAGGTTTTTGTGCTACACTGGTAGGGTTGATCTCCTCAGTAGTGACTGACGTTAATACAGTTTCTGTAGGTATCTTGGTTTCAGGTTGCAGTGTTGTAGGGCTAGTTGAAGGAGATGAAATTGTGGTCACATCAGGTTTATCTGAAATGAGTGATTCCTCTGTAGTTGATGAAGTTGTGGCTGTGCCAGGTTCTTTTCTTTCAGATATGGATGTAGTTTTTAATAATGAATCAGTAGAAACCTTGTGTTCTAGTTGAATCCAATGAAGTTATTGAGGTTAAAGTTACTCCATGCTGTGTTGATGCTGTGATTGGTTTTGGAGTTACTGGACTTGTTTTCATTTCAGCTTTGGTGACTGTTGTAGATTCCTTTGTTCGCTAACAAAGTTATTCCACTATCAGGCTGATTCACCTCAGTGATTGTTATTCCCTCTAATCGATGTTTTCATGTCAGGTTGTGATGTTACACTATCTGTTGCTGATACTGACGTTAGTATGGTTTCAGGCTTTGTTGATTTTGGAATGGAGGTAGGTTTTTGTGCTACACTGGTAGGGTTGATATCCTCAGCAGTGACTGATGTTAATACAGTTTCTGAAGGTATCATGGTTTCAGGTTGCAGTGTTGTAGGGCTAGCTGAAGGAGATAAAATTGTGGTCGCATCAGGTTTTCCTGGTATGAATGATTCCCTTGTAGTAGCTGAAGTTTTAGTTGTGCCAGGTTGTTTTCTTTTGGGCATGGATGTTGCTTTCATTGCTGTGTCAGTTGAAGCTTGTCTTCTACTTGAATCTATGGATGTTATTGAGATTAATGTTACTTTTTCCTGTGTTGATGCTGTGATTGGTTTTGGAGTTACTGGACTTGTTTTCATATCAGCTTTGGTGACTGTTGTGGACTCCTCATCTGATAACGATGTTGTTCCGCTGACAGTTTGAATCACTGCAGTGATTGTTATTCCCTTAATCGATGTTGTCATGTCAGGTTGTGATGTTACGGTACCTGTTGAAGACATTGAGGTTATTGTAGTTAGAGGCTTTGTTGATTTTGTAATGGAGGTAGGTTTTTGTGCTACACTGGTAGGGTTGATCTCCTCAGTAGTGACTGACGTCAATACAGTTTCTGTAGGTATCTTGGTTTCAGGTTGCAGTGTTGTAGGGCTACCTGAAGTGGATGAAATTGTGGTCACATCCGGTTTTCCTGAAATGAGAGATTCCCCTGCAATTGCTGAAGTTGTGGCTGTACCAGGCTCTTTTCTTTCAGAAACGGATGTTGCTGTCAATGATGTATCAGTTGAAACCTCTGTTCTACTTGAATCTAATGAAGATATTGAGGTTAAAGTTACTCCATGCTGTGTTGTTTCTAGTGTTGGTTTTGGAGTTACTGGACTTGTTTTCCTATCAGCAGTGGTGACTGTTAAGGATTCCTTTGTTCGTAACAAGGTTATACTGCTTTCAGGTAGACCCACTTTAGTTATGGTTATTGTTCTAATTGATGTTTTCGTGCCAGGTTGTGATGTTACACTATCTGTTGCTGATATTGAAGTTAGTATTGTTTCAGGCTTTGTTGATTTTGTGATGGAGGAAGATTTTGTTGCTTCACTGGTAGAAGGTTTTATCTCTTCAGTAGTTGCTGATGTTAAGACAGTTTCTGAAGATGTTCTGGTTTCAGTTAGCAGTGTTGTAGGGTTAGCTGGAGTGGATGATATTGTGGTCGCTTCAGGTTTTCCTGAAATCAGTGATTCTTTTGTAGTAGCTGAAGTTTTAGTTGTGGCAGGTTCTCTTCTTTCAGGCATGGATGTTGTTTCCAAGAAGGTGTCAGTAGAGGTTTGTGTTCTAGTTGAATCCAATGAAGTTTTTGAGGTTAAGGTCACTCCATGCCGTGTTGATGCTGTGATTGGTTTTGGAGTTACTGGACTTGTTTTCATATCAGCTTTGGTGACTGTTGTGGATTCCTCATCTGATAACGATGTTGTTCCGCTGTCAGGTTGAATCACTTCAGTGATTGTTATTCCCTTAATCGATGTTGTCATGTCAGGTTGTGATGTTACAGTACCTGTTGAAGACATTGAGGTTATTGTAGTTGGAGGCTTTGTTGATTTTGAAATGGAGGTAGGTTTTTGTGCTACACTGGTAGGGTTGATCTCCTCAGTAGTTACTGACATCAGTACAGTTTCTGTAGGTATCTTGGTTTCAGGTTGCAGTGTTTTGGGGCTAGCTGAAGGAGATGAAATTGTGGTCCCATCAGGTTTTCCTGAAATGAGTGATTCCTGTGCAATTGATGAAGTTGTGGCTGTGCCAGGCTCTTTTCTTTCAGACATAGATGTTGCTGTCAATGATGTATTAGTAGAAACCTCTGTTCCAGTTGAATCTAATGAAGTTATTGAGGTTAAAGTTACTCCATGCTGTGTTGTTTCTAGTGTTGGTTTTGGAGTTACTGGACTTGTTTTCATATCAGCAGTGGTGACTGTTAAGGATTCCTTTGTTCGTAACAAGGTCATACTGCTTTCAGGTTGACCCACTTTAGTTATGGTTATTCCTCCAATCGATGTTTTCGTGCCAGGCTGTGATGTTAAACTATCTGTTGTTGATATTGAAGTAAGTATTGTTTCAGGCTTTGTTGATTTTGTGATGGAGGAAGTTATTGTTGCTGCACTGGTAGAAGGTTTTATCTCTTCAGTAGTTACTGACATCAATACAGTTTCTGTAGGTATCTTGGTTTCAGGTTGCAGTGTTTTAGGGCTAGCTGAAGTGGATGAAATTGTGGTCACTTCAGGTTTTCCTGAAATGAGTGATTCCTGTGCAATTGATGAAGTTGTGGCTGTGCCAGGCTTTTTCTTTCAGACATGGATGTTGCTTTCAATGATGCATCAGTTGAAACCTCTGTTCTAGTTGAATGTAATGAAGTTATTGAGGTTAAAGTTACTCCATGCTGTGTTGATGCTGTGATTGGTTTTGGAGTTACTGGACTTGTTTTCGTATCAGCTTTGGTGACTGTTGTGGATTCCCCATCTGCTAAAGATGTTGTTCCGCTGTCAGGTTGAATCTCTTCAATGATTTTTATTCCATTAATCGATGTTGTCATGTCAGGTTGTGATGTTACGGTACCTGTTGAAGACATTGAGGTCATTGTAGTTGGAGGCCTTGTTGATTTTGAAATGGAGGTAGGTTTTTGTGCTGCACTGGTAGGGTTCATCTCCTCAGTAGTGACTGACGTCAATACAGTTTCTGTAGGTATCTTGGTTTCAGGTTGCAGTGTTGTAGGGCTACCTGAAGTGGATGAAATTGTGGTCATATCAGGTTTTCCTGAAATGAGTGATTCTTTTGTAGTAGCTGAAGTTTTAGTTGTGGCAGGTTCTCTTCTTTCAGGCATGGATGTTGTTTTCAAGAAAGTGTCAGTAGAGGTTTGTGTTCTAGTTGAATCTAATGAAGTTATTGAGGTTAAAGTTAACCCATGCCGTGTTGATGCTGTGATTGGTTTTGGAGTTACTGGACTTGTTTTCATATCAGCTTTGGTGATTGTTGTGGATTTCTCATCTGCTAAAGATGTTGTTCCACTGTCAGGTTGAATCTTTTCAGTGATTGTTATTCCCTTAATCGATGTTGTCATGTCAGGTTGTGATGTTACAGTACCTGTTGAAGACATTGAGGTTATTGTGGTTTCAGGCTTTGTTGATTTTGTAATGGAGGTAGGTTTTGTGTGCTACACTGGTAGGGTTTATCTCCTCAGTAGTGACTGATGTTAATACAGTTTCTGTAGGTATCTTGGTTTCAGGTTGCAGTGTTGTAGGGCTAGTTGAAGGAGATGAAATTGTGGTCACGTCTGATTTATCTGATAGTAGTGATTCCTCTGTAGTTGATGAAGTTGTGGCTGTGCCAGGTTCTTTTCTTTCAGATATGGATGTAGTTTTTAATAATGAATCAGTAGAAGCTTGTGTTCTAGTTGAATCCAATGAAGTTATTGAGTTTAAAGTTACTCCATGCCGTGTTGATGCTGTGATTGGTTTTGGAGTTACTGGACTTGTTTTCATTTCAGCTTTGGTGACTGTTGTAGATTCCTTACCCGCTAACAAAGTCGTTCCACTATCAGGCTGATTCACCTCAGTGATTGTTATTCCCTTAATCGATGTTTTCATGTCAGGTTGTGATGTAACGGCAGCGGTTGAAGACACTGACGTTAGTATGGTTTCAGGCTTTGTTGATTTTGGAATGGAGGTAGGTTTTTGTGCTACACTGGTAGGGTTGATCTCCTCAGTAGTGACTGACGTCAATACAGTTTCTGTAGGTATCTTGGTTTCAGGTTGCAGTGTTGTAGGGCTACCTGAAGTGGATGAAATTGTGGTCACATCCGGTTTTCCTGAAATGAGAGATTCCCCTGCAATTGCTGAAGTTGTGGCTGTGCCAGGCTCTTTTCTTTCAGAAACGGATGTTGCTGTCAATGATGTATCAGTTGAAACCTCTGTTCTACTTGAATCTAATGAAGATATTGAGGTTAAAGTTACTCCATGCTGTGTTGTTTCTAGTGTTGGTTTTGGAGTTACTGGACTTGTTTTCCTATCAGCAGTGGTGACTGTTAAGGATTCCTTTGTTCGTAACAAGGTTATACTGCTTTCAGGTAGACCCACTTTAGTTATGGTTATTGTTCTAATTGATGTTTTCATGCCAGGTTGTGATGTTACACTATCTGTTGCTGATATTGAAGTTAGTATTGTTTCAGGCTTTGTTGATTTTGTGATGGAGGAAGATTTTGTTGCTTCACTGGTAGAAGGTTTTATCTCTTCAGTAGTTGCTGATGTTAAGACAGTTTCTGAAGATGTTCTGGTTTCAGTTAGCAGTGTTGTAGGGTTAGCTGGAGTGGATGATATTGTGGTCGCTTCAGGTTTTCCTGAAATCAGTGATTCTTTTGTAGTAGCTGAAGTTTTAGTTGTGGCAGGTTCTCTTCTTTCAGGCATGGATGTTGTTTCCAAGAAGGTGTCAGTAGAGGTTTGTGTTCTAGTTGAATCCAATGAAGTTTTTGAGGTTAAGGTCACTCCATGCCGTGTTGATGCTGTGATTGGTTTTGGAGTTACTGGACTTGTTTTCATATCAGCTTTGGTGACTGTTGTGGATTCCTCATCTGATAACAATGTTGTTCCGCTGTCAGGTTGAATCACTTCAGTGATTGTTATTCCCTTAATCGATGTTTTCATGTCAGGTTGTGATGTTACAGTGCCTGTTGAAGACATTGAGGTTATTGTAGTTGGAGGCTTTGTTGATTTTGAAATGGAGGTAGGTTTTTGTGCTACACTGGTAGGGTTGATCTCCTCAGTAGTTACTGACATCAGTACAGTTTCTGTAGGTATCTTGGTTTCAGGTTGCAGTGTTTTAGGGCTAGCTGAAGGAGATGAAATTGTGGTCCCATCAGGTTTTCCTGAAATGAGTGATTCCTGTGCAATTGATGAAGTTGTGGCTGTGCCAGGCTCTTTTCTTTCAGACACGGATGTTGCTGTCAATGATGTATTAGTAGAAACCTCTGTTCCAGTTGAATCTAATGAAGTTATTGAGGTTAAAGTTACTCCATGCTGTGTTGTTTCTAGTGTTGGTTTTGGAGTTACTGGAGTTGTTTTCATATCAGCAGTGGTGACTGTTTGGGATTCCTTTGTTCGTAACAAGGTCATACTGCTTTCAGGTTGACCCACTTTAGTTATGGTTATTCCTCCAATCGATGTTTTCGTGCCAGGCTGTGATGTTAAACTATCTGTTGTTGATATTGAAGTAAGTATTGTTTCAGGCTTTGTTGATTTTGTGATGGAGGAAGTTATTGTTGCTGCACTGGTAGAAGGTTTTATCTCTTCAGTAGTTACTGACATCAAACAGTTTCTGTTCTGTATCTTGGTTTCAGGTTGCAGTGTTTTAGGGCTAGCTGAAGTGGATGAAATTGTGGTCACTTCAGGTTTTCCTGAAATGAGTGATTCCTGTGCAATTGATGAAGTTGTGGCTGTGCCAGGCTTTTTTCTTTCAGACACGGATGTTGCTGTCAATGATGCATCAGTTGAAACCTCTGTTCTAGTTGAATGTAATGAAGTTATTGAGGTTAAAGTTACTCCATGCTGTGTTGATGCTGTGATTGGTTTTGGAGTTACTGGACTTGTTTTCGTATCAGCTTTGGTGACTGTTGTGGATTCCCCATCTGCTAAAGATGTTGTTCCGCTGTCAGGTTGAATCTCTTCAATGATTTTTATTCCATTAATCGATGTTGTCATGTCAGGTTGTGATGTTACGGTACCTGTTGAAGACATTGAGGTCATTGTAGTTGGAGGCCTTGTTGATTTTGAAATGGAGGTAGGTTTTTGTGCTGCACTGGTAGGGTTCATCTCCTCAGTAGTGACTGACGTCAATACAGTTTCTGTAGGTATCTTGGTTTCAGGTTGCAGTGTTGTAGGGCTACCTGAAGTGGATGAAATTGTGGTCATATCAGGTTTTCCTGAAATGAGTGATTCTTTTGTAGTGCTGAAGTTTTAGTTGTTTTGCAGGTTCTCTTCTTTCAGGCATGGATGTTGTTTTCAATTGCTGTGTCAGTAGAGGTTTGTGTTCTAGTTGAATCTAATGAAGTTATTGAGGTTAAAGTTAACCCATGCCGTGTTGATGCTGTGATTGGTTTTTAGAGTTACTGGACTTGTTTTCATATCAGCTTTGGTGATTGTTGTGGATTTCTCATCTGCTAAAGATGTTGTTCCACTGTCAGGTTGAATCTTTTCAGTGATTGTTATTCCCTTAATCGATGTTGTCATGTCAGGTTGTGATGTTACAGTACCTGTTGAAGACATTGAGGTTATTGTAGTTGGAGGCTTTGTTGATTTTGTAATGGAGGTAGGTTTTTGTGCTACACTGGTAGGGTTCATCTCCTCAGTAGTGACTGACGTTAATACAGTTTCTGTAGGTATCTTGGTTTCAGGTTGCAGTGTTGTAAGGCTAGTTGAAGGAGATGAAATTGTGGTCACGTCTGATTTATCTGATAGTAGTGATTCCTCTGTAGTTGATGAAGTTGTGGCTGTGCCAGGTTCTTTTCTTTCAGATATGGATGTAGTTTTTAATAATGAATCAGTAGAAGCTTGTGTTCTAGTTGAATCCAATGAAGTTATTGAGGTTAAAATTACTCCATGCTGTGTTGATGCTGTGATTGGTTTTGGAGTTACTGGACTTGTTTTCATTTCAGCTTTGGTGACTGTTGTAGATTCCTTACCTGTTAACAAAGTTGTTCCACTATCAGGCTGATTCACCTCAGTGATTGATATTCCCTTAATCGATGTTTTCATGTCAGGTTGTGATGTAATATTTGTTGTTGACATTGAGGATAAGTATGGTTTCAGGCTTTGTTGATTTTGGAATGGAGGTAGGTTTTTGTGCTGCACTGGTAGGGTTGATATCCTCAGTAGTGACTGATGTTAGAACAGTTTCTGAAGGTATCTTGGTTTCAGGTTGCAGTGTTGTAGGGCTAGCTGAAGGAGATAAAATTGTGGTCACATCAGGTTTTCCTGATATGAGTGATTCCCTTGTAGTAGCTGAAGTTTTAGTTGTCCCAGGTTGTTTTCTTTCAGGCATGGATGTTGTTTTCATTGCTGTGTCAGTTGAAGCTTGTCTTCTACTTGAATCTATGGATGTTATTGAGATTAATGTTACTTTTTCCTGTGTTGATGCTGTGATTGGTTTTGGAGTTACTGGACTTGTTTTCATATCAGCTTTGGTGACTGTTGTGGATTCCTCATCTGATAACAAAGTTGTTCCACTGATCAGGCTGAATCACTTCAGTGATTGTTGTTCCCTTAATCGATGTTGTCATGTCAGGTTGTGATGTTACGGTACCTGTTGAAGACATTGAGGTTATTGTAGTTAGAGGCTTTGTTGATTTTGTAATGGAGGTAGGTTTTTGTGCTACACTGGTAGGGTTGATCTCCTCAGTAGTGACTGATGTCAGTACAGTTTCTGTAGGTATCTTGGTTTCAGGTTGCAGTGTTGTAGGGCTAGCTGAAGTGGATGAAATTGTGGTCAAATCAGGTTCTCCTGAAATGAGAGATTCCCCTGCAATTGCTGAAGTTTTGGCTGTGCCAGGCTCTTTTCTTTCAGACACGGATGTTGCTGTCAATGATGTATCAATTGAAACCTCTGTTCTACTTGAATCTAATGAAGATATTGAGGTTAAAGTTACTCCATGCTGTGTTGTTTCTAGTGTTGGTTTTGGAGTTACTGGACTTGTTTTCCTATCAGCAGTGGTGACTGTTAAGGATTCCTTTGTTCGTAACAAGGTTATACTGCTTTCAGGTTGACCCACTTTAGTTATGGTTATTCCTCCAATTGATGTTTTCGTGCCAGGTTGTGATGTTACACTATCTGTTGCTGATATTGAAGTTAGTATTGTTTCAGGCTTTGTTGATTTTGTGAATGGAGGTATTTTGTTGCTTCACTGGTAGAAGGTTGATATCCTTCAGTAGTGACTGATGTTAGTACAGTTTCTGAAGGTATTCTGGTTTCAGGTTGCAGTGTTGTAGGGCTAGCTGGAGTGGATGATATTGTGGTCGCATCAGGTTTTCCTGAAATGAGTGATTCTTTTGTAGTAGCTGAAGTTTTAGTTGTGGCAGGTTCTCTTCTTTCAGGCATGGATGTTGTTTTCAAGAAGGTGTCAGTAGAGGTTTGTGTTCTAGTTGAATCCAATGAAGTTTCTGAGGTTGAAGTTACTCCGTGCTGTATTGATGCTGTGATTGGTTTTGCAGTTTGTGAACTTGTCTTAATGTCAGTTGTGGTGACTGTTCTAGATTCCTTAGGTGTTAAAAAAGGTGTACTGCTCTCAGGCTGAATCATTTCAGAAAAGCTTGTTTTCGTTGTAGTATCTGTAGTTGGTGCCGCAAGAGCTACAGCTGATAATGTAGCTGGAGCAGCTGGTGCTAACGTTGTTGCTGCTCTCTGTCTTGTTATTGTGACACTTGGTGCCGTGGTCATTCGAGTAGAAGAAATGGATTCCTTTGTACTCAGCGAGGATGCAGACAGCAGCAGAGGAGATGATGTTGCGGTTGTGGTTGTAGTTGTTGTAGTGCTCTGAACAGCCCCTGCAAGTCAGCACATGACAGTGAGATTTAGCAAAATGGCACCAACTGATGAGAGCCAGAGTGTTGCATTAGATGTGACTTAATAGGAAATGTCTGAGTGTATCTTACTTGTTACCACAATACTGGTGGTGCTGACAGGTAACGTAAGGCCAGAGGAGTTGGAGGAGGCAGCTTCTGTCAACGTCTGTGCCACATCGCTGGTATCAGGAACTGAGCTTAAGTTGTTGAATATCAGCACAGCATCGACAACCACCGACCCCTCACTAAAACACCCAAACACACAGAGGAGATCATTAAACAAAAAAAACACTGATAATATTTGTCAGGAATGTTTAACAGCATTCACACTGAAAATATGAGTATATTAAAAATAGTACATCAGTCCTTGAAGCAAAATTGAATGTTGTATTATTTACCATACATACTTTACGTGTGGAATGAATTTTCTCACAGTAAATGTGGTGTAAATATCAATGTTGTACCTACCTGAAACCTTTAATCTCTGTTCTGTTGAAACTGTCACCATATTGCTGTGAGTAAACTGTATCCAACTACAAAGAAAACACAAATATGAAGAGAAGTTCAACGTGTGATGGCAGGGATACTGGAATTGAGAAAATAATCCAATGAATGTTGAAGAAAATGCAAAAAAATGAAGTACACGAAGAAGATGAATAGATCAAATACCCAGAAAAATGCCAAAGGGGATAAAAGTTTTTTTATTAAATACATGGACACATCCCTGTTAGCCTTACATTTAGAGAACTGATTTGTGCCAGACTTGATATCTTAAATCACTCAGAAAGACATTCGATTTTTCCTGACCATAGCTGGAGTAGAAACATGTTACTGGTGGAACAGTATCTCACATAAAGGCAGCAGAGGTGACAGTCATGCTTTGTTTTAAATACTGTCCTCGACAGTATTTGATGAATGAAACACAATGAAGATCAAAATTACCTGTGTTGTGAGCTGCTTCTCCAAACTTTTGTACTTTGGTGAGGAGGAATTCTTGAGGTCTTCCTCAAACTGCAGCTCCAGTTTAAATGTCAGCGATAGCTCAGGTTCAGCTGCAGGGGGCGCTGTGGTGGGAGTTGTCGTGGCAGGAGATGCGGCTAGTGCCGCAGGAGCTGCAGTTTGTGCTGTGCTTGGTCGTGCAGGAGGTTTGGTTACTGTTTTTTCTGTCACAGTGTTGTCAAAGGTCCCTGAAAGCAGACAAGTGACAGACCAGTTACAATTGAACTATAAATGATGATGTGTTACTATTTTTGTATTTTTTGTGTATTCTCCTTTATGTATCCATGTTTTGGAATTGCTGATTGTAAAATTGGCTTGTCTGAGCTTTTGAAATACTAAGGGCGCTTGAAAAGTATTGGTTTTGTTCCAGTTTTACTGGTTTTTCCTTTTTTATGCAACAATATTTGAGAATATTTTAGAAATATTTTAGAACCTCTGCACTTGGGCAGGAGCACTGAAAGAAGAGAAATTTGATCCTCCAACACACTCACATGCAGCCATTGGCAGTTTTTCACACTACAAGTCATGCAGCACTCTGCAGTAGAGTGTCTGCTCATTGGAGGAGAGGCACTACTTTATTGGCATCATCCGAGCAGCTTGCAGGTGCCTGACGAAGTGCAGTGTGTCTGAGGTTGGTAAGATCAGGAAATCCTGGTCAACCTGCCCGCCCTTAGCATAGGTAGAACAAAGCTCACTTGTTGAACCCCCTTGCTGTAGGGCTCAGCCTGCACTCAAGACAAGCACCTTGTTGGCAGAGTCACTCAGGAACCCTTGATTAGCTTTTCTTGACTGGAGTAAAGAACTGTTTAAATGTCTTGCAGAGCAGATAAACATGGCCCATTTCACTGTCAGTGCCATTAAGAAAGCTGAGAGGAAAGTAATTAGATTGAACTGAATTCACCATGATGGTTTGTTGTGCTGTAAAACTAAAATGAGTTATTGAGGTTAAAATTTACTCCATGCTGTGTTGATGCTGTGATAGGTTTTTCAGTTTCTGGACTTGTTTTCATATCAAGTGTGGTGACTATTGTAGGTTCCTTACCTGTTAACAAAGTTGAGCCGCTGTCAGGTTGAATCTGTGTAGTGAGAGTTGATCCGCCAATAAACGTTTTCATGTCAGATTGTGTTGTACCAATATTTGTTGTTGATATTGAGGATAATATGGTTTGAGGTCTTGTAGGTTTTGTAATGAAGGTAGTTTTTGATGTTGCACTGGTACGTTTTATGTCTTCAGTAGTGACTGATGTCAGAACAATGTCTGCAGGTGTCTTGGTTTCAGGTTGCAATATTGTAGGGCTGGCTGAAGTGGATGAAATTGTGGTCACGTCTGATTTTCCTGATAGGAGTGATTCCTTTGTAGTTGATGAAGTTGTGGCAGTCCCAGGTTCTTTTCTTTCAGATATGAATGTAGTTTTTAATAATGAATCAGTAGAAGCTTGTGTTCTAGTTGAATCTAATGAAGTTATTGAGGTTAAGGTTACTCCATGCTGTGTTGATGCTGTGATTGGTTTTGGAGTTACTGGACTTGTTTTCGTTTCAGCTTTGGTGACTGTTGTAGATTCCTTACCCGCTAACAAAGTTGTTCCACTATCAGGCTGATTCACTTCAGTGATTGTTATTCCCTTAATCGATGTTTTCATGTCAGGTTGTGATGTAACGGCAGCGGTTGAAGACACTGACGTTAGTATGGTTTCAGGCTTTGTTGATTTTGGAATGGAGGTAGGTTTTTGTGCTACACTGGTAGGGTTGATATCCTTAGCAGTGACTGATGTTAGTACAGTTTCTGAAGGTATCTTGGTTTCAGGTTGCAGTGTTGTAGGGCTAGCTGAAGGAGATAAAATTGTGGTCGCATCAGGTTTTCCTGATATGAATGATTCCCTTGTAGTAGCTGAAGTTTTAGTTGTGCCAGGTTGTTTTCTTTCGGGCATGGATGTTGCTTTCCTTGATGTGTCAGTTGAAGCTTGTCTTCTAGTTGAATCTATGGATGTTGTTGAGATTAATGTTACTTCTTCCTGTGTTGATGCTGTGATTGGTTTTGGAGTTACTGGACTTGTTTTCATATCAGCTTTGGTGACTGTTGTGGATTCCTCATCTGATAACGATGTTGTTCCGCTGTCAGGTTGAATCACTTCAGTGATTGTTATTCCCGTAATTGATGTTGTCATGTCAGGTTGTGATGTTACGGTACCTGTTGAAGACATTGAGGTTATTGTAGTTGGAGGCTTTGTTGATTTTGAAATGGAGGTAGGTTTTTGTGCTACACTGGTAGGGTTGATATCCTCAGTAGTGACTGATGTTAGTACAGTTTCTGAGGGTATTCTGGTTTCAGGTTGCAGTGTTGTAGGGCTAGCTGGAGTGGATGATATTGTGGTCGCATCAGGTTTTCCTGAAATGAGTGATTCTTTTGTAGTAGCTGAAGTTTTTTGGAATGTTTTTGGCAGGTTCTCTTCTTTCAGGCATGGATGTTGTTTTCAAGAAGGTGTCAGTAGAGGTTTGTGTTCTAGTTGAATCCAATGAAGTTTCTGAGGTTGAAGTTACTCCGTGCTGTATTGATGCTGTGATTGGTTTTGCAGTTTGTGAACTTGTCTTAATGTCAGTTGTGGTGACTGTTCTAGATTCCTTAGGTGTTAAAAAGGTGTACTGCTCTCAGGCTGAATCATTTCAGAAAAGCTTGTTTTCGTTGTAGTATCTGTAGTTGGTGCCGCAAGAGCTACAGCTGATAATGTAGCTGGAGCAGCTGGTGCTAACGTTGTTGCTGCTCTCTGTCTTGTTATTGTGACACTTGGTGCCGTGGTCATTCGAGTAGAAGAAATGGATTCCTTTGTACTCAGCGAGGATGCAGACAGCAGCAGAGGAGATGATGTTGCGGTTGTGGTTGTAGTTGTTGTAGTGCTCTGAACAGCCCCTGCAAGTCAGCACATGACAGTGAGATTTAGCAAAATGGCACCAACTGATGAGAGCCAGAGTGTTGCATTAGATGTGACTTAATAGGAAATGTCTGAGTGTATCTTACTTGTTACCACAATACTGGTGGTGCTGACAGGTAACGTAAGGCCAGAGGAGTTGGAGGAGGCAGCTTCTGTCAACGTCTGTGCCACATCGCTGGTATCAGGAACTGAGCTTAAGTTGTTGAATATCAGCACAGCATCGACAACCACCGACCCCTCACTAAAACACCCAAACACACAGAGGAGATCATTAAACAGTCCTCAAAAAACACTGATAATATTTGTCAGGAATGTTTAACAGCATTCACACTGAAAATATGAGTATATTAAAAATAGTACATCAGTCCTTGAAGCAAAATTGAATGTTGTATTATTTACCATACATACTTTACGTGTGGAATGAATTTTCTCACAGTAAATGTGGTGTAAATATCAATGTTGTACCTACCTGAAACCTTTAATCTCTGTTCTGTTGAAACTGTCACCATATTGCTGTGAGTAAACTGTATCCAACTACAAAGAAAACACAAATATGAAGAGAAGTTCAACGTGTGATGGCAGGGATACTGGAATTGAGAAAATAATCCAATGAATGTTGAAGAAAATGCAAAAAAATGAAGTACACGAAGAAGATGAATAGATCAAATACCCAGAAAAATGCCAAAGGGGATAAAAGTTTTTTTTATTAAATACATGGACACATCCCTGTTAGCCTTACATTTAGAGAACTGATTTGTGCCAGACTTGATATCTTAAATCACTCAGAAAGACATTCGATTTTTCCTGACCATAGCTGGAGTAGAAACATGTTACTGGTGGAACAGTATCTCACATAAAGGCAGCAGAGGTGACAGTCATGCTTTGTTTTAAATACTGTCCTCGACAGTATTTGATGAATGAAACACAATGAAGATCAAAATTACCTGTGTTGTGAGCTGCTTCTCCAAACTTTTGTACTTTGGTGAGGAGGAATTCTTGAGGTCTTCCTCAAACTGCAGCTCCAGTTTAAATGTCAGCGATAGCTCAGGTTCAGCTGCAGGGGGCGCTGTGGTGGGAGTTGTCGTGGCAGGAGATGCGGCTAGTGCCGCAGGAGCTGCAGTTTGTGCTGTGCTTGGTCGTGCAGGAGGTTTGGTTACTGTTTTTTCTGTCACAGTGTTGTCAAAGGTCCCTGAAAGCAGACAAGTGACAGACCAGTTACAATTGAACTATAAATGATGATGTGTTACTATTTTTGTATTTTTTGTGTATTCTCCTTTATGTATCCATGTTTTGGAATTGCTGATTGTAAAATTGGCTTGTCTGAGCTTTTGAAATACTAAGGGCGCTTGAAAAGTATTGGTTTTGTTCCAGTTTTACTGGTTTTTCCTTTTTTATGCAACAATATTTGAGAATATTTTAGAAATATTTTAGAACCTCTGCACTTGGGCAGGAGCACTGAAAGAAGAGAAATTTGATCCTCCAACACACTCACATGCAGCCATTGGCAGTTTTTCACACTACAAGTCATGCAGCACTCTGCAGTAGAGTGTCTGCTCATTGGAGGAGAGGCACTACTTTATTGGCATCATCCGAGCAGCTTGCAGGTGCCTGACGAAGTGCAGTGTGTCTGAGGTTGGTAAGATCAGGAAATCCTGGTCAACCTGCCCGCCCTTAGCATAGGTAGAACAAAGCTCACTTGTTGAACCCCCTTGCTGTAGGGCTCAGCCTGCACTCAAGACAAGCACCTTGTTGGCAGAGTCACTCAGGAACCCTTGATTAGCTTTTCTTGACTGGAGTAAAGAACTGTTTAAATGTCTTGCAGAGCAGATAAACATGGCCCATTTCACTGTCAGTGCCATTAAGAAAGCTGAGAGGAAAGTAATTAGATTGAACTGAATTCACCATGATGGTTTGTTGTGCTGTAAAACTAAAATGAGTTATTGAGGTTAAAATTTACTCCATGCTGTGTTGATGCTGTGATAGGTTTTTCAGTTTCTGGACTTGTTTTCATATCAAGTGTGGTGACTATTGTAGGTTCCTTACCTGTTAACAAAGTTGAGCCGCTGTCAGGTTGAATCTGTGTAGTGAGAGTTGATCCGCCAATAAACGTTTTCATGTCAGATTGTGTTGTACCAATATTTGTTGTTGATATTGAGGATAATATGGTTTGAGGTCTTGTAGGTTTTGTAATGAAGGTAGTTTTTGATGTTGCACTGGTACGTTTTATGTCTTCAGTAGTGACTGATGTCAGAACAATGTCTGCAGGTGTCTTGGTTTCAGGTTGCAATATTGTAGGGCTGGCTGAAGGAGATAAAATTGTGGTCACGTCTGATTTTCCTGATAGGAGTGATTCCTTTGTAGTTGATGAAGTTGTGGCAGTCCCAGGTTCTTTTCTTTCAGATATGAATGTAGTTTTTAATAATGAATCAGTAGAAGCTTGTGTTCTAGTTGAATCTAATGAAGTTATTGAGGTTAAGGTTACTCCATGCCGTGTTGATGCTGTGATTGGTTTTGGAGTTACTGGACTTGTTTTCGTTTCAGCTTTGGTGACTGTTGTAGATTCCTTACCCGCTAACAAAGTTGTTCCACTATCAGGCTGATTCACTTCAGTGATTGTTATTCCGTTAATCGATGTTTTCATGTCAGGTTGTGATGTAACGGCAGCGGTTGAAGACACTGACGTTAGTATGGTTTCAGGCTTTGTTGATTTTGGAATGGAGGTAGGTTTTTGTGCTACACTGGTAGGGTTGATATCCTTAGCAGTGACTGATGTTAGTACAGTTTCTGAAGGTATCTTGGTTTCAGGTTGCAGTGTTGTAGGGCTAGCTGAAGGAGATAAAATTGTGGTCGCATCAGGTTTTCCTGATATGAATGATTCCTTGTAGTAGCTGAAGTTTTAGTTGTGCCAGGTTGTTTTCTTTCGGGCATGGATGTTGCTTTCCTTGATGTGTCAGTTGAAGCTTGTCTTCTAGTTGAATCTATGGATGTTGTTGAGATTAATGTTACTTCTTCCTGTGTTGATGCTGTGATTGGTTTTGGAGTTACTGGACTTGTTTTCATATCAGCTTTGGTGACTGTTGTGGATTCCTCATCTGATAACGATGTTGTTCCGCTGTCAGGTTGAATCACTTCAGTGATTGTTATTCCCGTAATTGATGTTGTCATGTCAGGTTGTGATGTTACGGTACCTGTTGAAGACATTGAGGTTATTGTAGTTGGAGGCTTTGTTGATTTTGAAATGGAGGTAGGTTTTTGTGCTACACTGGTAGGGTTGATATCCTCAGTAGTGACTGATGTTAGTACAGTTTCTGAGGGTATTCTGGTTTCAGGTTGCAGTGTTGTAGGGCTAGCTGGAGTGGATGATATTGTGGTCGCATCAGGTTTTCCTGAAATGAGTGATTCTTTTGTAGTAGCTGAAGTTTTCGTTGTGGCAGGTTCTCTTCTTTCAGGCATGGATGTTGTTTTCAAGAAGGTGTCAGTAGAGGTTTGTGTTCTAGTTGAATCCAATGAAGTTTCTGAGGTTGAAGTTACTCCGTGCTGTATTGATGCTGTGATTGGTTTTGCAGTTTGTGAACTTGTCTTAATGTCAGTTGTGGTGACTGTTCTAGATTCCTTAGGTGTTAAAAAAGGTGTACTGCTCTCAGGCTGAATCATTTCAGAAAAGCTTGTTTTCGTTGTAGTATCTGTAGTTGGTGCCGCAAGAGCTACAGCTGATAATGTAGCTGGAGCAGCTGGTGCTAACGTTGTTGCTGCTCTCTGTCTTGTTATTGTGACACTTGATGCCGTGGTCATTCGAGTAGAAGAAATGGATTCCTTTGTACTCAGCGAGGATGCAGACAGCAGCAGAGGAGATGATGTTGCGGTTGTGGTTGTAGTTGTTGTAGTGCTCTGAACAGCCCCTGCAAGTCAGCACATGACAGTGAGATTTAGCAAAATGGCACCAACTGATGAGAGCCAGAGTGTTGCATTAGATGTGACTTAATAGGAAATGTCTGAGTGTATCTTACTTGTTACCACAATACTGGTGGTGCTGACAGGTAACGTAAGGCCAGAGGAGTTGGAGGAGGCAGCTTCTGTCAACGTCTGTGCCACATCGCTGGTATCAGGAACTGAGCTTAAGTTGTTGAATATCAGCACAGCATCGACAACCACCGACCCCTCACTAAAACACCCAAACACACAGAGGAGATCATTAAACAGTCCTCAAAAAACACTGATAATATTTGTCAGGAATGTTTAACAGCATTCACACTGAAAATATGAGTATATTAAAAATAGTACATCAGTCCTTGAAGCAAAATTGAATGTTGTATTATTTACCATACATACTTTACGTGTGGAATGAATTTTCTCACAGTAAATGTGGTGTAAATATCAATGTTGTACCTACCTGAAACCTTTAATCTCTGTTCTGTTGAAACTGTCACCATATTGCTGTGAGTAAACTGTATCCAACTACAAAGAAAACACAAATATGAAGAGAAGTTCAACGTGTGATGGCAGGGATACTGGAATTGAGAAAATAATCCAATGAATGTTGAAGAAAATGCAAAAAAATGAAGTACACGAAGAAGATGAATAGATCAAATACCCAGAAAAATGCCAAAGGGGATAAAAGTTTTTTTATTAAATACATGGACACATCCCTGTTAGCCTTACATTTAGAGAACTGATTTGTGCCAGACTTGATATCTTAAATCACTCAGAAAGACATTCGATTTTTCCTGACCATAGCTGGAGTAGAAACATGTTACTGGTGGAACAGTATCTCACATAAAGGCAGCAGAGGTGACAGTCATGCTTTGTTTTAAATACTGTCCTCGACAGTATTTGATGAATGAAACACAATGAAGATCAAAATTACCTGTGTTGTGAGCTGCTTCTCCAAACTTTTGTACTTTGGTGAGGAGGAATTCTTGAGGTCTTCCTCAAACTGCAGCTCCAGTTTAAATGTCAGCGATAGCTCAGGTTCAGCTGCAGGGGGCGCTGTGGTGGGAGTTGTCGTGGCAGGAGATGCGGCTAGTGCCGCAGGAGCTGCAGTTTGTGCTGTGCTTGGTCGTGCAGGAGGTTTGGTTACTGTTTTTTCTGTCACAGTGTTGTCAAAGGTCCCTGAAAGCAGACAAGTGACAGACCAGTTACAATTGAACTATAAATGATGATGTGTTACTATTTTTGTATTTTTTGTGTATTCTCCTTTATGTATCCATGTTTTGGAATTGCTGATTGTAAAATTGGCTTGTCTGAGCTTTTGAAATACTAAGGGCGCTTGAAAAGTATTGGTTTTGTTCCAGTTTTACTGGTTTTTCCTTTTTTATGCAACAATATTTGAGAATATTTTAGAAATATTTTAGAACCTCTGCACTTGGGCAGGAGCACTGAAAGAAGAGAAATTTGATCCTCCAACACACTCACATGCAGCCATTGGCAGTTTTTCACACTACAAGTCATGCAGCACTCTGCAGTAGAGTGTCTGCTCATTGGAGGAGAGGCACTACTTTATTGGCATCATCCGAGCAGCTTGCAGGTGCCTGACGAAGTGCAGTGTGTCTGAGGTTGGTAAGATCAGGAAATCCTGGTCAACCTGCCCGCCCTTAGCATAGGTAGAACAAAGCTCACTTGTTGAACCCCTTGCTGTAGGGCTCAGCCTGCACTCAAGACAAGCACCTTGTTGGCAGAGTCACTCAGGAACCCTTGATTAGCTTTTCTTGACTGGAGTAAAGAACTGTTTAAATGTCTTGCAGAGCAGATAAACATGGCCCATTTCACTGTCAGTGCCATTAAGAAAGCTGAGAGGAAAGTAATTAGATTGAACTGAATTCACCATGATGGTTTGTTGTGCTGTAAAACTAAAATGAGTTATTGAGGTTAAAATTTACTCCATGCTGTGTTGATGCTGTGATAGGTTTTTCAGTTTCTGGACTTGTTTTCATATCAAGTGTGGTGACTATTGTAGGTTCCTTACCTGTTAACAAAGTTGAGCCGCTGTCAGGTTGAATCTGTGTAGTGAGAGTTGATCCGCCAATAAACGTTTTCATGTCAGATTGTGTTGTACCAATATTTGTTGTTGATATTGAGGATAATATGGTTTGAGGTCTTGTAGGTTTTGTAATGAAGGTAGTTTTTGATGTTGCACTGGTACGTTTTATGTCTTCAGTAGTGACTGATGTCAGAACAATGTCTGCAGGTGTCTTGGTTTCAGGTTGCAATATTGTAGGGCTGGCTGAAGTGGATGAAATTGTGGTCACGTCTGATTTTCCTGATAGGAGTGATTCCTTTGTAGTTGATGAAGTTGTGGCAGTCCCAGGTTCTTTTCTTTCAGATATGAATGTAGTTTTTAATAATGAATCAGTAGAAGCTTGTGTTCTAGTTGAATCTAATGAAGTTATTGAGGTTAAGGTTACTCCATGCCGTGTTGATGCTGTGATTGGTTTTGGAGTTACTGGACTTGTTTTCGTTTCAGCTTTGGTGACTGTTGTAGATTCCTTACCCGCTAACAAAGTTGTTCCACTATCAGGCTGATTCACTTCAGTGATTGTTATTCCCTTAATCGATGTTTTCATGTCAGGTTGTGATGTTACGGCAGCGGTTGAAGACACTGACGTTAGTATGGTTTCAGGCTTTGTTGATTTTGGAATGGAGGTAGGTTTTTGTGCTACACTGGTAGGGTTGATATCCTTAGCAGTGACTGATGTTAGTACAGTTTCTGAAGGTATCTTGGTTTCAGGTTGCAGTGTTGTAGGGCTAGCTGAAGGAGATAAAATTGTGGTCGCATCAGGTTTTCCTGATATGAATGATTCCCTTGTAGTAGCTGAAGTTTTAGTTGTGCTAGGTTGTTTTCTTTCGGGCATGGATGTTGCTTTCATTGATGTGTCAGTTGAAGCTTGTCTTCTACTTGAATCTATGTATGTTGTTGAGATTAATGTTACTTCTTCCTGTGTTGATGCTGTGATTGGTTTTGGAGTTACTGGACTTGTTTTCATTTCAGCTTTGGTGACTGTTGTGGATTCCTCATCTGATAACGATGTTGTTCCACTGTCAGGTTGAATCACCGCAGTGATTGTTATTCCCTCAATCGATGTTTTCAGGTCAGGTTGTGAGGTTACACTATCTGTTGTTGATATTGAAGTTAGTATTGTTTCAGTCTTTGTCGATTTTGTAGTGGAGGTAGTTTTTGATGCTGCACTGGTAGAAGCTTTTATATCTTCAGTAGTGACTGACGTCAGTACAGTTTCTGAAGGTATCTTGGTTTCAGGTTGCAGTGTTTTAGGGCTAGCTGAAGGAGATAAAATTGTGGTCACATCTGATTTTCCTGATAAGAGTGATTCCTTTGCAGTTAACAAAGTTGTGGCTGTGCCAGGCTCTTTTCTTTCAGAGACAGATGTTGCTGTCAATGATGTATCAGTAGAAACCTCTGTTCCAGTTGAATCTAATGAAGATATTGAGGTTAAAGTTACTCCATATTGTGTTGTTTCTAGTGTTGGTTTTGGAGTTACTGGACTTGTTTTCATATCAGCAGTGGTGACTGTTAAGGATTCCTTTGTTCGTAAAAAGGTTATACCGCTTTCAGTTTGACCCACTTTAGTTATGGTTATTGTTCCAATCGATGTTTTCGTGTCAGGTTGTGATGTTACACTATCTGTTGTTGATATTGAAGTTAGTATGGTTTCAGGCTTTCTTGATTTTGTAATGGAGGTAGTTTTTGATGCTGCACTACTCAAAGATTTCATGTCTTCAGCAGTGACTGACGTCAGTACAGTTTCTGTAGGTATTCTGGTTTCAGGTCGCACTGCTGTAGTGCTGATTGGAGTGGTTGAAATAGTGGTCACAACTGGTTTTCCTGTTTTGAGTGATTCCTTTACAATTGTTGACGTTGGACGAGTTTCTCCTATTATAGTGATGTATGGTGTTTTCAATGGTGTGTCAGTAATACCTTGTGTTCTAGTTGAATCAAAATATGATGTTGAGGTTGGATTTATTTCATGCTTGTTCACTTCTGCAGTTGGCCCTGGATTTTCTGGTCTTGTTTTGATACCATCTTGAGTTATTGATGTTGATTCCTCAGGTGTGGTCGGTGGGGACAGTATGCTGGGAGTTGTTCTTTTTGTCATTTCAGCTGATGTTATATGAACATCCAGTTGAGTTACATTAGGGGTTGTTGTAGTTCCTGATGGTGCTTTGGCATCAGTTGCTGTAAAATGAAAAGAAGCAAGTAACACTATTTTAATCAGCTTCTGCTATTACAGATAATTTAAGTGCAGACAGTGAAATTATGGTTGCATCAGATTTTGTTACATTAGAGATGGATGTTTCAATGACTTCTCAATCACAACTTTTTTCTAGTAGAATCCAAAGAGGTTTTTGAGGTTGGTTTCACTATGTGATGGGTTATTTCTAAAATTGGCTTTGAAGTTATAGGACTTGTTTTGACATCAGGTCCAGTGATTGTTTTGGATTCCTCGTACTGCTTTTAGACTGAATCACTCTGGAGATGGTTGTTCTTACAAAATCAGTTGTTATATCCATTGTTGGTTTAGTAATGGGTGTAGTTTGTGATCATATGCTAATAGGATGTTGCACCGATCACATTGTGGGGAGCTGGAGCGCATTTTGGACGTTTTTGAATACCAGGTGTAAATGCCCCAGAGGTGTCCGGATGACTTTCCAATCATGCCTGATTAGATAGGGACAATTCCAGGTGTAAATGCACCCTTAGATTTTGAACTTGTTGGGACAATAGCTGGTTAAATAGAACTACCACATAAAGATTCATGTGAATTATCAATGAGTTCCAATTAAATTAATAATAAACTAATAATAATGAAATGCATTACTATTTGTAGATTGGATGAAAAGAAAGGCATGTCTCTATTGACCACTTTCAGCAATGAAAAGCATTATTTATTGATAAATGACAAATTATTTATTGATAAATAAAATACATGAGAGCTGTAATACGAGAATCTCATGGAGAGTTGATCCAGAGTTCCCTAATTCCCTAATTCCCTATCTGGTTCATACCTCTGAAGTTTTCTTTAATTTAGTGTTTAATGACAAGCTGTCTGTCCAAAGAAGTTTAAATATAAGTTCTCTCTTTTAATTAAATATGTCATCACTTGAACTGTGAATATGAAATGATGATGACGATGAAAATGAATTGATAAATAACATTTGCAGTATTGCACAACGGCTCGGTACAATTCTGGTGTTTTTCTGATATATTTGAAAAAAAATTATTTTGGCTTGTGAAAAATCCAGCTGGCTGTTGATTTTTTTCCATCTTCCAGCCATACTGGCTGGTGGGCCAAAAAGTTCAATACAGACCCTGTATTCAGACTTTCTTCCAGTTCATTCAGGAATTGATCAAACGTATATGTTAATCAATCATTTGTGATATTAAAATGGGGAAGCAGAATAGATGATCGGCAGTGTAGCATAGTGTTAAGGAGCAGGGCTTGTAATCGAGGTTGCAGGTTCAATAACCCACTGGGGCACTGTTGTTGTACCTTGCGCAAGGTAGTTAACCCAGAATTGCCTCAGCCGTATGAGTAGATAACATGTAAAACTGCAACCTGTGTCAGTCACTCTGGATCAGAGCATCTGCTAAAGGACAATAATGTAATATCGTGGAGAAGTGCCAGATCATCATATATCTGTGTTGCTGTGAAGTATGTGGGGCAGCAGCTCCCTCTGCTTAGCACTGCTTATGCCCTTATGAGGTAATTTTGCTAGGTTTCATTTCCCAACAAACAGCTTTACCAGTTTAACGCTCGCACAAGAGAAATACTGTACTGTAAATACTGGGTGTAACAAAAAATGTTTCAAACCTTCTCAAAAGTATTCATCACATTGCAGATGATTAATCCACCTGTCGTGTCTGATATCTGTCCTCAGGCAGGTCTTTATAATGTTGCTATGGATACACCCCTGTTCGTTTGTGCTGGAGGTCACTCTGCATAAGAGCCTCTGCTAACTGAATGTAATGTAATTTCACTTACCAACGAACAAGAAGAGGAAGATGAGGATGGCCATCTTCAGCCTCACCTCCCTGCAGATTGGAATCAATTTATGGGATTGTTAGAATTAGAGATCTTCATAGTGCCACTTAACTACACCTGACCCCAGAATATTACTCACCCAGTCTGACACTAAAATGCGGAGGAATACAGGAGTACATGTGTATATGTATAACACGAATAACATGTGCTTCTTAAAGTGACTATTAAGGATCATGCTTCTGCCCTTTCACAATTTTTACTAATTGCTAACTAGCTGCGTTTCCACCCATAATTAAGTCTGTTTGTTAGAGCAGAAATGAATCTATACCCAGATCCCACCAGAACAAATTAAAACACAGCAAAGCAACATAAGCACATAAAAAAAACAGTAGGAAGCTTTAGTGTTGTCTGTTGTCGATTTACGTTGACTCATTTTCATCTAGTAGAGACATTAGTTACAGTGCTTTGCAAAAGTGTTGCAACCCTTCACAAATTCTCATGTTTTATTGCAATAATTGAACATACACTGAATATTGATACATTTAAATTTTAGTCTGTGTGAAGTTTTATTTAAAAAAAACACTGAAAGTCAAAATTAATTATTTTAAGGTTACATTGGTTTTAAATTAGAAAATATTTTAAGAAAATGAAAAAACCTGAAATATGCTGTCTGCGAAAGTATTCAACCCCCACACATTAGTATTTGGTAGAGCCACCTTTTCGTGCAATAACAGCTTTAAGTCTTTTGGGCTAAGTATCTAATTAAGGATGGTTAAATAACTAGCCCATAAACAAACAGGGTTTGTGGATAATTACACAAGGGTCTGTAGCTAATAACTCATGCACCTTTCCTGCCAGAGTGTTTGGAGTCATGTTTGAAATGTTTGAAATTTCCATTGTGACTTTTATGACCCCTTAGACAAAAATTACAGTTTGCATTTATTAAAGGGAGAAATTGTTCCAAAAAGCAGCCATCAAAGTGTTTTCCAGGCAGCTCAAGAATGCAGAATTACAAGTTTTACAAACATTCTCGCAGCTTCTAAATTACTATCTGTTTGAAGTCCTTCAATATTATTATTGACTCAAAACACAATTTTGCCCAGATGTATACAAAATGCAAATGTGCAATATTGAGAACTAGTGACTAGATATAATAAGGGTCAAACAAAAGCACTTCTTTGCGCCTTGTGCTGTGAGCATTTTAAGCAACAGTAGATATATATAGCATTTACACACATTCATAACATCATAACAGATTTTGGGACTCATGACACCACTTCTCACTTATTTTCAGATTTTCACCTTGAGTCAAGTCAAGACTGCCTCAGCACAAAATAACCTATGACAAAAACTATCCTAAACTTAACTGACCCTAATCTAACTATATAACTTATAACACTGTAACTGCCAAGCACCACATGAAAATACTGGGATATACAGCACACCCAAAAACTGAAAATAATAAAAAGAGAAAATAATATGACATCATCCAGAATTTTATTTGTCATTTATTATTCTCAGAATATTCAAAATACAATGGAAAAGAGGGATTTTGTTTCTGAATTCTGCCACAAGAGATTATTAGCACTTAGCAATTTATCGTGCCTGCTCATATAAACTAGGTCATTTACCTTGTTTGAATGGATAATACCTCATTAAGATAAAATGAATAATAATATAGAACATAAAAAATACCTCATAAAAATAATCAGACCCCTAATAAAGAGGCTGACAGAGAAACACAGAACTTTTTTTGGTGGTGGTGGGGGGGGTTTGGTTGATGATCATTTCCATTTAGACATACCTAATTCTTCAGTAAATGAAAATAGGAATACAACTGTCAGCATTTCAAGAAAAGGCACACAAACACAGCACTGCACATGGCCACAGGGTAGAGGGGCCAGACAGCATTTAAAAAGCACCTGATGTAAATTGTTGCATTCGTCCTGGAAACACAGCACTGTAATCTCTTGATACTGTTTCACAGAAGCCTCTTTGAACACATTTAGAAGGCCATACAACCACAAAACATTTAGAAAAGTTTTTTTTTTCTCCCAGGCCTTCTAGTGCCTTTGTAGTTTTGGAGGAGATATGTCATCAGGATTGGACTAAGCCCAGCTCTTCCACAGTTCAGAGAGGCAATGCAGTAAACATCCAGCGGCATTAATGTAAAAAGATCATCTGCAATGCCCATAAATAATACACTGATTATCATCGTACAACATGGTACAATTTATGATGAATTGTTTAGGTATTCATTCCAACTATGAGCATGAACATTGAGGTCATGGTTCCACGTGATTCTCAGTTTCATAATTTGAAGGGTCTCTTTTCATGTAATGATGTCATTAAAATGTCATTAAAATAAAAATAAGCCACTGTAACTGTTTGGATTAGTTCACACCAGAGAAAGGCTGCAACAAACTGCCCAACAAGCACTTTCAAGACACATCAAAAATCCAGTGTTACAAGATTTGAAATTAATATCTGTGGTGCATTCTACAGTATTTTCAAGGTCACACAAGGCAAACTACTGGAGACAGTCAGCACATTCACAGTATAAAAGATTACTAATAATGGGATATGTCATTAATATTAATATAATCCACAGCCTCCTTTTAACCATCATCAAAGTAACTTACCTCTTTGCTTGTGTTCCGCAAAGAAGTGTTATTCCAACCAAAACAGCGCTGCGTAGTATATATCACACCAGTTTGAGAGAGATGAAGGAGTGTTGCTTCTCTGCAGTGGTGCTCTGTCCACTCTCACCACAAGTGGAGTCATCAGCCCTTCTTTGGGGGTATATGGGAGCGGAGAAAAAAGCACCTGAGGCTCATGACTGTGCCTCAGGACCAAAAATCCATCTGATGGTTCTTCAGTCACCTGTCAGCAAGCAGACTCGACAAACATACTGCCACAGACCACAGAAGTGTCATTCTTTTGGCATAAGTATGCTCAGAATTAGCCCAGCAAAAGCCCATTTCAAAGTGTGAAGGTTTCTCTTGGTAGTTATTAGGTAACATTATTAATGATACTATGTATCTCTGTTATCATGCAGTAGAATGCAGCTATAAGCGCTTTACAGACAGGATAACATTAAGACAGAAAATATGAAAATAACAAAATAGTGCATATGCATTAGTAACAAAAAATGCCTTAATTTCATTAAATAAGACCAAATTGAAGGGATAAAAGTTGTAAGATCAATAAAAAACATTGGGTATCAGTCATTTTTAAGTATGGCCCCTCATACTGTTTCTCACTTATTTCCACTTTTTCTGCAGTTAGCACAGTCCAACACAAATGCACTGGAGGTGGGCTACCATAATGCAGATTACAAATTAACATTCAATATGGTAAAAGTAAGTATAATCAATAAACCAGTTCTTAGTTTAGTGTTATATTACAATCTAATTAAATCATTATATGTCTCTGAGACTCTGTAGTTTTTTTCTTTGCTTAGCTTTGCAGCGTACAGTGTTAGCTGACTCATTACTCCAGTCTTCCTGTGTTGTCTTGGTTTTGAAGACAGTTTTGATTTTCCAATAAGGTTGTGTGTTCTGTGTTGACAGTGCCAAGCATTGGCGTGTGTGTGTTCTCACAGACCTCAGATACTCCACATGACACCAGCAATGCCCACCTAGGATGAGCAATCAGGGTGAGATCACAGAAGAACATTACATTACTGTCATATAGCAGATGCTCTTATCCAGAGCAACTTACATGGGTTACAGTGATGTACATTCATACAGTTGTGTATTTACTGAGGCAATTCTGGGTTAAGTACCTTGCCCAAGGGTACAGCAGCAGTGCCCCAGTGGGGAATCGAACCAGCAACCTTCTGGTTACAAGCCCTGCTATTTACCACTATGCTACATTGCTGCCCCAACAAAACCCTCTGCTGAACATTGCATTACATTATTGGACTATGTGTGCCCTTCACACAATGCGTCCAAAGGTCACAGCCCATAGGGGTTATGAATGATTAATAAGACTAAAATTCAGAAAGCTGTAAATGTTATTTATAATGTATTCATAGAGATTATGATAATTAATTTAAAAAATTGAAGTAATTTTAAAAAGCAGGGCAGCTGTGTGGTGTAGTGGTAAGGAGCAAGGCGACTACTGGAGCTCTAGTGCTTGTGTTCCAAGAGGTCTCAGTATCTCCTGATATTACTGATCTTTCTGTAACAGATGCAGTCTTGATATAGGACAGGGCAGTGGCACCAGGAAGTTGTAAAAATTACATAAAATTACCCTGTAAAACAGGGTGTTTCTGTGGGATAATCAGAGGGGAATGAGAAGAATCAAGTTTGACTGCCTTATTTAAAAGGGTCAGAGTTAAAACACTGCTTGTCAAGTCCGTCAGTAATAAAAGCCACTCCCAAACGTCAGGGCATGCGTGAGGGTGCAGACAGGGCCAGGTCCAGCTTTTCCAGGGCTCTGTATGAGGTCAGGGCCAGGTTTAGATTTATAGCCATCAAAATGCAAATAATGAATCATTTAATGCACACAGGTGCATGAAATACAAGGTGCACATTTTAAGAATGGACAAGCCTGCTGTACATACCTCTTTTCTGACAAGACCTTTGCTCCATTTTTTTAGTCTTGTTTCTTTGTGCCACAGGGACACATCCTTTAGAGTGGCATCAGTCATCGTACCCGTGTCTCTGAAATAGCAAGCATACTGACTCTCATAACACTGTTTCCTGTCTTTCCTGACTTGCTAACTGTCTACCTGACTGAGGCTGGCTAGCTCACATGATAATGATATTCAGTTGCTCTACACTCATATAGACTAAACATACAGGCTAATGGGTGAATTAATGGGCGAAAGGGAGCACTAGTAGAAGTAAACATAAAAGTATGCCACCTTTACCACATTGATGATGAATAATATAATATGATATCGTATTGAGTGGATTCAGGGCTGCTACAGTTACTTGCAGTTACAGCTACTTTGGCAGTCATGATTCAAGCTTATTCCTCATGCCTATCACACCTTCACACAATTTACTGCGCACACATTCTTCAAACGAAAACGACAGTTTGGTTACACCAGACTGAATGAGAGGGTCACCACAAATTTAAATTTCATTCACAATTGGAAAAAATCTTCCCCAATTAAGCCCTGAATTTACAGGAATCTGTTTAGAGTCACTAGAAGACAGTGCAGCATTTGTAGAGTATCAGGTGTCATACAGGTGATAATATCTATATCTTGATTCTAGAATGCACTCAAAAAAACATTGAATCATTTCCAAAGTGTACACACACACACACACACACACACACATATCCAGTTTAACAGCCCTCCAGGGTTTGCACTGATTTACTGCATTCCCAAACCCCATTTCACCCCACCCCTGATACTCTGTGAAGTCACTGAGCAACATACCTCTGTGCATGCACTGTGTGCATGATCAGGGGAGGTTGCAAAACCTCTTTGCTCTTAGTTATCAAAAAATAAGGCAAACCTGTAACGTGCAAAATGCTAAATACTATACCACACACAGTCATCTGCACAACATCCTACTTTTGATTGTTGTCTTCACGGATGGGAAACGGATACATAAACATACCTTGCAGAAGGCGTAAGTGAGAAGCTGCCAAATCGAGAATTTGGGAGGAGCTGGAAATACATGGTCTGCAGCCAGTTTGGGAGGCAAATCTGAATGGTGAAATTGGTCAAATTTGAATGTAGCTTTGAAAAATCTCAGCCATCAACTCATTTTTGATGAATTCAGAGAACACATGCCACATCCTATCAGTGGTTCACGATGGAATTGGTTACAAACCTAAATTTGACTATATGTCAGACCAATGTGGTGTCATTTTGGGAGTGTCCAGTCATCCTTAACCTCTGGACTCATGTCTGTACTGTGTTATGTGGAGCGATAGGTATTCAGTTTAATCCAGATCCCTGCTTGGGTTTGCTGAATGACGATTCTTATGTTAATTTTACACCAATGCAGAAAACATGGATGCCAGCTGTCTTTACAGGAGCAAAAAGAAAAACAATTCAGTAACCATGTATGACCCCAGACACAGAGCCAGGGAAATTCTGGAAGCTCACTTTGCGATACACTGTGATACACCAGAATAGTGTGTTAGAATGAGTTAACCAAGTCTTCAAATGGCACATTCTCAGGCAGGGATCTCCACAGCCACTGGGGACATGGTTTTATCATAAGACAGTACGAGTGTGTTTCTCTGCATTGTGTTTTTATATATCCTGTTCTTATAGCACCCATATATTTGATGAGACTCAGATAAATCACTATGCTGATTATGTTTATTTTACTTGTCAGTTGTGAATGGAAAACTCAATGAAAATGTAGATCACAAAAATGCAATATCCTATTTTGACGTCCTATTTTTTCCCAGTATCCTATTTTACATTAACACAACAAGTGTCTAAGGCCAAGAGTGGATAATAATAATATAATTTATTATTGACTATTCCTATATTATATTATATTATATTATATTATATAATATTATATTATATTATATTATATTATATTATATTACATTTTTGGTTGGAGTAGTGGTAGTGAGAGGATTCGTAATACTAGCAGTATCAATAATGTTTTATTTGTTTTCTCAGAATACTCTGATGGCATTCGCTAGGAGCTCTTCCCAGTCATTCTGCCCTGCATTAGCAGCCCCCGCACT